>JAWWTY010000037.1:38181981-38261091 GCA_035222235.1 Margarornis squamiger
CCCTGCCCTGCCCAGCCCAGCCCAGCCCAGCCCTGCCCTGCCCTGCCCAGCCCGCCGTGCGCGGGGATGTCCCGCTCGCTGCCGTTCGGCTCCGCCAGCCCCGCCCGACGGGGCGGACCGGGACCGGGGATGGGGACCGGGACCGGGACCGGGACCGGGGATGGGGATGGGGACGGGGACCGGGACCGGGACGGGGACGGGGACGGCGCGGCCGCGGGATGGGCGCGGCCGGGCGGCGGCTCCACCCCTGCTGTGCGCGGGGCCATTGGCCGCCCGCGCCGCGGCCCCGCCCCGCAGCCAATGAGTGCGGCGGGCCGGGGGTGATGGGCTGCCTCTCGCGGGAGGGATTCCTGGAGACGCTGCAGTGTGGCGGCGCTCCCGGCGCCGCGCAGCCCCCGTGCCGCCTCCGCCGCCCCGCCCGCCTCGACCTGCCCGCCGGCGGCCGCGACCGCCGCTGAAACTTAGCGCCCGGCGCGCCGACAGCTCGCCGAGGGCAGGGGGCCGGGGGGCGCTCCGCCCGCGACCCGCCGCGCACCGCAGCCTCGCCCCGGGAGGTGCCGCCGCGGGGAGAGGCTGAAGGACGAGCCGGCTGCGCCCGCCCCGGTTGCCAGGTAAGGCAGCGCTCCGGGGCCGCCGCGCCCGGGCGGCGCCGCCTCGGGCGGTGGAGGGCGCCCGCTGTGCGGGCGGGGGCAGCGCCGCACACACACACACAGACACACACACAGACACACACACAGACACACACACAGACACACAGACACACACACAGACACACACACACACAGACACACAGACACAGACACACACACACACACGGCCGCCTCGCGGCTCTGCCCGCAGCGGCGGGGCGGGGGCCGCCCCCGGAGCGCTCCCGGCGGCGGCGGGGGCGGCCACGGGAGGGGCCGCACAGACAAAGGGGGCGCCCCCGCCGGGCTCCGCTGTCGCCGCCCCCCGCCCCGGCTGCGGGAGAGGGGAGCTGTCCGCCCTGCAGCCCTCCGTCCCTGCCCGGGGCCCGCGCCCAGCCGGCCCCCGGGCCAACTTGTTTCCCCGGGTGTCACCTGGCGGCCGCCGCCGCCTTCGCGGTGCCCACGCCCTGGCCGGCTGGTCTGTCCCGACGGCATCCCCGGCACGGCGGTGTGCCCCGCCGACGCTGGGCTGCCCTCCGGACCGCAGGACAGCATCTCATCGTCTTTTGTCTGTCAGTTCACAAAACCCCTTCTCACATCGCTTAGAAAGGCTGCCAGGCTAACGCGTTTTCTTTTCATACAATTTCATCTTCTTTGACATTATTTCCTTCATCTTTCGGAATACAGCTTGCCCCGATTTGATTTGGGGTACGTTATGGCCTGGTTCCTAGCCACGTATGCTATGGGTAGGCGATCAGTGCTCTGTTTAAAAGTTAATTTTGCCTATCAAACTCCACTAGGTACAGTACTAAGAAAGTGGCAAAGAGTGTTAATATTTCTTTTGTTTCCAGTCTTCTGAAATAAAGATATCAAACGACTACCAGCTTCGGGTAGTCAGTATAGTAAACAAATTAAATGTAGTCATTGGAATGAGCCTTTATGGTACTTTCAACAATTTGTAATTCAATCATCTCTGATACAAGCTGCCTTTTGCTATTATTCATCAGACCCAACTGAGTGATTTCTGTCAGATGGGAAGTGGTAGAGAGAAATCTCTAGGTAAATGTAACTGAAAAGCTTTCCAAGTAGAGTCCTAAATGAGCACAGAAAAGCACTTGGCCGCAATCTCAAGGCAGATGTTGGCATGCAAATAAATCATTTCTTTTGATTGTCTGGGGGATGTCAAGTTTTATTTTCCTCATTTAATAGCCATTTGTGAGTGAAGAAGGAGCTCTGTCTTTATTATCTTGTAAACTCAATGCAAAACGTTGTAGTGCAATAATATTTCACTGTCTCTGAAATAATATTTTCTGTACAAAGGTCGGTAGAGAGTAATTTTAGATACACATACGTGTTATAGGCGACATCTAGACTCCTAATCTGCAGTGGTGATGCTGATCCTCAGAGCTGCTGTGCAGTGTGCCATCCATGTTGCATGTTAATCTGTTATGTGCTGTTTAGACTGCTTTATTGTCCGCGAGAGTTACTTCATCCTGAGAAACGGAAGATGGTAGTTGTAGACCCAAGGGGAGTCTCCTTTCCCTGCTGAGTTGACATTTAGAGTTACAGATGAGCAGTTGTTTTAGGATTGTCCCTGAAAAAGGGAGGGGGAGCTTTTGGGTACAAGGACAAGTACACAAGGCAGCAAACTAATTTGCTGTATGAGGATATGAAATGACATCTCCTGCCATGCTTAAATAAACCTGCTCAGGAAAAGTGTAAGGAGATTGCACGTGTGTCTAGAATAGTATTTTCTTCCCTGTCTTGGAAACAAATGACCTGATTTTTGTCTTGAGTCAAATGTGTATCTTTTTTTCTTCCAAGCTTTTTGGATTTGTAGTTCTATTAGTAGTGTCTGGGGGGAATATACTTTAATGTGGTCTATTACTTGGCTTGTGGTATAGTTGCTCAAAATTTGCATCTATGCAATTCATAAATTGAAACTATATAGCTTAAAAACATAGTGTAGGCAGCTTGAGTGAGAAGAGATAATTTAAAAAAGAACCACAGGGCATAAGATAATGACATGCTGTAGGAAATAATCATACTCCTGCACTTGCAAAAGCATGAAATGTTCCAGTGTAGCCATTTCATACAAGCCCAATTTTCCTTCACATTAAGAGCACCTAAGTGAGCCTTATTAATGTTTGATGTGAAAGATGCTAAATCCATTTTAAGTATTGATACTGGAATTTAAAGAGGTAGCTCACAGACTAACAGAGCAGTTCTAACACTTCCCCATAACAAATGTGAAAAATAATCTGTTACCATGTGTGCCATAGCAGCACAAGTGGGATATAGCCTTTTCTGTAACCCTGGGGGGCAAGAAGCCCTTTAAAACCATAGATATAAAACAGCATTTGATTTAACAATCTGAAACATTCTCTTACCTTAATCATAACTCAAATCTGATATAAGAGCCGACTGAGAAGATGCTCAGTGTTGTTGAATGTAGTAGTTGAGAAGGTGTGAGGTAAGGGAAGGTTCTGTTTGTCCGAAACCTGGGGGGGGAGGGGCGGAAATCTATATTTTTTCAGCTAGCAAAGAGACACCGGAAACATAAAATCAATTTTTATGGTCTTTTGGCAGTGTTGGCTGTAATAAGTAAAAAGAAGGAGCAGTTCAGTGTTTGGCAGAAGTTTTTAAGTCGCTCAGCTTGTACAGAACTCAATTGATGTTTCCTCACATGAAAATGAAGCTCTTACTTAGCATATAGTGTTTTCCTGTCCATTCAACAGTCTGATTACAATTTTAAAAATACTTGTCTGTGGGTTTGTATTTATATTCACATTTAAACACACAGATAAACTTTTTACTGGGAACAACATTCTGAATATAGAGTGCATGCAACCTCATATTATCTCTGTGGAAGAGACATTTAAAGTTGGTGATGCAAATGAAAAGGAGAAGAAAATATTTCTGCATATCTGGAAGAAAAGCATGGAGGAATTATTATGCAGAGATATCATGATCTCCTTCCCTCTGCTGGTGGTGCCCATATAAATGTGCAGTTTCACAAAGAGAAATACTTCATTGTTTGATTTTCTTTTGATTCTCTATAGAATGTTTTAAATATAATTCAGTATCTAGGGAGAATATTAATTAGAAATATAGATAAGGGTGACTTGTTAGCCAACTATCAATTTTTGCTTACAGTTTTTGCTGACATTTACTAAAGATACCTGAGGTTAAAATAAAAGCATTTGGCAGACTAAATAAACAAAGCACTAGGTTAACAAATACTTTCACGATCATTATGTACAAATGTCATCTTTGCTAAAGCAGGCTTTACTCCTCCCTAATACAACCCACCAAATAGGGGGATTAGGAAATGGTGGTTATACTGTTAGATCTTTTACAGAAATACCAGATACCAAAGCAGAATGCATTAGGAGGACAACTGACAAGGGTTTTTCATGATTTTTTTCTAGTGAGAGGCTAAGAGCAGGCTACAGGCAATCTCTTTCAGGGACTGCACAGACTAGCTGAGCGATTTGTGTGAGCAGAGTGTGGAAAAAGTTTTCTTGTTTGAATGAAATATTTAAAAATATTTATTGAAAATATTTTTTCCCTTGAGGCCTGTAATGACTGAAAGCTGGATAGGAGCCATAATAAGAATGCTTCCTTAAGTACTACTTTTGACAAATGTTAATAAGTATGTTTTAGAGGCTTGCTTTTCTATTGTTTTCCTCAACTGATTTAAAGGAGTAGCACATGGCTGGGTTATCAGAGAGCTGGCTGTTTATCTTTACCTGTTTTCTTATCGTTGCTAGTCTGGAGGTCTTTCCCCAGAACAGCAGGCACTGAACACTTCTCCTTCTCCATACTAGAGGGAGTGGTGTTGCCATTTTTTAAATTCTCAGAGAATTGCAAACTCAGGATGCCATTTGTCTTTTCTAGCCATCCCTAAAGATGCTCAGAGAAATGTATCAGAACACAGAATAAATCTGGAAGGGCTCCTGTGCAGTGTAGTTATCTGATAAACTGCTAAAATTTATAAGGTTTTTTCTAAATGAAGAAGATTTAAAAATTTTAAAAAATATCAAGAGAACTTATCCAAACTATTTAATATTTATCAACTCTGAATTCTTATAGTAATGTAACATTTCAGGAAAACAAAATTTTATTTAAGAGTGGCTAAAACCAATTTGGCTATTTTAGTGTTGCTGTCTATATGTTTCCTGGACACTATTCAGGATTTATGGCAGTAGCCAAATGTACTGTAGTATCTTTAATACTGTAGCTGTGGCTGTAGTGACTAGGTGTGTGCCAAAAATATATAAGGATACATGCCTCAAAGCTGTTCAGTGATGCTTTAATGAATTGATTAAAAACCTGCTTACAAGTTTTGTTTCGTACCTTTATCTTAAGGGTATAATTTTTCTACAAACAAAAAAAAAAATCAGTGGTTGAATAAAATCAGTGTAGCAGTTGCAACATGGGAAAGCTGGTAGCCATTCCCCCAGCTTGACTCAGAGACATAAGTTTGCCTGTGAACTCACTTACCTCCATGTGTTTGAAGAACCGTGTAGATAGAGCAGTTGCAATTAATTGGAGTGCTTTTGTGGAAGGCACTGTGGAATGACAGAATATGCTGAGTTGTAAGGAACCCACAAGGGTCATCTAGTCCAGCCCTTAGCCCTGCACGGGACCATCCTCAAGAGTCACACCATGTGCCTGAGAGTATCATCCAAACACTTCTTGGGCTCTGGCAAGAAGTGACCTCTTCCCTGGGGAGCCTGTTCCAGTGCCCAACCACCTTCTGGATGAAGAACCTTTTTCTAATATCCAACCTAAACCTCGCTTGACAGAACTTCAGGCCATTACCTGAGGTCCAGAAAGATTCCTTGACAAATGGTTTATCTGGTTCAGGGTGCTTTCTCTAACAGCCAGGCTTTTGCTAGAAAATGTGTACACATACTTCACTGACAGGTGGACACTAGACCTAACTCTTACTTGGAACACTTAATGATCACTTGTAGCATGTAGTTTTAATTTTTGTTATTTTTTTAATTCCTTTCCAAACCTATGGACAGTATTTAGTTGTAATAATTTATTTCTGTTGGATTTCTATAATCAAGTATTAGAACTGTGAGGAATTCTTAGAAGAATATGTGGCAATACAGGATGGATTGTTTTGCTTTTGTTTTTTCAAAGGCTAAATGTGATAAGGAAAACAGTTGTGTTGATAGAAGACACAATATATTGATGAATAGTTGAGGGTTAAAGAATGATAGTATAATATATCCCAATCAAAATAGTTTTGAAACTTTTTTTTTAATTAAAAGTGACTGTGTTTTTTACTGAAATTGTAAGCTTGTTTTCAATTCAGTCAGGCATTTGATTTAGACTAGGGTGATGTTCTAATTGTAAAAATAGTACTGTAGAACAGCATCATTGTCCATGTGAACAGATTATTTTTTTTTTAGTGTAATAAATTGCAGAACAGATAGTGTATGGGGAATTGCTGTCTCCATTATTCCAACTCTTTTCATTACCTTTGACAAGGGTTTGGAATAAAATACAAAATCCATATTCATGAATGTACTTCTGATTTTTTGTGCCCATTTTAATAAAGTTGGAAAATGTTGTTACAGACTGATTTCATTTGGTTTCTCATTCTACAGCATGTGAATATGTGTTTTAATGAAGTGAACTGTAATATTTTTGCCTACTTCCAGTAAAAAAAAATTGAGTCCTCCCTAAATATTAGCTCTGAGAAAAGAATTGGGAATTACATCCAGGGATCATCATCTGTCCTTATTTTAAAGAGCAAAGAACCCATATTCAGCTGTAAACACTGCTGAGAGCAGGAAAGGTGCCTTACTCAAAAAGGATGCTGTATGACTAGAATTAGTTTACAGGAGGTACTTAAGTTGTGTCATTTGAGGTGTGCCCAATCCATTTCTTAATGGGACTCCTAAAAGCTTATAATTCTCTTTGGAAGCTGTATATGCTGAGAGCTTCTTCAATACCCACCCAGTGAAAATACAGGTATTAAATTGTGCTCTGGTACATAAAAAGTCACTCAGCGGCCTGGCTGGGTACACAAGCCACAAGATCCCAGACTAGAAAAAAGGTATCAGTGTTTTGTCCATCAGAGTAGCAAGTGTATGAGCCACCTCAGTGAGGAGATGATACCATTACTTGAAGTCTGTAGATTAGTATTTTCTTTCCTTTCAACTAGACCAGATCTAAGTTTTAGATTTGATGTTATAACTGCTGGATTTGTGATTTGTGTTAATCTGTGAGAACTGAGTAGGTAGTTGCCTGTCCTTCTGACCTTAAAATCACCAACCCATTGAACTTGCTGCAGTTAAGTCCTGATGTGTCTCTTGGATTAAATAGTATTTGTTGTAAAAGATGTTGTGACACGTTACTTGTGTGTGAAGAGCTTCTGTCTGAACTTCCCTTAAGCTGCCCTTGTATGTTATAATCCTATTTTGTCCCATGTTGCTGACAAGAAATTTCTGTTTATTTATCTTACTGGTGTTAATCGTTGAGACCTGTCGATAGCATTTTCTTCCATTTATTTTGTTCCTCTGGTGTGTCCTAAAACTATAAATTTGCTTATTAGTAGGAATTTTGTTGAAAAGGGGAATTCCTGTTAATCTTTAAGATGTGGGAGGACCGCTGTCCTGTGTCCTGTTGTTTTGACCTGGTCTTGTGTAAATAGGCCTTAATTTCCAGATGCTAAACCTGTTTTGGAGCTGGCTGTGCAGATGGCAATCCTTGTGCCTGGCATCTGAACCAGGGAACTCTGTCATGATTCTGCTTTGCACCAGGATAAACTTATCTTGGTGAGCATCTCCCATGTCCTCTTCCCATGTGTCAGGCTATGGATGGTTTGGGCAATGGGTGGCATTGGTAAGAGAACAGGTGCTTCTTAGGAGAACGATACAGTTCTACTGAAAAGGTGAGTAAGAATTACCTTTGAGAGTGTCCTCCCACTGAATTGCCAGAGAAGTCCACGACTAGTCAAGGTAAGGGTGGAAGATGAACACATTTTTGACTGCGAGTGGAGTGATGGTTGAACTGCAGGATTTCTGGATCCTGAAATTAAAGTTTACAAATTTTCTAATGGCCCAAGTGTTTAAAGATGTGTTTGTTGCACTGTTGCATTTGAAAACTATATCTGGGACAATGTAATAATGTCCCTACGAAAGGTCTGGTAGTAGATGCCTTTATCTTTTCCACAGTTTTCAATTCTTCATAGTTGTTTTTCATATACTGATAACAAGCTCTTACCTTGCACTTGCTTGTCAGTTTTGGCTTTCTTACTTCATGCTTTGTTAGCTTATGCAGCTGCTACTTAGAACAGAGAAGCACTGGGCAATATCCATGTGACCTTGACAGAGGTTACTTGCTTTTTCATGATGTCCTATAGCTGCATAAGGCCTTTGCTGCTCTTGCCGTGTATATATGCTTTATTTTTGTAAATTCTACATAGTAGGATTAAAATATTGTTTGGATTTTTTTTTTAGTTGATATATATTTAGCACTCTTTCAGCCTACTGAGAAAATGCTGAAATTTAAAACTTGAAGTAAAATCATCTGGGACAAAAACACCTGAAGTCACATGCTATGGTTCTTTCTTGCATTTGTAATTTTCAAAACATATGTCCATTTTTAATAACTACTTGGACCTACTTTAATATTTGATATGCAAATATTGGCTTTATAAATCATACACTGGCTAATAATTGTGAGCTGTTTACTCAGAATCAATTATTCTTTATAAATATTGATGAAAGTTCTGTGTTATAGGTGAGCAAGGCCTAAAACTCACTATGGAAATCAGCATTTTAGAAGAAGAAGAATAGTAATAAATATTTTATCTTGGTATCAAGCAGATAGGTCTTGGATTTTTCAACTGAGCACTGCTTATCTGTGTAGTGTCAATTAGCTTCTAAAGCAACAACCAGCCAAATGTCCATTAAAGGTGATGAACCAGTCCTTTGCAGGCATAGTAGACACTGCCTAGACTGTTACGGAAGGATTGAAATTAATTCCAAAAGCCAAAACCTTTTTCTGCCTTTCCAGATAGCTCATGGGTATCTGTACTCATCAATGGAATTCTGAATTCTATGTATTGCATATAAGTGAAAACAATTGGCAAAATTTTATTGGAGTGTGTCAATATTACTTTAGTTATAGCTTTTTGGAGTTTCCTTTTAGTATTACCTTGAAGCTAGGAGGATTTAATTTGCTTTGTGTTGAAATTTGGCTTGTGGAATGTCTCTCCACTTCAGCTACTTTTAAAACAGTGGATGAATTCAGTTAACTGATTTCATAGAATAACGCTAAATTATTTGCTAGAAGGGATTATCACCTGTCATGCCCTAGTCTGTGGCGTTACTGCCTTCTTCTGCTTAGTTCTGTGACTTTTTGGTGATGAAGAAAAGGAATCTTTACCAGGTAGGTAAAAACCCAACCTCTTGGTATAGTTTGTGGTGTTGGCTTTAGGTGTTTAAAGTAGGTGAATATGTGAATTTGAAAGGATGAACTCAAGGGTTGACAAAATGTCATAGGTGGATGTAGTAAGTACAGAGCCTAGTTGAAGACATACTCAGAGTTTTATAGTTAACAAATAGTTCAAGGTTTTGTCTTGCATTGGACCAAATCTTGGCTATTTTGTGGGTCCTTTTGGGATAAATGTATTAATCATTCTTAATATCTTAGGGGTTATGCTGATTAGGTAGTATAAGAATTTATTCTCAAACTCTGAAAAATATTAGCTCAGCCTGTCCTACTTACAGCCCTGGTGTTGTTAAGATACTTAAAGATAGTTACTTCAATCAGACTTAGAGGAAATTGTATTGAATAAATCCAGGTACAAAATTTTAAGAGGTGTGTTGTAAATAGTGTAGAACTGTGCTTACGTGAAAAGTTTATCTTATGCTGTAGTACTTATAAAAAAAAAAGGGTAAGGGAAGGTACTGAAATTTTCCCACTCTTAAAGACCATCAGCAAGTTTATTGATGGTGGCTGATCAAGTTTGTTGTAGTTTGTTGCCCCATTATTATTGTGATATGAGTTTTCTATATGCGTGTGTAGCAAGATTGGGAGGAACTAAAGGTAGTGGACTTAGCAGTGAAGTGTGTGAGTGGAGGGGCTGTATGTTGTTCAGTGATTGTCAAAAGTTCTGCATCTGTTGACCTACGCAAACACAGCCTAGCAGAGATGGAACTAAACCTTAGCTGGTTGGTTGCAGCAAGTTAGTGTCTAAGACTAACATGCAATAAGCGTATTTGCCATATGGGCCAGCATCCTTGCAAATGTGGATACAGTCACAGCGTGTACAAATGCTCTCAGTTTTAACAGTAGTAAATAGCCATGGGTTTTTCCCTAGATAAGGCTCACAGAGTGAGCTGAACATGTGCAGGATTTTTGTTTCCTGGTACAAAGCAACTGCTTCAGGCCACATTGCTTTTTCTGTTGGACTTGTCTAATATTGTGCTTCCAATTCTGTCTCACTTAGACCAAAATTCTTGTTAATGTATTTCTAGTGAATCATATTTTTTTGGATGAGCTGAATTAGGTCCCAGAAATACTGAATTATTTTTTTGCCCTTCAAGGCACTTATAGTTGAGTTGGAAGATTGCATAAGAAGTCATTTATTGTCACCATCACTTAGAATAGGTAGTTAGACTTTTAAACCTGTTTTGTTTTTGTAGGTTGCTCACTTGCCTGAACACATGGGAAAAATCAAAAGCACTTTTATTATTTTTTGGGGGTTTTGTATGGAAAAGATCTGGTGGTGATGGTTCACCTCTCAACATCCTCTGTTAACACAGTGAATTCCAAATGTGAGTCGTAACTGGTGACAGCTGTTTCATCAAGAGCTGCTTCATGTTTGCGAGAAGCAGTGTTTGCTCTGTAGTCTCTTTAGAACAGGGCCTGACATATCTTGTAATGTGTTTACACTGTGCCTGACATAATAGGATCCAGTTCTTTGACTGGGGACATGGGCAGTTGTGGGGGAAAAAAAAGTTAGCCCAAATGTTGGAAAACATGCTATTATGTACGGCCCCCAGACATTGCTGTAATAATATCAACCTTCTTCAAAGGGGTTTTAATTGTATCATGGAAACTTCATACTTGGAAACCTGAACACTTGTCTGTCAGGCATTCTACTAGATATGTGTCATTATTGTTGTTGTTGGGACGGCTGATAAAAAGCAGGCGAAGATCCTGGACAGATAAAAGTGAAACTTCTTCTTCTTCTTTATTATTTCACACAGCTACTTTTCTGTATTTTCTAAGTCTACGTGCACTAACATTATTGGTGGTCATTACACACAAACAATCATCTATTGGCCACAGTTACAAACTACTGTCTTTGTACAAATTACTGTCTCTGAGGTTTCTTATCTTCTGCTTCTCATGGGTTCTCTCAGACTCTGCAAGTTGTTTATCTTCACAGGTATACAACAATCTGGCCAAGATCAAACTCCTCTCGCTCCGTCAAGGGGCCTGCAGTCCTGCTGCAGTTTCCCACAGAAATGTTTTGCTGGTCATTAAGGCCGTACTGTTTGTACTAGGGAATTTGGACATCCAGTTTAGATCTCTAATTAGAAACTATGCTGAGTTAGGAATTTTTCAGTTTTAAATAGAAAAAAAATTTCTTGTTTCCCAGTAATATGATTTGCCATTTTCGAGTTGAAAACTGGGTAAGCTGTTTGGCTTGCTACTGAAGAAAGCTATTTTATGTATAATACCAGGCTCACAATTGGGATTTGAATTATTTACAGGTGGGATGGTACGAAGGGACTGGCTTTTAGCCCTCTGTGGCCAGGAGGGAATTCATCTGGCATAAAGGAGATAAACTAGTTCCAGCTCTAGTAATACTTAAGAGACTAGCTACTTCATATCAGAAAGCAGTTTCTATGATAAAGGAATTAGCAAAGTTCTGCTACAGCAGCTTCCTCAACACAGAAGCCAGTTCATCTCTCTGGAGATTGGTGTAATTACTGGAGATTTCTGTTTCCCCTCTCAAGGAGAGGCTGATACAGGAGAACATCCAGTCCTAATCTCATATGTGACAGCATAAATGGGTGAAACAAATACAAAGCCAAACCCATAGCTGCCCTGGTAGACTGTCTTGAAGGTAGACATAAAAATTTCAGGTAAAGATTTTAAGATTAGCTTTTTGTGAAGTGTGCACATCTGTGTGCATCAGACAGTCCTTTATGTTATGTAGGAGCCAACCAAACTAGTGTCCTGTTGATATGTTGAAACATAAATCCCATATGACAGATGGGGATCAATGGGAGAGGAAGATTAAGGATAGGATTCATCTTGTTTAAGTTTAAATAACTCCAGAAGGTGATTCATTTGACCTACCTTGGCATGAGATGGACTGCTCTCTGGAGGTGAGAGACTACTCTTTGGAGCTTTCTGTTCCTTTCCAGTGACTCTAAAAAGTCTGGGATTGCTAGATGGGATTTACTCAGCCCATTTTTAGATACCTGACATGGGGGACTTGAATCCTAAGTAATGTTTAAGGCCCCATGGGGAGCAGGTGGCAAGGCTGAGAGGTGAATTCAGGTTTTCTGGAGCCAAGCTAATCACAATACTATCTTTTCCATGAAGAAAAGCATTATGGGTAAAACTAGTGTGTGGTAACTGCTTAAAATTGCTTTAATAGGTGAAAATAAAAAAAAGTAAATGATCAAAAGGAGAGTGGTGGTGTATTTGGAAATAATTTAAATCAGGCTTAAATTATGTCTTTTACTGTGGTTAGTATTACTCTATTTGACTCAGGGGAGTAGAGAATCACAGAATCATTTAGGTTGGAAAAGACCTGTAAGATCATGGAGTCCAGCTGGTAAGCTTGCCCTGCCACGTATCAACCTCAGTAGTGCAGTAAGTTTGTGCAAGAGTCTAAGTTTAAAAAGGGTATTTGGAGATAAATGTTTTGCCATATAGAAAAGCAAATGTATCTTTCTGCAGAATCTGTGTAGTGCTGTCAGGAAAGAATAAACTTTATATTTTAAAGTAGAGATCTTGATAGTAATGAAAACTTTGCTATCAGCTCCACAGAAAGATGGACATCTTGCCAGTAAAATTGTAAATAAAGGCCTGTTGTACTGGCGGTGGCAATATTTTATTAGTAGTTATGGGTTGTTTGAAACCAGACTTGTCTAGTCTGTGCTGATGAAAATGGGCTTGTGTGAGGGGAGACAACTTAAATTACTGTGAATCACAACAGTTAAGAGAGATGTTTTCTGAAACCTGAATATGAAAGCTGGTATGGAGAGTGCTAGTGGCTCCAGCTTTGGATTTTGCCTGAAGCATGCAGGGAACCAAGCAGGTCTGCACAAGTGTTATCACACTTGGCAAAGTGTGGGACTTGCCTCTCCTCTGGTCAACAAAGCTCTAGGAGGAGACAAGAATAGCAGCAGCTCAGGTGTTGCTAGAGTGTGTGTTTTCCTCCTCTGAATGGTAGTAAGTTTTGCACCCAAATGACCACAGTGCTTTTAGGGGTTAGCTTGGTTCTTCCTTGCTTGCCTCCCTGCACACACCCTCCTTAATCTTCCTCCTTAACCTATTTGAATGCTATGGTTTTGGTGCAGTTTGTGAGTGAGATGTGAAATCATGCTCTCTGAGCCGTAGTGCAGAATCTGTTTAAATAGCTTTGTGTAGTTCATAGGTAGGAACCTATTCAGATAATCCTGTCCCAGCTGTGAACCAGAACATCTTAGAAGTATGTGACCCTCTTAATTCATGGCATCACATCTCTTTACATGGTGTAAATGTGTAACCTCTTCAGGTATAAATGTTTGGGTTTTCTTCAAGGATTTGCTGTGGTAAGAAGCAGGGACTAAAATGTGCTACATTAAGCTAAAACAGAACGTGAGGATGTGAAGGGTAAAATAGGATGAATATTTTAAGCTTATGCAATTTCTGCTTTTAAAAATTGGCAGTTGGCTTTTGGTTTCATAGTACTGTGTACAGTAGAAATTGTATCTTCATGTTAGAGCTAAAGTAAACTTAAATTAGAATGGTATAGAAGGAAAACTCTAGTACTCTGAAAAATTGTATCACAGCAAAACGGTTGTTGACACACATGAGAATTTCTCAGTCTGTTCTATCTTTTCAGCAGCTAAACATGATGTTTTTATAGCTAAATGAACATTTATAAGCTAGACATCAACTATGTATAAGTGCAGAACAGTATATCTAAAATCTCATGCTGTCAGAATACAACTGTTTTCTCTACAAATATGGGAATTGTCACTTATCTGCATTCTCTCCTTGCCCTATTTCCCCCCATATGTTGATATTCACCCATGTGAAAGAGGCCAATTATAGTTTGACCGTTGTATAAATAATGCAGAAGTGGTACGGCAGAGGAAAATTTCTTAGAAGACTGAGAGATTGAATAAGACAATAAAAGCACCTGCTAATGAGGATAGTGATTTCTGTGTCTATATCACTTCACGTTAAAAAAGGTGTTTATAAAAACCCAACTTTTAAGAGCTCTTCATCTAAGGACTGTTTTTAATAGTAAAATCATGGTTCAATTATAAATCAAAATGGTTTGTTCTGCAGTATTTTTCCTTTCGAATTTTTTCCCCAAGCCCTCCTGGGAGCAGACACTGGTCTTTCCCCTTGGCAGGGATTGGTGCTGAGCAGCACCTGAACTGGAGGGATGCCCCAGGGCCATGTTGAGGTTCGTAGGGAGAGAGGACATCTCTTTCCCCTTGGCTTGATGGAAAACATTTGGAAAACACAGTGCAATCTGGAGTCAGGCTACCTTGAAAGTAAATTAATTAGACTCATTAAAGGTGGAGTCCCAAACTTCAGAGCAGCTGGGGCTGATTCTGGATAGCTGTTGCTGGTAGAGCTGGAGCCCAGGTGTGTGCTGTGGTACAGGCTGGCTTGGAGTTGCCATGTAGTTGGCCAAGCTAAATAGCACATTGTTAGTGTGGTTTGTTGTTGGCCTGCTCTTCTGGAAGGTGGTCAGAATGGGATCCTAGATGATGTACTGAGTTTGTTTAACTTCTTGTCTCTGTCTTCCAACTGCTGTTTCTTTTGAGTATTACAGAGCCTTTTTTGGCCTTAAATTTAGTTGTATTTAAGCATCCACTCAGAAGGTCTCACTGACTTGACAGCAGCCTTCAGTGAAACTTTCTTGTCTGCAGTCCTGCGGGCTGAGGTATCAGCAGCAGATGAATGATGTGCTAGCCCTTGCCTCTCGTAACTGACTCCTTGTTTTCCATGGTGATGCTCTTAGTGTAGTTGTTAAAAAGGATACTTACAGAAGGACATAAAAAAAAGCCCATGTTTTGTGAGCCTTAAAACAGTAATAAGGAGGTAAGCAAGTATCTTTTTTTTTTTTTTTAATATTTTTTGTTTTATCAGGAAGCTGCAGTTTTCTGTTATCTTTACTCTTTCATGATTGAGCTGTTTGTTTCCAGATGGCTCCTATGCATGCGGGGATAGGGACACACATGGCCCAGTCTGTCAGCCTTGCATCAAACAGCCCAAGGTGCTGGGCATGCTGGCTCATTTGGAACAGTTTGGCAGCCCCTCCTGTAGCAGTTTTTCTGGTGCTTTAATTTCCAGATAGGAAGGCTTTGAAGCAGCATCCTTTTGTGGGAAGAAGAGATTTCAGGGTTCAGAAACTGAAATGCAAAACTGCAGCCACCTATCACCTTCCTAATGAAACTGAATTTATCAGCGTTTCTAAATGTGTCTGCTGTACCAAAGCACTTTGAACTTTTTTGTTCCAGGTGTTGGTTTCAGTAAGCTATTTCTTTTTTCCACTCTGCTATAGCAGAGTTCTTAGTGTAATATCAGGTATGTCAGGTAAAGCATGTAAGCAATTATGTTTGGGGTTTTTTTTTCACTTTTGGCAAACGTATTCACCAGAGAACAAAGATGATGTGTAAAAATACAAAGTCACTACCATGTCTTTAAGGCTAAAGTTTTCAATCTTGCAGAGACCTTAAACAACACTTGCTTGTTTTTGGAACACCCAAATACATTTCTTGGATTGGTTTTTCCTATGGGTGTGTTAGGATTTGAATTGACTAGACAATTTGCCCACACTTTTCTTCCCTTACATGTGCCCTTCTGTACTAAAAAAAAAAAAAAAAAAAAGAGGGGAGTGGGTTGGGAAATGTAGTATAACACAGGTACTGCAATAAGCTGTGGTTAGGAGGCCAACAGCACTTAACTGGAAAGGCTCAAGAGGTGTCGTGTATATAATAAAAAACTAGCTGCCATTAGTACAATAGACAAGATGATTAGGTATCACCCTATCGAGGCTGTGTTCTTCAGTGATTCAATGGGTTAATCAGTTGTCAGCAATTAGAGTCTGGATTTCTGAGCATTTCTGTTGTGTTTTCTCAGCAACTGTGATGGTGGTTGGGTAAGCCCCAAAGTCCCCTTGGTAAGGTACTCATTCTGCACAGTGCTCTGTGGGAATTGCTGAGCATCTGGAAATCCCTGTGTTATAAAAGTGATCTGCACAAGTGAAAGTGTATTCCTAGTTAAAATAGAAACTTCTGAAACAAATGCATGAGATACACCTATAAAATGGCTACTGTGTATAGATTTAATTTTGGTGGGAGGAGATCTTGGCTAAAGCTCTCACAGTACCAAACTGTTTTCGTAAGAGAAACATAGCATATCTGAGCTGAGAATCTCTTCAGACAACACATTATTGATATGCCTGCTGAGAGTCGAATCACAGAATCATTTAGGTTGGAAAAGGCCTCTAAGATCATTGAGTCCAACCATTAAAGATTGTGAAGGTGTGCCAGGGAGATAAAGGAAATTTTATGAAGTACTTCAAAGGGCTTAGGAGAAGGCCAAAATTTTCTGGGGGCTTTTTTCTTTTTTGTTCCTTCTTCTTCCCCCATGACTCTTTTGAACATATAAACAATTACACTTGCAGAAACACTGTTTTAGTTGAAGCAGTGCTGTTGAAGCCTAGCACTTCTTATTGTGATTTATCAGCAAATGTGTGGTCTTCTGAAACCTTAATCACCTGATGATTATTGCAGCAAGATGTTGTCTTGAGACTTTTGTGTTGTATAAATTTTCTGAAGTTTTTTTTGAAGCTATCACTTGGAATTCAAAGCTGTTTTTACCTCTGTTGTATTATAGCAACGTTAAAAAATAACTAAGTGTGTAAGATCAGTGGCTATCACATCATGTGTTTGCAAAAGGAAGTAGCAATCCCACATGGAAAGCATGAGCACGTGACCTAAACACTTCAGAGAATGCAATTTTTTTTTTTTTTCAGACCCCTTAATGCTGAATACGAATAAAATAAAGCCTCTAGAAATAAATTGCTGTTGCATAAGTAGCTTTAGTTTTTGTTCAACAGCCGAAAACCAGTCATTGCTCAAATAATTTTTGACACTGAACACTGTAGACATATCAGTCTTTGTCAAAATGCATAGTCATTTTTAATTCTGCATACTATTAAAAATAGTAACTGTAAATTGTTCTTGTCCATACTTGTGATGAACAGTGTTGTACAAACTAGAGTTTGTTGGAACTTCCAAATTCCAATTATGGAAGTAATAGAACCTTAAGATGACTATCCATGCTGTGGAACAGAACGTCTTAATAATTTCTGTTGACAATTTAACAAAAACAGGGTGTACCAAAAGTAGTTCATATTGTAAGAATGTCAAAATGTGTGGGGTATTTTTTTGCTGCTTTTTTCCTGTTTGTGTTTTTTTGTTTTGTTTTTGTTTCGTTTTTTTTTTAATATTTTGATTAATCTGAGCTGATTTCGTTTTAACATTCATAGAAGTAGGCAATTGATAGTGTTGAGGGGAGAGAAGCTTTCAAGCTGCAAGAGAAATTTGGGGCAATATAGAAACCTGACACTAAAATAATGTCTCAGATTTTACATGGAAAGTTTTACTGTTTTAGTTTTCAGTAGGTTTTATTTTTTGAAAGGAAAAAAAAAATATGTTGACAATAGCAATGCTCACACTACACGTAAAGATTTCAAAGATTATTTCCCATCAAGAACAGAAAAAAAACTGGCCAAGAGTTTCCTTCCATTGTAGGAGATAGTGACATATTATGCCATTCAATTTTAGTTTGTGCTTCATTGCTTTCGAAATAGATCTACTTGGGACATATGCCCAAACTCAAGATGTGGTCAATGTGCTACCACAATTATTTCATTGTTGAAGAGCTTTCTTTGCCAGAAAAGGAATTATCTAAGACAGATGCTACTGTGACAAACAGCTTGAAACTCACTACAATAGATGCTGAAAAGATTAATATGGTAAGAATGTAACAGTTTCAAGATTATACATGCTGAATAACTGTCCTGGCTTAAGCGGGCAGGTAGCAAAACACCACTCAGATGCCTGCTCACTCCCTTCCCCAGTGAGATGGAGAGAGAATTGTGGGGTGGAGGGGGTGCAGGAAGTAAAGTTCACGGGTTGCAGTGAAGACAGTTTTTAGCAGTACAAAAATGGAAGGGAAAATAGTAATAATGATAAAAGAATTAGAATGTGTGAAGCAAATAATGCACAATGTAATCGCTGACTACCCACCAACTCATGCCCAGTCCAAGTGTCTAAGCAATGGGGCCAGCTTTCCCCCCAGTTTATGTACTGAGCGTCCCATAGGATATGGAATATCCCAGTGGTCCGATGGGGGTCATCTGTCCTGGTCATGTCTCCTGCCAGCTTCTTGTGCTCCCCCAGCCTCTTTCCTTGTGAGGTGCTTTGAGAAGCACAAAAGGTTCTTGACTTAGTGTAAACCCTACTCAGCTACAACTAAAACATCACTGTTATCAGCATTATTATCCTAAATCCAAAATGCAGCACTATACCGGCTACTATGAAGAAAATCACAGCCAAAGCCAGGACACAATCTTGTCCATCTTAAACATATACAAGAGGCAATACTTGACAGAAGACGTCTCCTAGTTTTTGGGGTGAAGGGCACAATTATTACTGTTTAAGCAGGTCAGGATTTGTAAATGGCCAGTTCTACCAGCAGTGCCCAGCTTGAAGCACATTTGGAAGTGCCTTGTTTTCAGCAGGTGCTGGGCATGCATGCTGCTAAAATCAGGCTTCGCTTGGCCTGAAGGCAAATTTTATTCATCTGTTAGGGAAACTATGAGATAGAGGCACTTTGATGACATGAGTAGTAAGACTGTAGAGAAGGCTGCCTGATGGAAAGCCTGATTCTATGTTGTAGGCTTGTTTTCTCCATCCAGGATATTCTGGATACTGGTCAGATGCATCCCACGTTAAGACCTTTGAGATGCATGTAGCTGTACTGTTACTAGGTAAAACACACAGTACAATTGATTTTAGCAGTTTTTTTGAGTAGCAGGTTCTTACCTATTTGCTGTCAGAGAATACTGTTGAATAAAGGTGAACAACATGTTCATAATACATGCTTTGTGATTAGGATGCCTATGTCTTGTGTCCATGCAATTTTGTCTTTTTTTTTTGTACTTGTAGCTGCCCTGTGCTCCAATTAGTTTTGAGTCTCATATATGATACTTTGAGTCTGCAAACCTGAATGAATTTCGAAGTCTTCTTAGGAACAAATAAAATGCAAACTGTGTGGTGGCATAAAATGTTGCTAAGAGGTTTCTGTTGAGTACCCTTCAGTGCCCTGCTGTTTACATGATCACTTAATGGGATCCAGAGAGACCAGTCATTAAGCATTATTTCTTAAGGTCTTGGAAGCAGCATACCTGCTGGCGTGTCAAAACAGATCTGAAAATTGTATAAAATCTCAGCAGAAATCTCTTGCTCATGCTTCTTATCTTACTCCAACTGCATATATGGTACTGTGAGTCCCACATATTGAAGTGATGGTGTGTTACTACTTTAGGTGGGTTTAATATGCACACCTGACTGTATAAGTCTATGCACAGTACACATTGGTATTGTGCAACTTGCACACATCTGCCAATTATGGTGTTTCTAGCCTGGCATGGCTGTTTTTTCTGGCCCTGGGCATGTCTTTGCTATTCTTAGGAGCCTGTGTCTTTCCTCATATTCTCTGTCATTCTGTATTTGTGGGAGAAAACTTCAGGAGTGTTCTTGAAGTATTATCTTGGGTAGCTACACTGAGCAGCTCCAGTTCTTCAGAGTCAAGCCTTTGATTATAAAGTTTTTGTGGATGTACAGCCTTGAGGGTGAGAATGCAAATATGTGCATGCAAATATGTGTGCAAATACTGGATATTTTGTACCCTTAAGGATAGTGTGAACATGTGCAATTGTTCTGTTCAAGTTACCTATATTAGCTGCTCTGTCAGGTAAGTTAGAATAAAAAGGCTGGATTAACTAATGCTTTAGAACTGCTAAATTAACTTTTTTGTTCCAATAAGATGTTCTTTTGATAAAACACAGGAAAATGACATGTAAAGAAGCAATCACAAAGCCAACAAATTGATGATTGTAATACCAGTGTCAAGCACCAGTAAAACAAATAAGCTTTTAAAAACTTATCCTGTCGCCTTCTTTTTTTTTCCCAAACACAGATTTCCAAGATGTTGACATCAGCATGTGCTGAAGTCTTTTTTTGACAATTCTGTGGGTGAACTTTTGTTCCTCACATGTTCCTGAAATAAAGGTAGATCCTTAGGCTGTTGTTCCTAATGCTAGCAAGCACATTTCAGAAAATATTTCCAAAGATTTAAGGCACAACTTCCAGTAATGGTGAAAGACTGTAACTGATAAACCATAGTAGTTGAAGAAAACATTAAAAAAAACCCAATCAAGCAAAGAGCTAACTTTTTTTTTTTAAACTCTCCCTAACAGGAGGACACTGGTTCCTAAGTACATAGTAATGGTTACTAAAGGACATTGATTTTAAGCAGTGAAATAAGTAAAGTATTTGGACAGTTAATGGCTGGGGAGGTTGTTGTTTGTTTAACTTTGTGCTCGGGTTAGGACACTTAGTGCAGTGTCCTCAAAGAGTCTTAAACACTGTGATGCTGAAAAATCATAATTATGCTGGCCATTAGTCAATTTATAATAATTTAGAAAATCAGCACTGGAGCCTTAACTTCATGTATGAGTCGGGCATCTCAGATTTTCTAAAAGCTGGAATGGTAATTTTCAATGCTGCAAGATGCTGTAAAGACATTTTTTGCTTGGTGCTACATCTAGCTCTTATCTTTGGGCAGCCTGCAAGCAGTCTCAAGGACTTGGTTTCAGCAGCCCTGAGCCCTCTTCTGAAAATAAGTGTGTATGTATCATTTTCATAAAGATACCTTTGTCTGCTTTCCTTTTGTTAGGAGGGAAAATATATAGTTGGATATTCCTCATACAGTGATTGGTTTCTTCAAATCTGTCTTCTCTCAGAAGGAGTTCAAAATGAAGATACTTGGTTTTCCAGTCTTGTTCTTAAAGGATTATTTCTTTATTTTTTTCTGTTTGTAAGACACTGAATAAATTGCATAAATGATCAGTATTTCTCTGGTTATTAATTAAAATGGGAAGTAGATTCTTCTTACTTTCTTGTCTGACCATGTTTTTGGATTAAATATATTGCCTGCAGGTGAGCACTGTATGCTCAAAACCTATGCCTAGCATACCCTTAGGAGATAGGTAAATGAATCTGAGTGTAGATGTCCCAAAAGTGAAAATAGAAACAGTTTTAATGAAGAAACCAAAAGACACTAGTCTGGAAGAGCAAGCAAGCAAAAAAAGATCAGATTTGTGTGTTCTTTTGCTGTAAAGAATAAATCTCAGTAGAAGCAACTCTAAGACTTGGCAGTTTCAGCATGTAGACCAAAGAAGAAAGCTGTCAGAAGCTTACTGAAGAAGGCTGAAGTAAAGTTAAGTGGGATTTAAGTTCAACTTTTGGAACTGTGATGTGAGTGCAAAATGGTTGAGTTAAATGTATTTCCTGTCATCTCTTCAGAAAAAAATGCACTGCAGGTTTGCATTTACTTTAATAAAGCTTGGAAGCTTTTGCCAATGTAAGTCTATCAAATAGTATGAGGGGAAAAAAAAAAAAGTAGTGAAAACTATGGAGTATTATAATTTAGCTACCAGTAGTTTTGGTGATGTTGTTTCTTGTCACATTGCTCATAATTTCAGATGTTTGATATCTAGCTTTATTGTCTAGCTTTTATGAGCTACTCAAATGCTACATCTTTAACGAATCTCTCTAGACCATGCACTAGAGAAAGCCTTTTTAATGTGTCCAAGACTTGCATAATATAAAAGAAGTAAAAAAATTGTTCAGAACACCCTTATTAGAATGCAAGTTCACAAATTTACCTTTTTAAGGACAGAATATTTTACTGCTGAAAGAGTATTGCTTTCTAAGAGTTTTAATTTAACAAACATGTTATTTTAACTTCCTACCTCAGTTTCCCGCTATTAAGAAATTGTTCTGTGCAACTTCTTTCTAGGAAAACTTCAGGGAAACAGGTGACTGTAGGGAATAGAGCTAGTGTGAATATTTCAGTAATTTAGAAACTAATGTTGTTGGTATCCATTTAATCAAAAGAACAGTATTTTCATTTGGTTTTGTGAACAGATTAAGTGAGTCATACAAGTCAATCTTCATCTTTCTAAGTACTAGTTGAGAAGATTTGAAGTAATATATTACCAGATAATGATCCTTCTATAACAACATCTAACAAGGCAAATGTAGGTTCCCAGCTTTTATTCTGTATGTTGTTTTATCGTAATGAAAAAGTGTTATTTAAATACTGTAGTAGAAAGGAAAACTAAAAATGGTTATTAGAGACAAACCTGAAACACTGCAAGAGGGAGAAATGAAGATGTTAACTAAGTATGTTGCTAGTTCATGGTATTGATTAACGTAAGCAGATAAATAAAGGACCAGGAAACCTGAGGTATACAAGTTTAGTGTGTAGGTATTCTGGAGTGTCATCTGAACCAGCACTGGAGCATCTCATAGCTGTGGGAAGATGCAGGTCTAGAGAACAGGATACAAATGGGTGTATCATGTACATGATGAGAGAGGAAATCTGCACTTAATGTGGCAACCAGGAGTGTATAGTTCCCTAAGGGTACCAGTCAGCAGGGGTGTAAAAGCTGCAGTGCTGTAAGCCTTATTATGCAGAAATGTAGGTGAAGTGATAAAGTTAGTATAGAAACAGGCTTTTTTTTTCCCAGCATGAATACCTATATCCATTATAAGAAATCCTGATGTAGCCTTACATGACAGTTTTGTGATCTGGATAGATTTGTAAGGTGATTTGAAACTTCTACATTTTCTGATTTTTATCTTTGGGAAGAACAGCCTGAACTAACGCAAACTATTTCTAATTTTGCTGGGACTTTGATGGATAGTTTAAACAATCTTAGAAAATTCATAACATTCTTGTATAACAAGCATAGAAATATACTTATGTTCATGACACTTTTGTTGTTAATTATGGATTAATTGGTCATTGATGTATTCCTCATTGTTTCTAGAAGTTAGCTGTGTGTAGGAGCATGTGTTGAGCATCATGGAGAAAGCTGAGCTTATTTTTCATAAGTTCCTTAGCTACTTTAAGAATACTTGTCATAGGTATTCAAAATCATAAAGTAGACCTGAAATATGAAACTGGCAGAAAGTTTTGTTTTACAGGTTCCTTCAAGTGTTTATCTGGTTTTTCATTTTGTAATTAGAAATTCCATTGCATAGTGAAAAGTCATGTACGTAGTCATGATTTGTAGATTTTTAAGTATTTCAGGAAAAAGACTCCAACTAAATATTTCAATTACCATGCTGTAGTTTGCATGTGAAACATATGTAGAATAGGATCATTTAAGAATCTAGGAATAGAGTTAAAATTCATGCTTTTGCTAATTCAAAATCTAAGTTCAAGGAATAAAAGCAAATGGTTTTTCAGACTAGCTAGCTGCTGTTTCTGCCCATGACACCAGTGGCATGCAACTCCAAGCTATATGTCTGAAATACATGATATGAGAGTTCCAGCTAAAGAGAGTTCAGTTAGTAGGAATCACTATGTATGCTGTTTGCTTCCACAACTGCATTATCAGTCTGTGATTCTGTTGCTTAGTCAAGTCTTCACGTTTTTGTCACCTACACCCTGACAAACTGAGTGTTTCATGTGGCCACATAAAAAAGGGTTCTATCTGATTTGTTCTTCTTGATGTGATAGGTTCTAATCAAATAACAACTGCTAAAAACTTTATGACTTATATAGTGTTTGCTTATTTAAGTAATAACTGTCTCATTGTTCTGATGGGGTCGTGTATAAAACTGACACTGGGCTCTAGCTACTCAGCATTTATGGATTCAGAAGTCTTTGCTGTGATTTGTCAATGAATAGAAGTTGAAGTAGTTATTTTAATATGAATGAGTTCATTAGAATAATTAGTATAGTGTTAGTAATAATTTGGAAGTATTTCTAATAAAGGTGTCTAGCAAGGCTGAATTCAGTTACTTTTTTCTGTGACCTCAGTGGCAAAGCAACAGGACCTTGCCCAGATTTTGGGAACTATGTCCCACCAAACTAGATAATGGCCACTCTGTCTTTTCATGTATTGTTTATCTCAGGATCTGATCGTAATTTGGCACAACAATGAGCCCTGGGTATGGAAACTGCATATGCCATATCTCCTGAACATTTGCTTGCCCTGCAGCTGCCCAGACAGCATGTAGAGGGAGCCTGTCCTTGCTCTTCTTCAGTGACAGTACCAACCTGGAGATGGGAGCCATTACTGGAGATGAAAGGTTGTAGGGAGGAGGTGAAATGCCTGGTCAAAGGTGTTGTAACTTGGAGAGAGTGAATGTGAGATAGGGAAATGAGAAGGAAGAGAGATCTGGGAGCAAGCAATGGAAAGGAAGGGGTTGAGGCACTCCTGTGCTTCATTTACTATACAGTTTCCTATTACTGCAGTAAATGAAGCTGGAATTCTACTGACAGTCTCCTTCACTACATAACCTAAATTAATCCCCAGAGCATCTTCTGCACTAAATCAAGCATGATCCTGCAGAGAAAAATAGTGGAGCCTTAAAGACTGTGTTTCACTAGGGGGATAGGTTAATTTTGCACCAGCAATCTCATTTCTGGCTTCTCTTAACTTCAGACTGCTTATCTTAGAAACCATGGCATTATTTTCATCTAAGTTTCGGGGAGGAGAGGGTTGTGATAAATATACTCAAATTACATGCACAACTGCAGAGTATGCAGGGAACATTCAATCTACAGTATTTCCATGGAAGTACAAGTCTTCATGACCTCATTGTGTCATTGATTTGAGGAGACAATTTGCCTACTACTTAATCATTTTTATTTTCAAAATGCTATGAAAAGAGAAGACCCACAGACAGAAATACAGGAAGGGGTTTCTTAAAGAAGGAGTTGTAGAAGGAGATACCAGCAAAATAGCTGATAGAGTTGCCAGGAAAATGGTTTATAAATCCTAGCACATCTCTTCAGTGGCCTCATCTGTGTTATGTAAATAGCTATTGCTTCCAGGTGTGCTGACCCACCTAGCAGACTGAAAGCGAGGACTCTTTGTGAATTATTTAGTAGTTGGATTACAAATATTAATCATAATGAGGACTGAAGCATTTTTTTAGAACACTTTTTGAATCTGAAGCTTTGTTTGCAGGTCCCTTACTGTAGCCTGGGACTGTAACTAATAGATGCGTGTGAAGAAAAACGTTTCACTCTGCAGCCTTTTCCGCCCACATCTTTAGGGTTGCCAGAAATCCTATCTGTCAGCTAAAATGATGTTAGAGTTCTACACAGCTTTAATCCAAATATGACAGAGAATAGGATTAGCAGAAGCTGTTCAAATGTGATAAAATAAATGAATAAAAATGAGTTGAAGAGGAAAGCATGATATTAGTGGAACATGACCCAATTATATATGTAAAAATATACTCAACAAAATAGGTCAGAAATATTGACTAGACGCATTTACATACTGTTTTGAATGTGAAGTCTCTGCGTAGCCATAACTGTATTATATAAGATTTTGATATCTGTGTATATTTATCTATTAGCTCCCATAAATATATGTAATTAAAGTGAGACACTGCAATCTGACTCTATTCTAGAATGTGTGTAAGCCAGGATGTCAGGTTTCTGCATTGATGCAGACTTCCAAGTTGCTCTCTTTTTTTCTCTTCTACAACTGACAATAAAATATCAGTAGGTAATTTATATAAATTGAGAAAATAAGTTTGTTGATCTTAAAAGACTTGGAATGAAACCAAAAAAAAAAAAAGTTATTTCTTTCAGTAATGAATTTCCTCAGAAACAAGCTTTAATAGTATTCCCAGATTAACAATACAAAGAAGGCAGAGCTTCCTAAACAGTAGTTGAATGTAACTCTTAACTCTCAAATTTTATTGTGCATTTTTTTTTATACCGAAGAAATGTTAAATTAATCTGCTAATTTAAAGAGGCAAATGTACAGCTTAAAATTTTAAGTTATCTAATTCTTCTGGAAATATTAAGAAATATTACAGTTGGCTTCTCTCTTTCTTTAATGTAAATAAAAAAAATACTGATGTGGTCTGAAAAAGAAATGATGTTCAGGTCTTATATAGCTATTTTGGTTCCCTTATTTTCTTATGTAAATAACCCATCTCTGTATGTTGATTAGAGAAGTCTCATTTTTGTAATTGTAAAATTAAAATAACTTTATATATTTTTAGGTAGATATAACTCCTACCATTAATTGAAGAACACAGTAAATTAGAAATTTATAGGGCATTTGTCAGGATGTGTTTTAAAATCTGAGCTTATTCTCTTTATTCTATAAATAAAAGTAGTCTGAAGATCAGTGTCTTTAAAATAGCCATCGAACTTAAAGTCAGAATTAGTTGAACAAGCAAGTGACCTCTCAGTGTATTATGAAGCTAGTTGAAAATGGTCTTTAAATCCTGCTTTATCTTTCTTTAGCTAAAGAAAGCTCTCAATTAGAGGCTGGGTTAACTCTTTCCTCAAGAAAGGTAAGAACAAATGAGACAGCAGTGAACACAAGAACAGCAGTAGGGAGAAGGAAATTTATTCTATGAATCTATTAAAAACTGAGCAACACTGATTGCTGTTACATAGATAAGACTCTAATGTACAGAGGTTTAGAATGTAAGGACTAGAAAATTCATGTTTCTAAATGTTTCAGAAAGAACTTGCAATACAGAAGAAGGGTGTACTTTATTGTTTCATGGATGGCTATTTAGAATAACTAGCTATACCTAAGAAACCAGACGTATATTTAAAGTTTTTCATAGCTTAATTCTGAGTTGGTGTCATTGAAAATACTTTACTAAGTGGTACAAATCTATAGGAATTCACTGTCCTGCCATTGGAAATCCCGATACTAATAATGAATGGTCTTCTTCTGGTGTGAATTTATTCAACTGTAAATAATTATAGCAGGCAGATGTCATATGGTTTGATTGTTAATAGATGTATTTGTCCAGTGGCAGAATTTGTCTCCCTAAATGCAATAAACTGTATAGTATATTGTGGTTTTTCTGTGATGTGGCATCTAGAAGGAGATGTTCTCCACCAAAGTAGAGGGAGTGCCAACCTACAGTGTCTCATCTTGGGCTGCTGTCAAACATTCCCTCCTCCCTTTTCCCCGTCTTAGTGGTTCTGCCCTCTTATGCCATTTCTTGCCCTTGTATGACCAGATGGTAAGCCAGTTCAAGGAACTGAGCCAGCAGAAAGTGGATCTAGAAGAGGAAAAAGAGTAATTATTTTGGCTGGCTCAAATCACTGGACTTGCTCATAACCTACTCATTTGAGCGTGAGTGCCAATGCAAAGGAAGAAGCCTGACTGCATGGCCAAGGGCAGGGAGAGAAGCAGAAGGCTGGAAACCTTCATTTAGATGCTGCTAGGGAGTTGTATAGTAAGTAGTAACTTTCTAGATGAGTTGAAGGGCTAATAGCAGTCATGATTGATTTTCCATGTTGGGTAGTTGGGGATGGAAGAAAGATGACTTTTTCTCCTTGTTGCCAGTCTATATTCAACTGTTTCTCATAGAGTGGAGTACACTTATGCTTTTTTTGCTAAATCCTGTCTGTTAAAAGGGTTGATTTGACACTTGTCTTGAAGGAAGTACCTTGCATTGTGTTTGGGTTATCACGCTTTCCCAGTTTGGCATTCCCATATGTCATCCCTTTCATTACTGCATCTGTAAAGAATCTTGACCTTTCTTTTGGGGAGGGGGAATCATTCTTCCCAGTGCAATACATAGACAAATAAATTTCTACATCAATACATTCATGCATAGAAGTAAAGCAAATCTAGTCTTCAATTCTGTAATGCATCCTGACTGTTACTGATCAGGCATCAGTGTAGGGCACAAGGCATCTCAGCACTTGATGGTGCAAAATGCTAATTTCAAAGGGAGCTTCAGATGTTAGTTCCTTGTAAACCCAACTACATAATCAGTAGGAGGGAAGAAAAGAGGAAGTTCTTACCTGTATACTGTCAAATGTCACTTCATAAAATTTCTGATTTCAAGTGACCAATAATGAGTGTGCTCGCACAGCATAAATAGCCAAAATCATATCTGTCTGCTAGTCATTCATCTGCTTTGGTAGTTAGCAGCTGAGAACTTGGACTCTTGGCTTTGGTCCAGTGCACAACAAAAGAAACAGAATAGATAAATAGTTTTTTTTGAACAAACTTTTCGTTTCCAGTCTTTGTTCTCAGAAAAAAAAGCCTTGTATAGGACATTCCTTTATCTTACTTTGTTCTGTAAATATTAAATGCTTACTCTACTAGGAATATCAACAACTTCTAGTGACCTTCTTAGTGGAAGCTCTACTGTGTCCATGTTTCAGCTGGCACCTGAAATATGGCTTATGAATAATTGTTAGTGAACAGGCTTAGAATCAATGGAAATTGTGTTTCTTAAGGGCTTTTGCACCAGAGCCTTAGAATTTAGCAGTTAACACTTTCTTATAATTGCATTTATGTTCCATGTGCCCCTTACCAGTGCAATCAGAACTTCCTTTGCAGTTGGACCTCTGTGTTCTGGTCTTTCTTTTATTACTCAGGATGTTCAAAAAGTTGCATTTCCTGTGATATTAATGAATGATCCCATCTCTCTGGGACTTGACATTACAGAGAAAGAACAAGATAACTGAGAGGGCACAGAAGGTGGAACTGAGCAGGGATACAAGGGAACAAGTAATCCTGAATTACTCTGTAATACTGCTTTTTTTTTTTTCCTTTGCAGAGGGGAAATACAAAAATTTTCTTAAATGTGGTGACACTAAAAGTTATTGCCTTGAAAGTACTGAACTGGATTGTCGTACTTCCTGTTTCTTCTCCTGGAGAAAACTGTAATTTATAGATCTCATGGATAGCTCAAAGTAAATGGGCATTCTTTATAATAATGCTTTGCACTACAGTTTTATTTCTGTATATATTCTGTATATGACATCTAAGAACCAGATAAACACTGAAGTCTTAACACCCTAACTTCAAGGTGTGATCTGTTCACTTCATCCATGTCATGAGATGTCATCTCCTGTGAGAGTTGTCCACTGGTGCATGTGGTTTTGCACTCAAGTGAGGCACTCAAGATCTATTGCTACTTATTTAATCCTCATTTAACTGGCTTTTTGAAGGTCATCTGCTGAATTCCTTGCAGGGTTGGAAATGGACTTTGCATTTCAAAAACTTTTCAGTTTAGGCTTTGCTGAACATTGAAGGATTTAACAAACAAAGTGACATAAACCTTGCAAATAACTGATCAGAGTAAGCAAGTGCTATTAACCCTGGTTTAACAGATGGCTAATCTTAGACTGTGTGCTTGTTACTTGCACTACAGGCAGCTTTGCTAGTGTTGAGTAACTCCTGTCTGCTAAAACTGTTCATCTGAAGCCATAGTTTAACTATTGAACTTCTTTTATGTTCAGCTGTCCAATATTCATACTAAAATTAATGTGAGGTGCTTCACTATTTAATAGAATTTAAAAAAAAAAAAATCCCAAATTACTGAATGAAAACTATTGAAGTTTTTCTGCAGTGATTTATATATTATAATAATGATCATTATTTTTTAGATGTTCTTGTAACTTAGAGTGGTGACAGACCCAAAGAAGACCTCTCTGACTTAAAAAAAAAATTGTCTCCCAGTAATTTATTATACTGAGCTGTAGCTATTTTCACCTAGGCAAACACCTTGTCCTCCCTAAAATAAACTTTGATAATGTTACCTACCAAAAGCTGTGATGGAGCTAATTGCTGCCTGGCACTGAAAGATTTATGTCAAATAAAATATTTCTAAAAATGACAGGAAAATAGGAATAGGAGCACCTTTTGAGGAAGAGATATCTGAAGTATGCCACAGTCTTGCTTATTTTTTTATATATAGTTTATATTTCTGGTTTTATTAAAGCTGTAGGTGTGGATTTCTGTTAGGGTCTGAAAGAGGGGAAAGCAGGAATGTGTCAACTTGTGTGGTGTGGGGTTATTTTTGGGGTTTGTTTTTCTTCTGTGTGTTAAGCCCCCACCCTCAATGATTTTGATGCTGAATGTTTCTTATCCATCTTGGAGGAAATGTAGAAACTTGGAGGGGTTAAGAGAAAAAAATGTAATGGGTCTTTGCAAAGTTAAAAAGCAGCTGTGTGATGTCATGTAGGCCAAGGCATGGGATAGAATTGAAAACTGTTTGTGATTTTGCTTTGTCTGTATAGCTTGTGGTGTTTTGCTGCTGTTGTAGTGCCTTTTGTCTCAGAACATTTGACTGAGTGTCTGCATTGAGAGTGGCTCTTAGTGGGAGATGGTGAACGTTTATCTTGCACTGTTTGGACAGAAAATCTCAGAAAACTGATGAGAACTGTATGCCAGTGGCAGTGATCAATTTAAGACTTAGGATCCTTCTTTATTTCATGTTTTGGCAAACAAAAAGTGTTGACATTATCAAAGCTTTTCGTCTTTAGATGTGGGAGGAAACAGGCACTGTAAATCAAGCTGAACTCAGGTTGTGCCTGTGCAGGAACTCAGTTTTTCATCACTCAGTGATGAAATGATGGTGAGTTGGGAGTCAGGACAGACACCTCCTCGTCAGACCAACTGACCTCTCAGTAAATGCCTTCACAGGAAGCTGATTCATTTTCACCTTGAGAGTGAAAATATGTAAAGCCAGCAGAAGACTTGGCATCCAAGTACTGCATGAATGCTATTCCAAGAACTCACACCATGAGCTTAGCGATTTATTTAAAATACTTCTTAAAATTTTTATTTCATTAATGTTTTGAATAGATTATATGTTTTTAAGGATGCTTTAGTATGCAGAAATTACTAAAACTAAAACCTTCCTCACTGTGTATAGTCTGTTATTCCTTTTATTCACTTTTGCAGCAGTACCAGGCAGAGAGGGTACACTTTAAAATTTGGAAGTATACATAGGATTTGAAAACAGCATAATTGTTTTATATCTTCTATTTCCTTTTTTCTTCTCATTATGTCATTTCTATCTTGTTCATAAGTGAAAGGGGGTTATTAAAGCATCTTTAATAATGATGTTGTTAATGCTGCCTGTTAAAACGTTTTGTTCCACTGACACTAGGCCAAAACAGGTTGTAAGAAGAGATACTAACTAGAAACATCTAGTTGCCATCCATACTTATGTCTTCTGTCACAAGGAAGAGTGAGATCAAGCCCAAACATCATGCTATCTTTGCAGCCTCTGAAGTTGTAGGAGGTCTGGTTTCAAGGTTCCACTGAAGAGATGGGTGGTGTTATACCTGTTGTCAGTTATTAGCTTAAACTTGTCTGAATGCTAATTCATAAACACTGATAATTGGGTTCAGAGACTGGATTTTAGCTCAGGGAGTAATGGTTAAGTGCTTTAGCTCAAGGAGTAGAGGTTCTACGCATTTGGCCTGTTGGTGGCATTTTTTCATGGTGAGTATAACATTTGATGCTAAGCATTGTTGAAGTGTGTGTGTCTGTTTGTGATTTGAATAAAAACAAGTCAGCACTGTAGCTCCTGAGGTCTGTAGCTCCACTGGAAACTTTTGGGGCTTTTTTAAATGAGAAATTGCTCACCTTTGCATCAAATTGAAGCCGGGTCGGTATTGCTCCAGAGAAACAGTTCTCATCAAAAGCCAGCTTCTCTTTGAATGAAAAAATAATACAGAGTTTCATATTGTCATTTCCGTACAAGTAATGAATGGTTGAGCAATGAATGGTTGAGCTCCAGAGTAGGTACCAGAAACCACAAAATCAACACTCTTAACTGAAGGAAATGGTAGAGCAAACCTTCTCTTCAGACAGTAGATACCAGGCTCAGTGTGTCTGCTCTTCTTTCCAACAGTGCTACCCCCTTCAGTGTGAAAATCCTTAAAATGCACTGGCTGCTGTTTGAAATATAAAATGGCTTGCAAGTGGATTATCAATACTGCATATAAGACTGTAATTTCATTCTCTCAGGTTTACAGTGCAGCGTTGAAGAGCAAAGGAATGGTTATGGTCTACTAGTTCATTAATCCTCAAACTGAGATAGAGTTTAACTCCATCTTGAAGTGGAGTCAGAGCAGTTATGGGATATGCTTGAAGCCCCTTGTATATCCTCCCCATGAAAGGAAAGAACGAGGTATGTCATGACAGTCTTCTCTCAGGTAATCTCTGAGACTGTGATGTGAGTGGTAAGAAGGGAGAGAACTAATCAAACTTGATGATCAAGCACTGTTTAATTACAATTTTTTATCAGGAAGGTCTTGTTGATGATCACTCAAACCTTAATAACAAAGGAAATTCAAAATACAATACTTTGTAATTGCTGGGGTTTTTTTAATGCAAGACTGATTTATTTGAGGAAAAGAAATGTTTTTGTGGCAACTTAAATTAGCTTTCCTTAAGTTCTTTGACATAATTTACAGTGACAGTTAAAATAATTGTGCAACTTAGAGTTTAAGTATTTGATCAACATTCAGGAAGCACAAATGTGAATTTTGATGCAAAACATATACATTGCTACTGCTAGGCTTTGCTGAAGTAATTAAAATGATCAGAATAGGAATTACTTCATGCCATGTATAAAATGATCAAAAGTATATGCTTGTTTCCTTATAAAAAGTAACACATGGCATGTTACTGTATTTGTCAGTGTCTTCACAGAGTTTTTTCACTTTATCTGGGATGGCTGACATGTTTTAGGATTTGTCTTTTATAATTTTAACTTTCTATTTGAAATGTTACATTTTTAAGAAAGTTACTGATCAGAATAACCTTTTGAAAATACTAATTCATCTTGCTTTTACTTCTAGGTAGGCATTTAAAATGGCAATCAGTTTGTTTAAGAGGAAAAAACCAACAAAAACAAGCAAACAAACAAAACAAAACAAAACAAAAAACTAAAAGAAAAAAAACTAACAAAGAGAATCCTTCGTAAGCTCAGCGACCAGCAGGATATTAATATCTGTGGATGATTAGTAATCAGCTTGAAGTAGCAAATGCATTACAGAAGTCCTTTATGGTGGGGAAGGAAACCCTACAATAGAACACTTGATATGCACACCCTACAATGCTACCCAGAATGTGTTATAAGATATAAACATATTTTCTAATCTTTCTGCCCAAGGCTAATTTTCATTTGGAAAGTATATTAAAGTAACAGAACAACTAAAACTTACAGTACAAAAGGTGCAGCAATGCAGGATTCTAGATTAGTTACGGTAGTTCCAATTTCAACATCAATAACCTGAAATAGTATCTAACAGTTCTAAAGATGAAGTATACCCTCTGAAAATCATAACAGAATTATCAATGAGAAAGACATTAAAATGGAGATAATTCTAGTTGCTACTTTTCAGTGGGGTTCAGAATGCTAATGCTTTGGTTTGTAATAGGATGCAAGATCAGGTATAGTGATGCTGAGGCAGCTATTTAGGTGCTTTACATGTGTGGTCACGTTTTTGTTTCCTTGTTAGACAAAAAGTTTTATTCATGTATTTATATTAATCAAGAAATGGATTTTAAAGCAATTATGCCATCTACAGAATTATTTTTAATTATGAAGAGCATTAATCAACAGTTGTGATCTGTCTGATTAGTAATTTTTAATCCTAGGCAAAGAAGAAAATGTAGTTGTATTGTAAATAAAGGTAATTGAGCTCCATACTGTGGCTTATGTTCAAATGTGTGCCAGGAGGCAGTCAGTATGGCCTAGGGTAGTTGAACCAATGTAGGAGCACATTGGTTTGCCCAGGTTTTAAATGAATAGACATACAAGGGTGTCCCTCAATCAGCCACCCTTCTGCACGGCTTCATTATTGTGCGATCTTCCATCTTGTATGATCAGCACTGAAATAATCTCCTACAGTTGTGTCTTGCTTTTTTGCATTTATTGTTTTTTTTCTAATAAAAGCTAGAACCACGAGAAGAAACCACAAACCAAAACCCAAACCTTGTCCTCTCGTTTACATACCCGGTTTGGGTCACTTTGGTCTCTCCTGCAGCTGGTTTCTCCCCCTTTGCATTAAGGTTGCCTTCTCTGACCTGGGAACAGGGTGAAACAAGTCTTTTTTGATACACTGGTGGACTTGCCAAAAAATAGAGAGAATAATTTTATTTACTTTAGTTAAAATAACTACTCTTCTTTGTTTTCACACTTGGTATTGTCATCACATTAATAAACAATGATCAAAACCAGTCATTAAAATTCACATTTCTGATAAAGTTGTATTTGTTTTATTTTCTGAGTTTTTTTAATATATTTTATGCTGCTTTCTGAGCTGACAGTAAATATCTATTTATTTAGCTTTTGCTAAATATGATTCTAGAATTTAAGTGGTGTGAAGATCTAGCCATGACATTAATTATAAAGAAGTACTTTTGCCCAGGATGAGTCTTTGCTGCCCTTGGGATATTATTACGCAGCTGTAGTTCTAAGTTTTCTTTTACCGCAGTCTGGAAGATTATCAATTATTTTGACTTGGTGTTTGGGTGATGTTAAGAAGAAATCTTGTTTTTCTCCTAAAAACCCATTATTTTTTTCCTGTAAGCATTGCTGTGTTTGATAAATATCTCGCTCCCAGGGGTTTTCAGATGCTGTGTTATTGGAGTGGTATGGTTTAGCATCATATTGCTCTCACTAGGTAAACTGCTGTTCTCAAACAGCACTTCAGTATTTGCAAGCAGTTTAAATGAAATGGTGAGTTGCTCTTGAGATCCAATGCCTCATGGTTGTGTGGATGAAGGCCTCCTGATAGCTTCCTCATGTTCACTTGCAATGGTTTTCTGCAGTCATAGAATAACATAGTGAGGCCCTTATGAAGACAGTTAGATTCACCAAAGTCAGCACAAGTGATTAAACAGTATCCAGGTCTTGACCAAAACAAGAGTCAGATGCCCTGGAGTAAGAAAACATCAATATTACTAACAACTTTGATCACAATCTAGGGCATGTTTTGGAATATTGAAGGGCAATTTTGGCAACTACTTCTTTGAATCATCCCCTTGATAAAGTTTTGACAAAAGGGGAATAAAAATTGTCAGTACTTTGAAAATGCCTCAATACCCCTATGCTTTATAACTAAAACTATTTTGTAGTAGGAAAATGAACCCAAAATATGGTTTTGATTAGGCACAAAAACGGAAGAAAGGAAAACTAAGTTATGTTTCTTTCTTAAACTGATGTGTTACCACATAACTTGAATCTTCTTTTCCCCTCAGTCTTTTATATAAACAGTTTCCTTAGCACTTTACATAGTGCTTTTCAGGTTCAAAGCCCTTTACACAAATTATTGTAATTAGTTCTCACATCTCCTCAGAGAGAGGTAAGTAAATATCATTATCCTCATTTTTACAGATGGGGACTCTCATCTGGAGAGGTTAAGTAACTTGCCCAAGGCCACAGGGGGAAATATTGTCATAGCTAGTTCTGGAAACTGAAGAGCTGTTATATCCTCAGACCTTTACTTCATTTACTAGATGGCAACTCAAGTTGTTAATGGTTACTCCTGCATTATAGAAAGACGTTGTGTGGTTTTACCCCATGTGTCTTAGCAATAATTTAAGCAAGGAGTAAACTGGATTTTCTGTAGTTGGATTTATAGCATAGTAACACAGTCTCCTTCAACAGAAATGCCAAGGTACTTTCCTGCTATGCCTATAATTAAGTAGAAAAGGTAGTAGGCAATGCCCATTACAGTTTTTCCAGAGGATACTGCCCAGTCACTTTGTCAGTTCAGGTCATGTTATACCTGCAACCCTGCTTTATTGCAGATGTAGAAAGTGCAGCCTATGGAGTTTTTTCCAAGCTGTGTGTTTCAGACGTCAGAAAAATACAACTACTGACTGTGTGTGCTTCTGACGAGAACTCTTTTTCTTACATGAAGATACAGAAGCAGGGATCTGTTGTTTGGTATTTAAGTAGTTCAAAATATCACATGGCGCTTTTTGTGTGTTTTGCAGGCTGTTGTATTGTATGTCTAAGAAAAAGAGTTCTCTCTCTTGGTCTTGTCCCCAGCTAGAGAATGTTTAAAGCATTGAGTTTGCTGTGTGAATTTTCCGTTTCTTGAATTTCGAGGGAAGGTTAGTCACAATGTTAAAAGAGCTGGGGCATTTGGAAGACTAGTCAATACTGTATTTTGAAAGGATGATGAATGGAGGAGAATAGGAAGAAATACTGACACTTTAGAAATGTATTGCATGTCTTTAACAGCTATACCATGAAAAATGGACATGTAGCCAAGATATACATCTTGTGTATATAATGTTACTACAACTAGTGTTTCTTCCTCTCCACTTATTAGGCTGTGCTAACATTAGCACAGTGGTGCAGTGCAGGATGCTGTGAGGCTCAAGTTACCAATAAATGGGTAAATGGCTGAATGCTTGCAGGTGTCCAGTCAGTCAAGAAGTGATGGAGGACAAATGGGAAGGGGGAGGTCTCTTAAGGAAGCCTCTCTGAGCAGTAGTTGTAATGATTAGGATGAGAACTCAGGACAAAGCTCAGCCCTCTCTTGTTCAGAGTCAGACCTTCCCTTTGCTAGCTTGAGGTTGAGTTATTGCGTGGTTTTTCTGTCATCTTTTCCTGATTTTATAGGGAGAGATGTTGAACTTGATTCATTTACCCATGCAAATAGAGGCATTTGCCTCTGATACTTCATAGATGGTGTGGGATTTCTCTGTGGGGCTAGTGGGTGCTACACAAGAGCCATAAGAGATCTGTATCCTGCTTTTGGGAGATGCTTGGTGGACTCGAGGGTATGTTTGATAGCACCACGTGCCTTTTTGGAGCCTCTGTTGTTGTGTTCCGAGTCCTGTAAAACATTTAAAAGTTCATAAACTTCTTTCTCAGTTGCCTTGCACAGACATTTATACCAGAATGGAAAGATGAAAAAGTGGAAGGAACCCAAACAAGAGAGTGACATAACACGCTTTATTAATCCAAGTGAAGGAAAAAATACTAAATGTTTTGCCAGACATTCTGGAAACTATGTGCTCAACATATGTGCAGCAAGAGAGATCAGATCAGCTACCAACAGGGTGGAAAAATTAGTCATCGGCAGAAGCGTTAGGTAATTTTTCATGCTAATGATTCAACTAACCAGAGACTTCACAGATAGTTAGTATGTAAAGCTTGAAAAATTAAATGGCCATTGGCTAGCATGCTATCCCACCTTCCCTCCAGACACACGTGCTCCCATTTTTATTGAGCTGTGTATTATTTTATCTGTAAATTCAAACAAAATCTGTCCACGATGACTCAAATCACATGTAACTCTTTGTAATCTGTGTTATCAAAAACATTGTCTTCTGAACAGCATCATATTCTTTGGTTTTAAACCATACGCATTTGTTTAAATATGCAAGGGGTTTCTTTTCTGTTGGCTATTCTGAAAACATTGATCCTTTTTATTTTTTCATGGTATGAATACAACTGATGAGCAAGAATTGCCTTTAAGTATTTGTGTGACCCAAAAGTAAATAAAATCTGTCACTGGATTTTACCAATTAAAGGAATTAACTATACATATTAATTATTTAAATTCCCCCATTTCCCTATACTGAGGTCACCAAAGTTTGGTTACTTTTGAAGCATCATCTATAAATCTTGTTAGTAAAACTTTAATGATACATAATTATTCTCTGTTAGTATGAACTAAGGGTATTCTTCAATTTGCTTTGCCATAGTAGCTGTCACAGCTTGCTATATGAGATCACTGCAAGCAGTTCAAAATTTTGATTAACTATTTTTTTTTCCTTTTGCAAACTCTTTGGCATTATTTAAATGATGAATATGCCTCAGAAAAAAATCCTGAGGATTTGTGTGTTAGTGATGAAGAGGTTAGTGTGATTTCATGTTCTCTGACCTATGACCCTCTCTCTTTTCTGGCTCCATGTCATCACTGGAAGCAGTACCAGCATTGACAGGCTCATGCCCCCTGCAGTCATATCTTAACTACTGAAAATCTGTGAAGCTGAATTTGTTTGAATTTTGAAACTTTATATCTGGCCATCTCTGTTACTCCTATGTGTCTATAACAGTATGCAGCAGAAGGACAGGTGCTACTACAAGGCTGCTGAAAAGACAAAGGAGAAGCTGAAATATAGAGGTGATAAAGGCAAAGATTGCATAGATAAATGTTGAATATTTTGGAGATTTTTAAGGTAGTATAGGCTTACCATTCTTTTTATATGGAAAAGAGAATTTAGAAAAGAAGTTGTTTTGAGCTTCTTGCAGGCAGGCAGGAAGGCCTGTTGATGAAGAAAGTGAACATCACTCTGCCCAATTCACCATCAGGATCAGAAAGAGAAGCCAGAGAGCCAGAACAAAAAATCCCCAATACTTGATTATATTAAGGTCAGTGGTTTTTAGTCAGTTGCATTCATAGGTTAAATCAGAGCAAATGATAAGCTAAGATCAGAAATCAGATATCTGCAATGGGAGCAAACACTGGAATAAAGGGAATGAATAGGGCAGTGAACTTATCCTGCTGCTCAGAGGTTTTCCATGTGGCTGCCTGCTGACTGCTTGGGGCAAGTCCACTTATGGCGAAAGAAGTAACAACTGTGACACCTGATTCAGCCCCAGACAGACAATGATTCATTATTGTCCATGTAGGATAGGGTCTTTAAAAGTCACCATGTCAGAAAAAATTATTGCAGCATTGCAGAAGAAACTTATTTCCATGCAAAACCCACTTTTCGGCTTCTGTGCAAAATTTTGAACAAATGCATGGAAACAAAAAGCGTTTTCAAGAGTAGTTCTTTCTAAACAAACATTTTCTTAGGAAAAATAATACAGGGACAGTAACAGGACAGAGTGGTGAACAATAGTGTTCCCATTTTCAATACTATAGTCACTTCTCACCAAAGAGTTGCTTTCCTGTCACGTTCAATGCTAAAGTTTAAACACTTCTCAGGAAATCCTTTTTCTTTCTGAAGTCTGTGGTACTGCTTTGTTACGCTAGCTTGAGTAACAGCAACCAAATCTGAAGTTTAATAGATTGTAAGTTATGTAAAGAGTAATTTTAATTAGTTCATAGTGTCTAGATACTCTTGGCAAGTTAAATGATTGCATCCTTCCAGGTAATATTTTCTTGTATTGTAATATATAAATTAAAGGCAAGGCAAACTAACCTGCCTGTGCAGTTACTAGAATCACCTTCCCTTTTGTCAAAGTTGCTTGGTTCTAGTCCCATTATTACCTATTATCTCACATTAGGTGCAGAAATACACACTCCTTCTATTGCCTTATTTCAGAGCTAAAAGTATCGAAACCATCTTATTTGTTTGCATATACAAGCACAATGGACTGGGCAGTCACTTCTTAGACCTTAAGGACCACTGCAAGTATTCACATTTTTTTTATATTTCCCTGGCTTTTAAAGAGAGATGGATCAAACTTCAAATGAATAATTTTGATAAAAAAAACCAACTGAAAAATAGTCATACTATGTAATATATACTAAACTTGCAGAAATTAATCATGTAGCAACAAAAGTGGGTGTTATGATTACTAGCTTTGGCAATTCTCAAATGCTGGAAGTAAAGCAGGTGAGGCAGAAGGCTGGTTTGGATGAACAGGAATCTCATCTTGGAGATAAGGCAAAAAAAGGAGATATATGCATTGTGGAATCAAGGTCAAGTGACATGGGAAGAATTCCGAGTTGCTGCTTGCCATTGTAGGGGGAAAATTCATGCGGTCAAAGCTCAACTGGAGTTCAAGCTGGCCAGAAATGTGGGGGGTAATAAAAAGAGTGCTTTCAAATATATACATAGTAGTAGGCAGTGTAGAAATACCATTGGCTCAATACAGGATGTGGATGGTGATGCTTTAAAGAGTGAGGAAAAAAACCCCAAACCTGCAGGTAACTGTAGTAGGAGATTAGATAAGAGAGCAGAAGCTTTAATGAGCCTCCAGGCTCCACGAATACATTTGCACAGGATTCCTCCCCTTTGACCCTGGTTCCAAGAATTTATAATAATGTCCATCCAATCCCATTCTGTTATTCCCCCTGGTCCTGCCCCGTTCTGCCCCTGGCACACCCTTTCGGGAATTGAGTCTGGGGGCTTCCTCGTAGCACGTTGCATCGTTGAAGGCCTTCCAAAGTTCCATATTTGGAGGTCCTTCTGTCTATGTCTTTATCTTCTGGTGCAGGCTTCATGGCACTTCTCTGCAATTCTGCCTTGAAATAGAGACTAAACAGCTGCTGGAGTTTTGAGGGATTGATACAGGATGGGGTTGGTATGCGTAAACATTAAGCTACTGAAGTTATTTCACTGGTATATTAAATCTGTAATAACTTCTAGATAACTTCTAAAATCTATAAAATTAAAAAATCAAAAATCAAAAAACTCTGAGGCAATAATGGTCACTTTACAAATGGACACAGACAAGGCAGAGGTGTTGAACACGTTCTTTGCCTCTGTCTTCAACATGGATGATGGACCAAGGGGGTCTCAGTGCCTGAGCTGGAGGACCATGACTGTGAGAATGATCAACTCCCAGTCACCCTGAACATGTGTGGGATCTGCTGCTCCAGCTGGATCTCCACAAATCTGTGGGGCCTGATGAGGTTGATCCTAGAATCCTCAAAGAGCTGGCTGATGTCATCACAAAACTTCCCTTTATGATTTGTGAGTGGTCTTGGGATTCCAGAGAGGTCCCAGCTGACTGGAAGCTGGTGAATGTTGGCCCAGTTTTCAAGAAGGGCAAGGAGGACCTTGGAAACTACAGGCCTGTCAGTCTCAGTTCAGTGCCTGCTAAATTTACGGAGAAGATTATTCTGGGAGGTATTGAAAAACACCTGGAAGAAAAACACTGGAAGGGATATTGAGCAAGTCTGCAGATGACACAAGACTGGGAGGAGCTGTCGACTCCCTCAAAGGCAGGGAGGCCCTGCAGAGAGACCTGGACAAGTCAGAGCACTGGGCAATCACGAACCATACGAAGTTCAACAAAGGAAAGTGCCGGATTCTGTACCTGGGATGGGGCAACCCTGGATGTATGTACAGACTGGGGAATGAGATGCTGGAAAGCAGTGCCACAGAAAGGGACCTGGGGGTGCTGGTGGATGGCAAGTTGAATGTGAGTCAGCAGTGCCCTGGCAGCCAGGACAGCCAGCTGTGTCCTGGGGGGCATCAGGCAAAGCATCGCCAGCCAGTCGAGGGAGGGGATTGTCCCACTCTGCTCTGCACTGGGGTGGCCTCAGCTTGGATATTGTGTGCAGTTTTGGGAGCCACAATATAAGAAAGACACTAAGTTATTAGAGAGTGTTCAAAGGAGGGCAACCAATTGGGATGGTGAAGTGCCTTGAGGGGAAGCTGTGTGAGGAGCAGCTGAGAGCACTTGCTATGTTCATCCTGGAGGAGAGGAGACTGAGGGGAGACCTCATTGCAGTTCCAGCTTCCTTGTGAGGGTAAGAAGAGGAGAGGCAGGCACTGATCTCTTCTCTGTGGTGATCAGCGATAGAACCCGAGAGAACGGCCCGGAGTTGTGTCAGGGGAGGTTTAGGCTGGATATTAGGAAAAGGTTCTTCACCCAGAGGGTGGTAGGGCAGTAGAACAGGCTCCCCAGGGCAGTGGCCACAGCACCAAGCCTGACAGAGTTCAAGAAGGGTTTGGATGCTACAAGTTGGTGCTACAGTATAAGTAGTCTTTTAAGTAATACACTTCAATTTTCTTATATAAAAGACTTAATTTGGTGTGAATTATGGATGAAGTCATATCTGCAGCAGGAATGATAGCCTATGGAACTATTGAATGATAATTACACTACTGATGACTTCAAGGAGTTTACTGTTTGATATAGCTCTGCCTGGTGAAACTTTAAGGTTTTAGTTGCATAGATAAAGGAAGAGACAGTTTTTCACTGCCTTGTTTTATAGCATTTTGCTTCAACATAACAAATTTTTACAGGACAGTGATTTTTTTTTAAAAACATGCAATACTCAAGTTTGAATTAAGCTTAATTTATATAACTAAATGGTGACAAGCCATTTTGAAAACCTAGTTATATGTTATATCTCTAAGCTAAACTTAGTCTTTTACTAAAGTGAGAAAGTACTATTTTTTTTTCTTTGCAAGTAAAATTTGTGGGGTTTTAGCAGAAAAAGAGCACATTGAGCAGCACACCACTTTATTTGAATATAAGTGAAAATACATTCTTGAAATAGCTGGGCTCCAGTCTTAAAGTACAGTTCAGCTTTTACTGTGGTGGGTAAGGTGGGGACCATTTTGCAGAACTAGAGTACAAGCCTATGTTGATTTCAGTTCTCACAATTTAACATGTTTATACAGGATAAAATTACAGAGAAAATTAATGTAAAAGTGGTGAAGTCAAGCATTAAAACCTAGGCAGTGCTGATTATTATGTTGCCCAGGCAACTTTATGTCTGTTATCTTCGTATATTAGGACAGTGTTCTTTCCCTATGATCATACGGGAACAGAAGAAACAAAATTTTGTTTCTTGATCAGTATCTCTAGTTTCCAAAGATTATTCTCAGTCTTGCAGTCCTCAGTGTTATTTCCCACTTCACTGTTCAGCTGAGATGGAGGATTGAAAGCTTAATAAATAATTAAAGACCCACAAGAAAGCTAAATTAATGTATCTTGCTCCATATGGTACCAGTAAAAGGCAAAACATTATTGATATGCATGTTGGAGGAAATGGATGTGGAGTTCATGGTGTTATTAATTTTGTGCCAGCTTTCTCTAGCAAGAATAACAGGTCAGACTTAGAATCAACCACAGCTAGCAACTTTTAATAGCTTCAGCCTGACCAAATTTGCATGTATTTTCATGGATCAGTGCTTTTGACTCCTTTTCTATATCCTGTCATATTTTAAACAAAACAAGTGGACTAGAAAGAGTGAGGGGAAAGTGGAGGAGGGAGGTAAAAGTGTGCTAAAAAGTAGAAAATTACATATTTATGCCTCAACTTAGTTTGTGAAAAGTATTTCAATCTACAAGCTTGTCGTGGCTCTCCCACCCCCACCCCTGAAGACTGGTAGAGTAGGAGATGAAGCATAGATTATTTTAGCCCCATTGTTCAGTCTGCCAGAGCTATAAGCAACTAAAGAATGACTGTCTAATTAAAAAACACTATCTAAGTGTAATGTGGGTGTTATGAGCTCTGTGATAAAATAAGATTAACTGTATTTTAATATGATTAATCAGCGAGATACCAGTAAAACTGGATACCCGTTGAAGAACCTGTTTCTTCTAAGAATGAATGTTTAAAGGAGGAGAACACCATAGATCCATTTAAGCCAATCCTAAAATAATATTGCTTAAGGAGAAAAAGGAAATTAAATGCCAGGTATGATTATTTTGGAAGTCATGGAAAATTGTTTATGTGACCTTACAAGCCATTTAATAATCAGCGAGACTAGAGAACTGTAAATGTGTTTATTGATCCAACAGTAGTAATTTAGTTTCAACACATTGTGTTTAGGGTCTGATTCATGGTGCACTAAAGTGGAAACTTGTCAATAACACGTATGGAACCATCTGTGATACTTGAGGAATACTTAATTCAGGTGTAGCCATTTCAGTGTTATTTCTTAAAGGAATACATTAGTTTAACTCCACTATGTACATTTTTTCAGATGCAAGGGGCAGAATGGTTTTAGATGGCTGTTTCTTAATCAGATGCAAAATGTAGTTGAACTTCATTGTACCAGATTAGCAAAACAGCACAGGCCGAGGACTTGTGAAGTGACAGTGCCAGGACCATTAACACTGGCAAGTCTTGTCTTGTTTCTGACCAACCTGCAAATCTAACCTGACAAAAAAGAAGCATAAACCACAAAGCTCAAAGGCCCAGAGCGGTCCTGCCATGTATAAAAAGCACACAGAAGAGAAAAAGGAACAAAAGAGAGAAGAAGCCAGGCCTTACTCGGGCATCTTAATGGGATGGAGATTAAAAATGCAGAAATACACTGTTCTTAAAAAAAATAAAAATTCTCAGGTTTGCCTTTGTTTATAAATAAAACTGTTTCTCCAGAGGAAGGCTCTTGGTGATGATTTCAGAGCCAGACTCTCAAAAAGAGGCTAGCTGAATCTTAGGCTCCCTCTTAAAGTGGTGGGAACACATAGGTCACTTTTCTTAGATTATTACTAAATTTGGAGAGCTGTAGAATTTCTTACTAAAATATGAGTCCAAATCTGTTATGTGAAAAAACAAAACCCAAAAGAACAAATTTAAACCACGTGAAAAACACTGACAGGGGAAACAACATGGTCCTACTGTTGTGAGAAACCCCTGCAGTCCAAGAAGCTTGAACTAGCCTTTAAATGATTATGGCCAGCTAGGGAAGATTAAGCTAAATTAATTGATCTCAGACCATAACCTCTAATCACAACGTATCTGGTCTTTGGAAAAGTTCGTCTCTGAGTAAGAATTTCAGACTGTAGTACATTTTGATTATATATAGAACAAATGAAATTGGTTATGGTACATAGCTGGGGCTTCAAAGGGGTGTTCTCAAAAATTATTTCTGGACGACATAATCCACCTGACTTAGAAATGCAACAGCAGCTGTGATTTCTAATAATAATGCTTTTTTCTATAGACCATAACACATTGGTGTTGACATTTAAGTATTGTTCAGCTAAGATGTTTCACAGCTTTAAAGAGAGGAAAATTTTCTCTTCCTCAACACATCATGATTCTTCTTTTTCTCAGTGGCCAACTTCAGCAGTAGGGAAGGGGAAAGGACTGAGCACCAGCAGCAGAAGGGTCACTGAAGGATGACTGTTCCATTATAGCCTTCCCCTTACTGTGCCATTTTCTGTTTGAGTTCTACTGCTGCTCTGTTCTTACTTTCTTACTAATTGGCCCCAGTTGTCCCATCAAGATCCCTCTCTGTGATAACTCTTCCCACCATCCCACGTTGTCATTTGAAAGACTGGCACTAGCAGGCAGACCACTTTATCCAAATACTGGCTGCCATTGATAAGAGAGGCTGATGAGTCCAAGCAAGGAGAAAAATTGGTGTAAGACCCCGGTGAATCTGCCCACCACAGCACCATTGACCACCTCTGTCTGACACAGTGCTCTAGGATATCTCCAGGCTCCAGAAGGTGTTTCGGACAGCCCAAATAGTGACTCATGATCTTTCTGCACTCTTTTGACCTCCCAGAAATACTTCATTCAGAAGTACTCACCAAGAAAATACGTTAGATTTTTTGTGATAGGGTTTGCCAAGACCTGAGTTCCTCAACCTGCCCGATGAAGTATAGTACTTTTATGTCCTTTTGGTAACGAGCTTTTTAACCTGGGCGTAATATACTTCACTCAGAGAATGCAACATAAAAACAACCTTACTTATTAGCTAGGCCATTTTAGACTGATATCAAATATGAGCAGTATGCTGTACACATTGGAAGAATGCTGCCTCTCTGAACTACTCAGAAACAGTAGCAAAATGATTTCATGTCATTTCTCTTGCTTCTCAGAATGAGTTACATAGACTGCTCATTACTGTTACTGCATTTAAAAGCTCTATTTAAAGTTGAGCAGCTCACAGTGGTATCTATAACTCCACTTGATTTCCTCAGTGCAGTTATATGAAATCTTTAGAGATTAACCTGTAGCATCATTCTCTTATGTACATTGAACTCAAACTGGTTTTTTTTCCCCAACTAACAGTTCATAGTGTTGTGGGAACATCCCCAAGGCAGTGTCTGTTGGAGCTACTAGTAAAATGACATCCTTTTATTTATTTAGTTTTAAACTGAGAGGATGTTTTTCAAACATATAGCAAGCAGGAAAGATAAGAAATACTTTTTAGTCCCTCTTGGCTTGTGGCCAGAAAGTTTTTGTCTCCTTGTGACAAAAGCTTTACATAAGCCAATAGAATCATAGAATTACAGAATATGCTGAGTTGGAAGGGAACCATCGTGATCACTGAGTCCAACTCCTGGCCCTGTCCTGTGCAGGACTCCCCAAGAATCACACCACATGCCTGAAAGCATTGTCCAAATGCTTTTTGAACTCTGTCAGGCTTGATGCTGTGACCACTGCCCTGGGCAGCCTGTTCTGCCCAACCATCCTCTGGGTGAAAAACCTGATATCCAACCTAAACCTCCCTTGACTCAGCTTCATGTCATTTCCTCAAGTCTTGTCACTTGTCACAACAGAGATCAGTGCCTGCCTGTCCACTTCTCATGAGGATGTTGAAGACTGCGATGAGGTCTCCCCTCAGTCTCCTCTTCTCCAGGGTGAACATAGCAGGTGCTCTCAGCTGCTCCTCACATGGCTTCCCCTTAAGGCACTTCACCATCTTGGTTGCCCTCCTTTCAACACTGTCTAATAACTTAATGTCTTTCTTATATTGTGGCTCCCAAAACTGCACACCATATCCAAGCTGAGGCCACCCCAGTGCAGAGCAGAGCGGGACAATCCCCTCCCTTGACCGGCTGGCGATGCTTTGCCTGATGCCCCCCAGGACAGGGTTGGCCCTCCTGGCTGCCAGGGCACTGCTGACTCAGATTCAACTTGCCATCCACCAGCACCCCCAGGTCCCTTTCTGTGGCACTGCTTTCCAGCATCTCATTCCCCAGTCTGTACATACATCCAGGGTTGCCCCATCCCAGGTACAGAATCCGGCACTTTCCTTTGTTAAACTTCATAGAGTTGGTAATAAAAGAAACTAATATGGCTGAGGCCTCATTCAACTGAAATAATGGTAGTCTGAAGTCGGTTTGACTCACACAGAGGAATCAGTGATCCTGATGTAATTTACACTAAGGCTATACTTTGGAGAATGGTTAACAACTGTGTTTTCAAACATGCAGAGTAAATAACTGGAGGTTTTTTAATTCTTTATTAATTTTATTGTGTGTGTGTGCCCTGTGGACTCTTCCACTGTGTAATATAAAGTACTGGGATGAAAACTCCATCTGTCAGGAAGAGATTCAGTTAATCCAGACCTGCCTCCCCTCACTGCATCAGTTTTGTGCATTCCCAGCTGAATGGCAGAGATTTTTCTAAGCCCAGAAGAGCGTTTTACAGCATGAGCATCTGTAAGCCATAGCTTCTGGCATGTGTCAATAGCAGACACGTCACACAATGCGGACATTCTACGTATGCTCTGACTGCTTCCTCCCCTGAGAAAGGTGAGCCTTTTGGAGGAGTCTCACATCACTGTGTAGGAAAGGGAAAGGTTAGTGAAAGGAGATGCGTGTTTTTCCAGGACCACTTTCTGGAGAAAGTGGCTAGGTAGAATTGGTGCAATAAAAGCTATATTGTCTTTTTTTTTTTGTTTAAATATCCCACTTCTGCCTCAAGCATTTTGTCTTGTAACTCTTTAAACTTCCTAGCAGGCAGTCACAGGAAGAGATAGCAGTTGTCAACCTATTCATTTTCAAATATATTCAAATAAAATTCATAGGTCTGAATTAACATATTTTGTAAAACTTTAAGGTTTTGACAATTTAATGTTGAGAGGAGTAACTAGACAGTCTCAGAAAACTTGAAGGTTTTCAGAAAATGGCAGCTCTGATGTTCTTATTGATGGATTCACTAAAGCTACTTAGTAAAATGATGCTAAGTTTTGAGTAACAACATGGTAAAGTGCATGGGTGGGATCTATATTTCTGATCTTCTATTATGTTCTCTCATTTGGAAGAAGCCACAAAATTTTTGGTTTTTTACTCTTGAAAGTGTGGAATAAACAGGTGAAGCCTAACATGATATGTGTCTTACATCCCTAGATTTTTTTTGGCTAATCTCCCTGATTTTATAATTAGTTGCATGATTCCTTTGATTTAGGGGCCTTCATGATTAGTTTACCTTACTTTTTTAGTTTCTAAGCACTTTAAAGTTCTTAAATTATTTATATGCTATCAAGGTAGAGGGACGCCATTTTATAAATGCTAAGTTTGCAAAATGTCCTTTTTCTTTCAGTTAGCAAAATAAAACTTGGAATGGTAGGACCTTTGTTTGAAAAACCCCTGAAACAAACCACTATTTTTCACTATGAGATGGAAAGGTAGCTATAATAATTTCCTAATTAAAACATATTTTGTGTAAAATTGGGCAAAGTTGACCCTCTGCCAGTTCTGTGAAACAAATCTTATTGCTAATACATTATCTTTGGTTGTCAGTATCATCTGTACTGTGATTTTAGAACTATGCCCAAGTTGTCACACACGACTCTTGTTCAGACTTTATTTCCAGCATTTTGGTCGTGGGAAAACTACAGGAGATTGAATCCAGGCTTAAAGGAGATAAACTCTTCTGTGGCCCTTACTTCGAGCTGGTATCACAATTTGTATGTGAGAGATCTTGGTGACTTATACCAAGCTGTTTCATGAGTATGTTGTGGGGTAGAAAATCCTACGAATCCTGCTTGGAAATCTTGATTTCTCCAAGTTGTGTCAGGGAAGAGATGTGAGCTCCGCTTTTTAGTCCATATTGCTTTGTGGTGAGAATCAGGAGGAGTAGTATGACAAAAATGGCCGCTGCCTAAGGATTGTTTCCAGGTAGTTGGCATGATCTTTGTAAGAGTTAAACGGGGAGGTAAGGCTACCATGTGTTCATAACGCACCCTGTTGTGTCTAGGTACTGCAGCCCATATGGCCTTCTCTCCGGAGCTGCGGGAACAGTGGGAGAGCGTAGGTGCCATATGTTCTTCTATACCTAGTCACTCACAGGAAGTTAAGGACAATGTGGCAGCTCTAACTTATAATTTCCTTTTATTGGTGTGTGTCTCAACTTTAATGTCCTCATTTGCATAAGTTTAAATAACTGTGTAAATTATAGCTTTGAAACTGACATATGGTATTTTATGTGCACATCTATCCTCTGATGTATACTTAAGGAATACAACACTTTGACTAATAGAGCCCAAATGCTGCACTAGAGACATGTTGCCTGCCTCTAACGTTCCTGCAGTTTATGCCTGAAAGAAAGAAAAAAAGTCCTTTTATTCCAAGACAGTTATATTATGTAGGAGGCTGTTGAGCCTTCATCTGGAATTCAGGCTGAACACAGTATAACAAAAACAGTTTGTCACTCCAGAGAGTAATGATTTTAAGAAGTCCAGTTATTTAGATTTTTCAAAGCCCAGGTGAAACTAAAATTTCCAGTTCCTGAACTTTTGAGGAGATTATTCATGCAAAATAATTATTTTAGTGCTTCTGATGAATCCATACTTAGTCATCTCTTTTTCACACTTCAAGATTACAGTAGAAATCAGTACTAATTTGTGCTATAATTCTGCATACAGTTTCTCCTGTGCAAAGACAAGGTGGATTTCCTGATGTTTAGTTGATGGGACTGGCTTACTTCCTTTATTCTCATTTAAATGGCAATTTACTGTATTTAGGGTGAACAGGACAGTTCGTGCTTCTTTAACGGCCTGCCTTAACATCATCTGGTTACCTTTTTTTTTTTTCCATGTTAACCAGTACCATGGATAGCTTGCAAATAGGAAGCAAGTACATACAGAGTTACATTCTGATGTTACAGCATTTAAATCTTTTGTGTGTTATCCTGTTATTCACTTTGCTGTTTCATCTCTTAACAGTGCAGCTGCTAAGTAACTTCTTATGCAGTCAAAGAAATTATGTAAAAGACTTGTACAGCTGACACCATTGCAGGTGTCACAGTTCACCAAATCTTGGTCTGTGCTTCTGCTCATCCTGTGTAGGCTCTGAGACACTGCAAGCTACATCCTTTTGCCGTACTATCCAGTCACTTTCAAAGCCATAAAAGATACCTGATGGAACCCTATAGCACACAGAGAAACTAGACAGTGTATGGAAATTTCCTTTGGGATCTTCACAGGTTTGGCATTCTGCATGCCAGGGAGCCTTGCAGTCTGTCACTGTTAACTGCACAACAGTTCTTCTGGACCTGTTCGATACCAGTTCTTCACATATCCTTTGCAGCATGTATGTGGGGTTGCCCCTTTGTCCTGTGGCTACCTGGAGAATATGAGCTGAATATCTGGGTGTGAAATGCTTGTGAGATGTCTATAAAATGTGTATAAAAGATAAGAAAGAAGCAATGAAAGGCAGGCCATGCTAGTTCTCCGTGTTACTAAAATTACATTGGAAGGCTTGCTCTCCTCTCCCCACCTTCTCCCTCTTCTCTGTTCATCCAGGAGACTTGCTGTGTAATTCTGACGTTCTCAGCTGGCCAGGAATTCTGTATTTCTCGAACCCTTGATTACATCCATCTTCCTGATTAATTTCCTTCTTGAAATCCTTCAGGAGATCAATGGAGATTGATATTTTCTCCTAAAACTTGTCCTTTTCTTTTTTCAGTGTATTTCTTAACTACAATACAGATCCTTGTCTTACTTCAGAGACATAAATGTCTGTTTGTTAGATACAGCGTTGCTTTCTGTATTGATTAAACAGTTCACAATTCATCAACTTGATGAGAGATAATAGTCTCCCCATATCTCCTCTTGGAGACTTAGGACAGGATTCTACACAGTTCATTGCAAGCAATAGGAAATGTTTGTGTTCATGGTCACTGCTTTCTCTTTCTTTCCTGCTCCCAGTCCTTAACTTGGGATGGGAATGGTGCTGACCAAGAAGACCAAGAACAGGTTCAGCCACTTAATTAGTAAGTTTACTTAATGCAGTAATAAATGCATATAGTTTCTCATGGAGAGGCGTGGCAATAATTAAATGCTTTGGGATGACACTGCATTTAGAATGACAGACACTCTAGACCTTCATTCACAGGATACCATAGCACTGGGATAACGACAAAGAAAGGAGCAAGTGAAATACCTCATGTTCTTTCTTATATTAGCTGCAATGTTCTTTGCTAAGCAGGTCCAGAACTTGCTACTTAAAAGTCTAGAGTGGAACAAATACTTACTTGTCTTTCAGTGAAAAATGGCATTTTGCCAATGGCTGATGTACTTTTAAGTTCCATAACAATCCCGGATACACAACAACCAGTAAACCAAAGGAAGGCTGTAATAAACATTGCACTTAATCTGCTTGTAAGATAAGAATTTTGTTTCAAGTAACTATGGTTATTTAATTTAGTAAACATGTCTATATTTTCATTCACCTTCACAAAACGTTTTAAGTATACTTCAAATTTCCCAGAGTATGGGTAGCAATACGGTATTTATGTGTAATATTTAATCTGATTCATATTTGTCATAGACAACTGCCCACTCTCTACTATACTTCAATTGTATTGTAAGAAGGGGACTATTAGAAAAGGAAAAAGGGATGGTTAAGTTTTAGAAGAAGAGTATTGACATGTTGCTTCATGTCAGCAAAACGACTTGTGAGCATTAGCATTGGGTATCAAAACACTAACATTTTCTTTGAATTCATATTATTGTAGCTGAAAATAGAGATTGATCCAGCCTTGTTTTATATTCCGAGGTCTGTTGGAGAGTTTTTTGAAAGATGATGGCAGTCTAGTATTTTTAGTTTAAGTGGAAGTGAGATGTCTTAGCTGCTCTGAGAACTTATTATCAGAAATTGCAATAAACTAGAATTCTTCCTAGAGACCCTGCTGTGAATTGTGTTTTAAGAAAGAATACATATTTAATTGTTCAAAATCCAGATTATCACAACAGTATTGAGTCAATGATTGTTGTTCTGGTACATCTTTAGGTCTTGTAACATGATTCATCATGTATATTCAATGCGCATATAACTTTCAGATGTTATTTGACAAAAGAAAACACTTCGTGCTTGTTTTGATCAAGTTTTGTGATCTGTTAGTGTACTAGGCTGGTACTGAATTGAGTTACAGTCTGAGATTTACCAGTGGCCTGTGCTGACCCTGGACAAATTATTCACCATCTCCATCTGAGGTGACGAGAACGTTATTCTGCTCTCCCTGGTGAAATGCTTTGGGATTAACTGACCAGTGTCACTAGAAGGTGAATTGCTGCTGGTTGAGTCAACACGTGTTCCTGGCTTTTAGAATTAGTAGGTAGTGTAGGAAATGACTTACCTCAAAAATGTCCCTGTTTGTTTTTTTCTTCTATTTTGACTCTTAAATTTATTGAGGTAAAAATTACAGAATCAGTGACATGGCACTGGCATTAAAAGAACAAAGTCTGGTAGGTTAAGCTTGTACTTGCCTAAATTGTGATCAAAGTGGTGCATTGCTCTGTTATGCATCATCTGGATAATTTCTTTTCCTTTCTTGCCCACCGTCATTAAATGAGTTTTTATTTTGCATAAGTAAGAGAGAGAGAGAGCAAAAAGGCTCAGATTAGCTTTCATTCACGTTAATAGCAGTTTTCCTGTGATGCAGACTGTTTTGATCCCTAGCCATTTAGATAAGGAAACACAGAGAAGTTTCCCTACCCTTCCTTGACGCGTGCAGTCTGTTCTATTGCTTATGGGCAGCAATGCCAGCTGCCATAGGTAGATGTACAATTACTACAGAAATACGGATTCACATTCACATTCCTCCGCATCCCTGACCTACTTTAGCAACCTCCCTGGAATGTAAGTAGCTGGGCTGTTGATGAGCAGATGCTTTTTTCATCCGTCCGATACGGTGGATATCCATGTTGGTTCCTTGCATGGTGTCATGTGGAAGGTGGCTGTTTAAATTTTTGCCTGTCAGTACCCCCCAGAAGGTCAAGACCCTGGTGTCCGACAGTCTGTCAGCGTGTCATAATGTGACCCTTCACCGACAGGTTCACAAGGTCAAGAGGGTACTTTGACCACACTTGTTCGGAAGGACTCTACAGAATGAAGACCCCTTGGTGGGCCCTGACAAGGTGTTTCCTGCTGCCGGCAGCTGCACAGACTCACTTTACCAGTTCACAGAATAACATTCTTTATTAATACAAATTGTGACAGATAATAAAGCTTGAAGGTTGTCAGTGATAGTTTCTAACTGTGAAAATATGTTTTTAAGCAATCCACTGACAAATATTTTAAGAAGCACAAGCTCTAATACAAAGCAATCTACTAATATGCTATGGGGTAAGCACAAACAAAGGCTCTAGTCATAAAAGCAGCATTCAATGTGCACAGAGTATAATTCTTACCCAAGGTGTCCCTGTGAGGGGAGAAGGTAGGCTCAGCCCGTTGCCTGACCCCAGCAGTTTCGGTGGAGGTCTTCCTCCAATTTTGTCTCTATCCCCAACTTACTTTTTTACTCTGTGTTTGGGTGGAGCTTGAGTAGCTTTTGTTATAAATACTTTTTATTTCTAACTGGTATAAAGTTCTCTCGCCATACCTAATGGGAGGGGGGTAGTTCTGGTTTTGCATCTGAAGGAGGGGGTTTTGACCCCATTGGCTGACAGGTACTGTATAGTCTCAGTACCTCAGTGTTTCCCCGTTCTGCTGGGATTTGAATGGAGGGAAGCCCCATAATCTCCACGTCGTTCCATGCTCTGTTCTCTTCCTTTGAGCAGATTATCATTGCTGGGGGGGGGCATGTCAACCTCAGTCTGTCCAGGGAGTTGCAGCTGCTTTCTACTCTAGATTCTGAATCTCCTCTAAATTTTTAATGCTATCCAATGTCCTGCACAGTATATGGTGTACCTGGACAGATTTTACCTAGGCTGTAGCTACTACATCGCCGTATAACCTGTTCTTGATTAATTTCACTATTTTTTAAAATGAGCGGAACACACTTTGATTAGGAACAACCTTGATTAGCTCTGCCCATTATGAAGCAATCAAATGCTTTTAATTACTTCCATGAATATGTTTGTTTGATAATATTCTTTCAAACAGCCTTTTAATTGCTTCTTCAGTGGTTCATTTCTCTAGAAATATCAGTTGTGTGAATCTTTCCACCTACCAGTCTCCTTGTGCATTTATATAAATTTCTGAAGTGTGACTTTGCTATGACTTGTATGTATGCCTAAGTCAATATTTTTTTAATAGCACCAGCCTCTCCTATTATCTTTCCTCTCCTATTATTTACAGGCACTGTAAGCCCTGTAAATTCGCCTGGGAGACTGCAGCGACCCTCTTTGTATCAGCTGTCTGTTGAAGGTTCCTTGTCTAGCATATGCTGCTGGAAAAGCTCTGTCTCACGGTTTTTTAATGTCCTCCAGGGAAAACTCTCCTACGGAGCATCCCTCCTTTCTACTTTGGGAGCCAGTGACTTGCTTGTAAACATTATAGTCGTTATAAGTATCACTAGGAAGAAAAGAAAAAGCCCTGCAATTTATCCACTGTTGTGAGACTGTGACCTTAGCTTCCTATTAATCCTGCCTTGGACTCAACACAAAAGGTGCCACAAGGAAATGAGAACCTGACTAGTCAATTCCCACTGGTTTTTCACAGTGCTCAGTAAAGATCACTTATCATGTCTCCATTTTGAAAGAACTGAGAAAACAAATTCACACAACCAAGAGCTGTGCAAAACAGGTTTAACTTCCCTGGTCTTTAGAGTAGTCTTTCAGGGAGACAGGTATATAATGATGCAGAATTGCTTCAAGTCTTGAAGTTAGATACCTCAGAAAGGGAAATTTGGATCACTTTGTGTTGGAGCTGGCTGCATCTTGAATGTTGAGTCAGCTATGTGTAGTAAGTATTAAATATGAAAACCTTCCTGTTTTTAGGAGAAGTGTTCCAAAAAAAGTGTTTATTTTTTTCAGGGTGTATTATTTTTCACACAACAGAATAGTCTACTTGGGCTAGACTCTCATTTTTTAGCACAGATGCACCTATACATACGCATACATTCATCTGCTTCCTCTTTCTTGTGCATCTGAAATAGCTGCGCGTGTGCTGGGTTGTACTGTTGATGTTCACCCTTCTGAGAACAGGTTTGAGATCTGCTGTATCCCTGCAATGTATTTGAGTATGGTCAATAAGATGCAGCCATATTCTTTTCCTCCCAGTAGTAACAGAGAAGTATTCCCATTCTATTCGGTTTCCCTGCAGTGCACCTGTACAAAAATTACACTTAACAAGAGCATGTTTTGCTCTGTTGTATTTTTTTTAGACAATTGAACGTGGTTTTTTGTTTTGCTATAGAGATTTTATAAAGAACTTAAAGACGGAAATACCTGTTTACAAGATCTCAAATATTAATGCAGAGTTTTTTTTGGATTTCACCATGCTCACCTTTTCGATTCAAACCATCAAGATTTAATAAAATATGCAGTGTTCACAATTACTCGGATCCATTGGCATTTTCTGTTATTTTCTGTACATGCAATAAGTTTCTACTAGAATTTCTTTTCCTGCATGTTTTAGTCTACTAATGGAGTGACGAGTAATACTTAATTTCTTTAAATTAGTATTATAACTACCAGTGTTTGCTTCAAATGGGTCCAGATCAGTTGTTAGAGGTTATTTTAAGTCGCTCAGTTTCATCTGGGACTAATTCTGACAGTAATGCAGGAAAATTTCTGCTGTAAGTTTGTTGCACACTGATCCCATTTTGGATGTAACAGCGCAAATGCCAGGAGAAGGACTATTAAGTGTTCTTTCTTCTGCCATCAGGGACATGCAGAAAACCAACACAGCTAATGTTAAGGGGACAGGGGGAAATGAATGCTGTATTCCTATAGCGATACACACTGTATAAAGTTGCTGAATAGAAAGATACAGTCAAGAAAAACAACAGCTACAAAATTTGATTGATACAAGTGTCAAAAAGAAATATGAGATAGCTAATACATTCATTTTCTCCTATTGCAAAGGCACTCAAACTGTTGTAGAAAGTAAAATGTTTGAGGAGGCAGCTTGAATTAGAGAAGTATAAAGCGGGAAAAAAAAAAAAAAGAGGATTATCTTGACAGTATCTCTCTCCCTTGCATGGTGTAATACCAGTATAGGTTAGTAATTAAGTAAAAACCCCAGGGTTTAGGTATCCAGTCTCAGTCACAAAAAGCATGTGATATGTGTGCAATCTGTAGGGTATCATCATACCGTTGTGCTTCATCAAGTTCCCCAGAAAGTGTGATTAGTTCCAAAATACTTCAACTGGTTTTGGGGTTTTTTTTTGGTAATTGTTGACCAAGAGCTTCAGAGAGTTCTAACAGTAGTAGTAGTGTAAGTATGTCTATACCTGATGTCAAACACAAATGCTGGAAAAAGAAGGATGTAAAAGTAAAGCAGCAAGAAATGTGCCTGTGTGATGAAAGGATAGAAGGAGAAAAGAGGGAGAAAAGAAGGATGATTAAGGAGAATGAGTGAGATGCTGTTGAGGATCAACAGACTCTTAAAAGCAAGAAAGAATGGTGAATTTTTTCTAGATTGGAAAAAAAAAAAGGAATGCAAAATTGCCCTGAAAGCACTTGTAAGTAGAGAGCAAAGCACTTATTTTTTGTGGGAGTACATTGTTTTTTAAAAATGTCTCAGATGAAGTAGAAGTTCTTTTTAGCTTATGGAACTTTTCTACTTGGATTTTTCCAGTTAGACATGGCATTTTGGTAGAGGGTAAGAAAAGCAAATGTATTTGGTTTATGAAAATTTATTGGCATGGAGGAAATAAAGGCAAAAGACTGCCTCTTGTGGCCATAAGTAGGGACTTTCAGTGCTTTTGGAATTAATTGAGTGTAAGCTCACTGACGCAAGGAGACTTGATGGCTTCCTTGAGACTGAGAGACATGGAGCAAGTATTAATGGTGGATAAGCACTCTCCTGGCTGCCTTGCCAAGGCTTTGTCGATGATGCAGATGGGAGAGGGGAGGAAAAGGCAGGTAAAATGCTGGCAGCAGCAAAACTGGCAATGAACACAAGGTATTAAATCATTACTGGGACTTGGAATATGATTAGGGAAAGTTAATGGAAAACGAAGCCACTGTGCCAAATGACTGTTGCTGGGTTAAAGGAGGCTAATTTGCAACACCGTAATGAAATTAGGCATGCTGCCTTTGTTTCTGACACTGAACAGCGTTAAAAAAAAAAAGTTGTATGTGTTGTGCATTTGAGGGCCCTCAGCTTCCCTGCTGGGTTTGGAAGCTGCAATGGGGCTGCCAAGCTGGAGCAGCAGTGATTTTTGGTGGACTTTGGAAAGTGACTGGCGATAGACAGGTGCGTAAGATGGGCACTGAACCCATCAACCAAGAACTGCTCTTAGGGCTGAGGAATTATAAGGGCATTTTCTTGTCTGTTGCCTACCTTTGAAAGAGAAATTATTTCCAAGGGTTATCAACTCTTGTAACAAAATTCAGAGGGGTAGGCATTTCACAGCTTTCTTATGAAGTCTGTTTAGGCTTAGACAGCAATTAGTTGACCATTAGAAAGTTAGTCCGAACAAGAGGTCTAAATCTGCATGGCTGCAATTTATGTTCACTGCTGGATCTGCTGTTCTGGGTGAAGGAGGAAGACCTTTTTTCTCTCTCCTTTTTGCAGGTAATGGTGTAATCTTATTGCACTTTAAATTAAGTAGATCCTCCTTATCTGGAATACTTTTTGCAATTTCTTGGGGAGAGGAGTGTTTTGGTTCAGGGTGGGATTTTTGCTATCATCTTGAACCTGTCGGTGGAATTAATCTTAACTTTTTGATATCTACAATTATACCCATCAGATTGTAATCTAGCATCTGTTTTTAGAGAAGAGAAACATTCACTTCTAAAGTCAGTTAACCTAAAGCAGATATCTGAACTGAGCCAAAAGAATCATCCTCTGAAACTGTTTATTCCTTTTCTGTAAAGAGAACCTGAAGTGCTGATGTTGACATAGTTCATTTGTTGTTTTCTGCTCTAACACCCTTCGGTCCTATTTACAAAACTTCTAAGGAGTATTTTAGCTCTTTTTTTGCTTAATAATTTCATTAAATGAGTAATATTTTTAGTTGCTTTTTTAATTTACGTAATACTCATCACATAAATAGCAGGAGCAGCAAAAGCTGGCTTTTTTAACATGAGTCACTGGACTGTCAAGAATTTACTATTAATATATAATATATTTTTTTAAAATACAACGGAAGTACAAATTACTATTTAATTCATCGTATTTATGTGTGTCTGTTAAGAGTTGTAACTAAAATTCGGTAACAGTATATACAATTTTGTCTGTTATTGAGCTTGACCTAGTATATAATATTCTTCAGATTTAAAGTTGCTATCTTAGCCATAATTTTCCATCTTCAGAAATAGTGAAACGCCCTAAATGTTTTAAACAGTGTAAATATTTCATTAAACTTGAGTGGTTATTTCCGAGGCACTACAGAGGTAGACGTCGAAGTAGAGTAACTCTTTTGCAACTTCCCTAAAAGGCGAATCACTTGACCCAGTGCACAGTTTCTCTAACAAATGAGTGATGTTTGTTTAAGACATTTAGTTGGTGTGTGTGGATGCTCCTGGCTCATGCTGTGTCAGATGAACGTTTTGCCTCATGGGTTATACAGCAAATGGGTGTGAGTCTCCTGTCAGAGGCAGATTCAAGGTAACCAGATTTTGGGATGGGAGTTATATATATGAGGACTGGGGAGACTATTTCTGCTGATGTTTGGTTATTTTTGCTTCTTTCATTAATAAACTCCAGATAGAAGGGGTGAGTTTTGCATTGCAAAGGACTGTGGATTTTAGAGGTATCTGGTTGAGATTTATGCACACAGGTTACATGAGACATGGAGAACATACTGCTGATTTTTCCGTTTCTGTGCAAAAATGTGTATTAGAGCAAGAATGACAGCCAGAGTGGATTATAGCGTAATGGGAACAGTGCCAGAAACTCAGTAAACTTCATGTAACTCTGTAATTTATCATACTTTTTTAGCCTTTTAAAGGGAGGCTTTTTAGTTCTAACTGTGACGTGACCCTACGGGGTATTGCCTAGGCAACATTCCCACTCACAAATTACCACAAAAAAATTACTTTGTGCCAGGAGCACATCCTTCGCATAATTTTATTTATATTCTCACTCAAGTAGAATGTATTTTAGATTTTATGTATATCCCTCATGCTGAAGGTGGCATAGTTGGTTTAGGGGGCTGGTTCTCTTCATTGTATCAGCTAGTGTGAATGGCCAAAATTGTGATTTTAGTCTCATACAGAGCCACTCAAGCTTTCTAAATAAAATAAAAACATAAAAATTATATTTCCTGCCTAAAGATGAAGAGCTTGTGACCTTGTGCTGATCAGGAGGGTGTGGAGGAAGAAGCAGAGCTGCAGACATCAGGTGGGAGTCCCGTTTGCCAGGGAGGTGGGAGAAAAGGGTGTCCTGCCAGCTGCTCCAGGTGCCCCACACTCCTTCCCAGTGCATCACCTGAGGCCTCCCAGAGGAGGCAGGACAGCTTTCCAGGCAGAGGAACCATTTTCTTAGGGGAGCTGTCTTTGGTTGTGTTGCTCAGGGCCAGTTTAAGGAACTGAGCTGCACTCCTCTGTCTGCCATCCTGGCACCACCTGAGAATGGTGGAGAAGACTGTCATCTGGGACATCGACCACGCTGTCCTAGACATGTGCAATTACAGTGTTCTCACATGTAATTACCCTAGAAATAGATATTTAAGTACAGGTTTGCTATACATAACATAACGCTAAATACTAGCAATTAACATAACCGTTTTCTATTTGTGAGTCTGGGGATACAGAATTGTACAGATGACTGATGTTTTTTCTAGATACAAAATACTCCTTTCAACAATCTCAAGTCTGTCTTGTCTTGGTGAAATGCGTTATTTTAACTTATATTTCACTGTAATTATCAATAGCAGCAACTACGTAGATAACGTACTTTTTTCGAAGATTATATAGCAATTGCATACGTTTTTATGTGAGTTTACTTCATTAAATTCAAAATGCATGGGGATTCATGTCCTACATAAAATTTTTATTGTGATTTAATTTGGCGTTTCAGACATTTCATTGTTTGATATCTTGCTTTCTGCATATGTATATCTGATATGTATAATTCTGATCAACCACTATGAAAAAAGCTGAATTGGGAAAAGGCAACACAATGTTCAAATAATTTTGCTTGATGACTAGGTTAAAACCTACAGAAAATAGAGTGAAAATGCTTAAATTCTCATCAAAAGCTGCCAGTTTTACTCAGTTTTGTACATTAGTGCAAACTCAATCCCATTATTAGGTAATATCTTGGACCATTTTCATGGTGATAACATGATTATCTATCTTTTATGTAGAGCTACTGCACTGTAAAAAAAACTCTCTATAAAATTTTCTTTAGTTTACAAAACCAGTAGTATTAATTTTAAGCCCAGTTGAAGCACAAAGCCAAAAAATGAAGGTATGCAGGTACATAGTATGTCTCCAGTAAAAAATGCCGTTCACATGAACACTGATCTCATCTGCCACATTATTTTTTTTTTAAATGTAGGATCACGTGTCTTCCTTGGCAGCTGAATAGTTGTATCAATGTTTCATTTCCTGAGTAGTACAGGTTTGGGCCGAGATACCTCAAATTGATCTGTATGGTCATATGTCTTGGTCTTTCAGAGAACTCTGCTGACACTAGGGGTCTTCACTGGAGCAAGGCACAAAAACGCAGGTTTCTTTCTTGGGAAGGAATAAATTGATTTTTTTCAAAACCCCTAGGAGTCCTACTTAAAGTATTGAAAGTTCTGTTGAAGTCTTGTGGGATCTTGTGTTTTAGCATGTTCAACCGGTGCTACTTTAAAGAAGCAGAACAACAACTTCTGTTTAGAATCTTTATTTATATCTGTGTAAGTTTGAGCACTTTACGTAAACGTTCCCTATCCCTCCCCACACCCTTTTTAAACTATATTTAGAATACTGAGGAAATCAGATTTAATACATATTGCTTATTTAAAAACTGTTGAAGTGTTGGAAGATGTAAAGAGATGAAAGAGTATCAGCCTAGATGTTTCATTTTAGTTTTTAAGTATCCTGGGGTTTTTGTCCATTCCTTAATACGTTTCTCTACCTTTAACTTGTGGTTTAGAATATACTCTATTTTTGCTTTCCTTGATGGATATATCTAAATTAGGTATTGCATGTAATTTTGTTAATTACATTTTGTGTGGTGTTATAATATTAGGAAAATTACCAAATAGTAAAGTAAGCTCTCCTGCAAAACAGGTGGACTCTTTTAGAAAATAAATGTATTACATTTTTTTAAAGCAACTTCTGTGTCTTTAGATTATACTCTTGATAAAGTAACACCTTGGGAAAATGTTCTGAATTTTCATGAGGTATATAAAAAGGGTGCTGATAGTAATTCAGTTATTCATGCCATAGGGTGAGAATTATTCCAGAGGAGAAACATTTAGTTTGGGGTGTTGGGGAGGCCTCAGTGAGCATCAGCAGCTGCTTCTGGGCAGTGCCTCAAACAGCATTTGCTCACGGAGCTGCACGTTCGCAGCAGTGAGGGAACAGCTGCTGCCTTTGTGTGCTTTTGCAGCTCCCTTAACAAATGGCTGATTAGAAATTGAGCAAAAAATGATACTCAGCACAAAACAGGAAGGTGTCTTGTGCTTCTGAAGTGTGCACATGACATGGTGAGAGGAAAAGGAGATGCAATAGGAAGAAAAATTTTCTCCCTAGAGAGATTTGACTTTTCAGAGCCAAGGAAGATCAGTCTTGCTCTGTATCATGGAAAGTCAGTCACTGTGACTTTTTGGGGTGGGGTGGGGGAGAAAAAAATGAAATCAAGTTTGTAATTGCATGACTGAGACAATGTTTTAGGACCCTCTGCTATGAATTGCTATAATTGCAAGTGTTCCTTAAAAATGTTTAATTCCTTCGGTCATGTGAAGATACTCTTTGAGGTGAACTCCAGTAGTTCAACTTGGAGGTTTGTTGCAATTTCTGGTGTAAGCAGTGCATATCAAATTAATTACTAGAGAGCTAACCTTGACCTTGTTTGTTTTTTTCCCAAACATTGTGCTATGTACTCATCAGTTCCAGCTAAATTTCAGGGAAACCATGGTGGCAGATGCCACCCATTTGCATTTGCAGGGCATAGGAGAGGACAAGGCTGATAAAACAATGGCTTTTGGCATAGGCGTCCTTCCCTTTAATCCACCCGGGTAACTGGTATGCCTTCAGGCAAGAGAAATAGTAGAAGATACATCCTGATTGAACAGAGGTGTGTGCAGAAAAACACCCTTAAGTAGTTGGAATTGCTATGATATGATATTGGATCACCTCATGCCATCATCTTTTCCTGTCGATTTCTCCTGGAAATGGCAACAATACTTGCCTTTGTCATGGAGTTGCTGTGATGACTACATTAAAAAGACAATTTAGATTTGCTAAGAAATCTTTGGTGACCCAAGGCCCCAGGCCCGCAATTAGTCAAAGAGATTTATTTTTTTTCAAGAACGTTAAATTATCGGCCCATGTGCTGTTGTGCATAATCAGTGGGGCCCCATTTGTGTTTCAGCTGGAGCTGCTTTGTGATGCTGACTAAACAGCGCTTTTTTAATACGGAAAAAATTGTTGGCACCCGTTGATAGTTCAGAATTAGCATTTCTTTAAAATCCCTAATGCTCTAATCCTGACCATGACTGCTCAGGCTTATTTTGTGGCATACCAGGTATTGTAGAAAGTAGGGCAAGCATGGAGAATGGTTTTGCAGCCCCTCTCTCCTGCCACTCTCATGTGCATGTGAGAAGACCTTCCTCAAAAGCCGGACCCCAGTACACACACAGTCCAGGCTGTTTACAATGAGAGAACACCTTAATTCAAACAGCTGTCAGGGAGCAGGTATTAATCATGCCAATATTCAGCAAGCCATGTCCAAGAGCTTTCTTGTTCCTTTGAGCTTAGTATGGATAAAGCCAATAGAGAAAGAGAAAATGGAAAAGGTGGCTTTACTGATAAGAAAACCTACCATAAACTTTGAATTAGTGAGAGTGTGTACCAGATTTGCCTCTAGAGTGTTTCATTAGTATTGTGTACTGCTTCTACTGCATGTTAGCTTTCTGCTGACATGTCACCTGAGATAACAACATCATCTATTTAAAAGGCCCAGGTAAGAAACAAATTAGTTTCCTACTCTCCTAAGAAAAGTGTGAATACTCAACACATTCACAGTGTTTCCACAGTTACTGGGAATTGTTTTGTGTTTGTGATTTACAATTTTTTTCTTAGTAAAAAAACACTCCAGAAATTATTCTTTTCCTCAGATCATGTGACAGACTGGATCAGGGAGATAAATCTCATTCAGGAGGTGAAGCAATGTACAGTGACATTATGGGAGCAGCTGCTCTCTTTCTATATGCTGTGTGGACTGCATCTGCAGAGCCCAACAAGGTCAAAACCAATTAGCTGATTAGAAAGTGCCAGAAATAAGATAGAACACTTAAGTGAGAGCAGAAGTAGGTGCAATTCTCTAGTAATTTTTCTTAGCAATACTGATCTAAGGATTTATTGGAAAAGCACTGAGCAGTATATTGTGCCTAAGATTATATTTATCCAACACCTTTTTTTTTTAAATTATTTAAAAGATCTTGATGAAGCTGCAATACTAAACACATATAAATCGTGCAGATGAAATGGCAGGTTTTAATAAATGGAACAGCTGAGCATTGATCAAAGTCAGTACTCGAGCTACATAAAAGTAGGCAAGCTCTAAAACATTTCAACAGTTTTACAATTACGTGATATAGTTGTGGGTTTTTTTCAAGTAATACCTCATTTAAATGTAAATTTGGTATTTAGTTATCAAAGTGATTTTTTAAAATCATTCTACATTTTTACAGATCTAGGATCAAAGTCATATGTTGCACTTGCAATCCAGCTATTCTAGATGGCTGGTGATGAGATGTGAATTAGCTGGAATAGGTAGCGTTCAGAGTGAATGCTGAAAAAACAAAACAAAACAGAAAGTAGATTCTGGAGGGCTCTGTGTTTTAAAAATACAGTCTGTACTTTTCAGCTCTCAAATGAGCTCATGAAAACGATAATTTATCAGATTCTGTCTAGCCTGGTGCAGAAAAGCCCAAGGGCAGCAGAGAAATTGGGAATGATGATAAGTTTTGCACTTAGGGTGTACAGAAGCACAGCAGCACATCCCATGACACCACTTACATCTGTGGGTGTGGGGCAGATCATATCTTGGGTAGGAGAAATGAAGCCAGCTGAGTGTAAACAGAGCATTTAAGCTCTCCCTTCACAAGCAGCATGGTGACCGCAGTGTAGCTACTAATGCTTATCCTTGAGCTGTACTAGAGCAGAATGCCTTTCATTAACACACCTATCCTAGACCTACACAAGCTCTCTAGGATGGATGTCTCTGTAAGCCAAGTCCACAGAGTTTCAAGTTCTGTGATAAAGGAGGGTGTGCAAACATTTTATTTAGAGCAGGTTGAGCTGAAGGCACTGAGCTGTATTCTTTTATCCCTTAGCACATACAGATGCTGTATTACTTCTGTGTGGTCAGGAAGTACTGGGAAATAACTCTCATGCTAAGAGTAGTGGCAGAAGTGTGGCTACCTGTTGTGGGGCAGTGTGGAGACAGTATACTTGTGTATAGTCGAACAGGTAATTGTTTTCAGAATGAAGTCGTTTGTACATAGTTGTTTACTCTTTCTTTTGTATTTGTGTACAAATAGTGGATCTTTGATGTTGCTATTAAAGTTGTCATTCATTTACATTTTGTTAGGGTTGAAACAGGCTCTAAATTTCACTACTGATAACTATATTTTCTCAGCTTCTCTTTCTTTTTTGATATATGTGGGGTTTTATGAATTTACTGAAAGTTTAAGTAACTTTAAATAAGCAACTATTGCAATAGGCGACTGAATCTAAGACATGGGCTTGTTCTGGGAAGTGCACAATTGATTTAAAAGAAATACGTTTAGTGATAGTATATGAATTTGCAAACTAGTTTTGGGAGAAGTTTACAACCCTTTCAGTCAGGTGCGTGAAGCTGTGAGCAGTGCAAGTTGGTAAATGCTTCATCTGTATGGCAATATCAAACATACAGGATGGGAAAATGTACTGCTGTCACAGCCCAGAGGCTGAGCTGGGGACAGTTATCCCAGATACTGTTCAATCAACAGCTGTATTACTAATTTAACTTTGAAAATTCCTTATCAAACATCTTCTGTGATGGCTCTTCTTTTGGTCCAGTAAAAAGGCCTGACCTTATTGTAAAGAAAAGGACTGCCAAGGTGTCACTGACACTCCTCCTTACTCCTCAGTCATTCTTGTTCCTTCACAAGGATCTATGATAATTGAACTGCCTGAATTCATGTGTAGGGTTAGATTAGACTCTTTCTTTACAAAAAGTAAATACTTGACTTTTATGAGTTCTTACTTCCTTAAGAATAAATGTCATGTGTGAGCCTGTTCTGGAAAGTGGCTGTTAATGAAAGAGTGGTGCATGTATGCAGTGGTTTGTGAAGTTGCTTTTTCCCCAGTGTTCGTTCAGACTGCATCAGCTAACGGCGTCTTTTATACATCTGAACAGTTACGTAAAAAACAAAGCAAAATTACTATGCCCACCAAACTACTCTGTGTTTGAACAGTTAGAAATGTAGATATATTGAGAAGAGGATAAGTTATAAATTTGTGATCTCAGAAATTGAATTCTTCATGACTGGTGCTGGGTAATCTTTTTCCTATGTATTTTACATTACATAAAGCAGAGTTGATGTTCAAGTATATGAAAATGTCACTTAAGAGTTCAGTAATAAAATGTAGTTGAAGTGGAAAGATCACAAATATCTTGGGGGCATGAAATAGTGAGTTCTGGAAGAAAGTTAGATTGTTTTAATTAGCACATTTAGTTTATGGAAAGCCATTGTATGATTCTGTAAACAGAAGACTGATCTTCTGTTGTCTTCCATTTATTCTTCTTTATACATAGCTGCTTCTGAAAAATGCTAGTTGCTATTTAAGGAATTTTAAAAACATAAGATGGGTAGGGATCTCCTTGGCTGCCAGCTCCAGCTCCTTACTCTTTTAAGTAGCACTTCATATTGATCCGCCTTATGGGCTTGTAAAGTATGGTGCAACTAGGTGTAATTCTGGGAAGGGATTCGGAGCTGCATCCTTTTCTTCTGTTCTGAGGCTGTTACAGATTCTCATTGTTTTAATGTTTAGATTTCTATTATTTTAATTTACAGCCTAACTTTATTCATGACCGTCTTATATTTATTTGTTCTTATGCCAGCTGTGGCCCCTAGACTGAATAATTTTTCCTTCCGCTATTCAGTTCCCTGGCATATTTTCTCTTGACTTTCATTTCGCCAGACCAGATATACTTAAGCATTTTTAATCTCTTTTTGTCAGATAGATTTTCCATTCCTCTGATCATGTTGGCACCTCTTTTCTGCACCTCTTCCAATTTAAACTTATCATTCTTTAACATGAGTGAACAGGATTCTATGGCAATGTAGAGATACTGATGATTAGATTTCCCCCATATCAGTATCTCCTTCTTTCCTGAAAAATCTTATTTGATGCAGCTTAGAGTTGGATTGTCCATGTAACACTAACAACTCGTACTTAAATCCTATGACAGATCCTTTTCTACCTCAGTCATTTTCAACTGATGAAATTCTGGCTTATGGAAGAAATGTTTTTATTAGTCCTTAGGGGGATGGCCTTGCCATTTATATGACAGATTTTTATTTCATTTGTATTATTCATCTTCTTAAAGTTACCCAGTTCTTTGCATAAGGATGTCCCAATACTCCTCGGTATTGATTATCTTCCCAAAAATGAATTGTCATGATAGTTCACTAGTATAGTATGGATACTTTGGCCAAAGTAATTATGAAAATAACAAGATTTCTTCCAAAACTGATTATTGAAGAACTCTCTTAACAGCTTCCCTCTAGCCTGAAATTTTCTATCACTAATCATGTTCATTTTCAGTGAAATTACTTCACTTGGCTAGAACATGGTGTTAATAACACCAAGGTTGTGGGTTTGATCCCTATATGGGCCACTCACTTTGAAGTTGGATTCAATGATCCTTGTGACTCCCTTCCAACTCAGAGTATTATGTGAAACATTTTGTCTTTAGTTACTTATTGACCTAATATTTCTGGTATTAATCCTAATTTTATGTCAAATGAGTAATAATTTCCCATGTGGCCTGATAGGAAAAATGCTTTTCTAAGCTTCAGATACGTGAGGTCTCCCACATTTCAAATGTCTAATAAACCCCAGAACCCTGAAGAAAGCTACTGAATTGATGTAGTATGACCTACCTGCTCATCCTCCCTTGACCTGCATGTCTTTAAATTAAATACACTTTTCTCTGACAACTTTCTCTAAAAAAATATACATTATTTAAAGCCTTCCAACCATCTGTTGCTGATTGCTTTCTCCTCTCTCCTACTTTGCTGCTCTATGCTATTCTACTCTTTTCTATGCTTATAGGACAAGATAATGATCTTGCTACCTGAAGTACTGTCTTCCTGTTCTTTCCTATTCTTTTTCCTGTTTGGCCTGAAGGCTGTCTTCTCACCTTCAGATTAATCCTCTTGAGCCTCTCTTCTCTTAGAGTTTTGTAATTAACTGATAATTTATAATTTTTACTCCTGTTAACCATCTTCATCTCTCCATTCAATATTTTCAGCGTAATCCTAAATTCTGTACTGTCTTCACTCCATTGTGATCCCTTTCTCATTTTTCCTGTTTGTATTTTATTCATATAGGTGAAAAATCTTTTACTATTTGTACTTATGTACAGAGTTTTTATCTTCACATTTTGTCATCATCTACTCCAACCACCATGGACACAAGACTAGGATATTTATTGCTAATCCCACCCTGTGTGTATGTGTATAGGTGTTTACAAAGAATAAATATATTTGAATCAAACAGGAGGACGCTCTAGATCTTAAATCCATACACAACACTTTGAAGTAACTTTTTACTTATAATAAACTCCTTATACATAATTAGGCAGCTATTCAAAGTAGCAGCATAATTGATTTGCTCAGGTTTTAGTCTAGCCTATCCTGTGGAAAAAAAAAAAGATGTAAGAATAGATTTTAAACTTCATATTACGATCTTTGTTGAAAGAACATGTTAACTTGTCTTTTGTGTTCAGATTAGGCAGTCTTGGAAGACTGAAAGGAGAAAATGGAAATTATCAGTTTAATGGTAGTTGGGAGACTGTTCCCCAAAGACAAGTTGAAGGTGGAGATCGGACAAGAAAAAATGAAGCATTCTAGAGTGAAAACTTAGTTCAACACAGAGCAGAGATCAATGCAAGAGGAGAAGAGAGGAAAAGAAATAAAGCAATTGGGAAGGCCATTGCTAGGCATGCACAGACAATACAGACGAAGTAAGAGCCAGGTAGGTCATGGGCTGTAGGTATTTTAGTGGGGTAGAACTGAGCTGCCTGCGATGAGAAGAAGGGTGACTGAAATTTCCCACCTAAAGCAGTGGGAAAGGGGAGATAAGGAAGACGAAAAGCTTTTGAGCCACGAGGAGAAAGATGTTCATTGGAGACGACCACAGCTTCGGTGATAGAGTGAAATAGAAGACTAGTAGAAAGTAATACAGTGTACTACTGCACTGTAATAATTTGTTCAGCTGAGACCACAAAGTGACAGGGAATGATTCTAGCCATGTTTGGGTGAAGTGAAAAAGGTTGAAAGGCAAAAAAAAAATAAAAAATGAGACATCAAAGTTTAATTTTTATTTACTTTTTATTTATTTACCCAACACAAACATTAGGTAACTTCTTCTAGCTTTTTTGACCTCCTTTGTCTGTATGATATAATTATTAGTGGGGATATTTTTCACCTTTTGGAATGAGTACAGTGTCTTTCAAGCTTATGAATAATTCAGGTACTCCACAATGCGTTGCATTACTCACCAGATGCTGGGCCACTAATGTGGTTCAGCCTGGTGTTTCAAAAGAAAATTTAATTCTGATAATTCACTACCAAGAAAAACCCTGACTCCTTTTGCATGCATTTTGATAGTAGATGTCATAGTATAAAACTCTTCAGTGTATTAATGTAATAGGACAGAGCCAAGTCCAGTCTTGCTTATCTTGAGAGATTGTAGGGTTTCTTTTGAGGTTTCCCTCCTTTTGTCCTTTTTTTTAAAAAAAAAATTACTCATTTTCTATTATTTTGAGGAACAGTGTTGTTTAATTACATCTTCATGGCCAAGAAAAGGATCGTGAAAGTATCATGGGTCATTTGGGTTGCTGAGAGCTTCTGTGCATGACTCGGTGTGTGCATGCATTTGCCAAATTTCTGTTGAGTAGCACCTACTACAAGAGAGCAGAATACGAGCATATGTTTTAGAACAGAGGTGGCCAAGCATTCACAAAGCTTCTCTAGCTCCTTGTGGTTGAAAATGTGGTGTAGCTTAGAATAGTCCTTAGCTTGCTCAGGAGTGCATACTGTAAGGAACCCATCATGGTGCCTCTTCATGCCATTTGAAGTACCAGCTCATTACTCTGAGAAAAAGTGTCGATGCTGTGCTAGACATACAGGTTCTAGGCAGTTACTGAGACACTTCACTGTCTTCCTGGGTGGTAGAAGACTGTTCAGTAAGTTTTAATGAAACTGATTGTGTAATCTTACAGACAGTGGCAAACATCCTACATTTTGAGAAGTGGATGAAAACTTTAAAACAGAAGCTTAACACCTGTGCTTGTTGGAGAATCTCATGGAGCTCACAGCAACTTCGGCTGTGGGACTGCTCTAACATCTAATCAAGAGGTGTAGATCCACAGTGTGGGGTGTTCAGTGCGTGTAATGTCCAAAGATGCCAGTGGCATAGGAGTCCAGTTTAAGAGACAGCAGGTGGATATAACAGTGAAGGGGGGTACAAGTGTCAGAAAACAGATTTTAAATAGTAACTATAAAGTCAGTTTTGATCATAGCTAGAATTACACAGTTCAGTTGTGCAGCCTTTGTGCTGAATAGGGTTTAGCCAGGTTGGTAGTACTACTTTTAATATGTACTTCTCTTTGCAGAAACTATGTGTCAAGGCTCTCGATAGAGTCAGGAGCCACTATTTGGATTTTTTTTAATTTTAGTGGCCTCTGCATTGTTGAGAAGAGTTCAGAAATGTAGCTCTGTTCCTTCTAAACTTTGGTTTCTTTCTTGACTATTTTTGTCTTTGGAAGTTTTATTTGTAACAAAAAAGTAACTAATGAAGGCTGTGTCACAGCGTCTGTTGTTAGAAAAAATTAGCATTATTTTTCTCAGAATTTTCTCTGTAAGGGATTTGTTGTCTTCATGATTCTAAGTATTTATGAACAATCCTTTTAGGGATTAGTTAAGTTATATGGAGGGAAAGCCTTTCACTAACAAATAAGTTCCCAGAGGAAAAATAACAGCAACTAAGAAATGGTAATAGAAAGGTTCGTAGCTATTTGGGTCTGTGTGGGACTCTTTGGCAAGTCCATACTCTCATAATTCAACAGAGAGATTATGGTGAAAGGGATCAAGATGCTCAGCTCACTACATTTTCAGCTGCATCAACAGTTAAATCAGTGCTAAGGAATTATACAGATGTTGCAGTGACCTAAAGGAATAGGATAAGAATGCTCATTTATCTCAATGGCATGCTAGTTTAATGAGTAATATTGAGAGTGTTTGTAAAGAAACAGTATCTAACAATAAGTCCTCTTCACAGAGCTTTGACAGTGTAATTAAAACATAGATGCTATTTATGGAAAAATTTGTTAAAAAACAATTACAATAGTTTGTTTTATTATGTTCTTTCATTGAAAGACAATAAAAACTGGTATTCAGTTTTCCTGTTTTCATTTAAAATGCTATTGAATTTTCATACATGATAATTTTGCACTTTTCCTCCTCCTGTCTATATATTTCAACTTTAAATTTTAAAGAGCTCTTTTTTTTCCCAGAAATAATTGGGTCAATTTTAATTACTGTTGGCAATTTGTTAGTCAGAGTAAAGCTTATTCTAGTTTCAGTCACAGCTTTATGAAAGCTTCCAGTATTAACTGCTGCAAAAAGCTTTTGTGGCAACACACTGCCCTCTTCTCCAGCACAGCTTGTTGGACATCTGTATCCTCTGCTGCTTAAATGAAGCTGGAATATCCTGCCCTGATACATTAAATTGTCATAGGGTATTCAAAGAATACACAAAACTATGCCAAAATAGTGATGGTTGTTAATATATCCAGGACAGCAGATATATCTTGTATTATAAATCCTTATGTTATAAATCCTTATTTTCACAAGTTGAATATTATATATTAGAGCAGCCATATCAGAAGGGTTCAGTATTTTCGAATGGATACATTTCAAAGTAAGCTCTACACAAGCACAACATTGTGATTAGATAACATGACACTGCTGTGCATTTTGTTTGTTTTTCTACTCCCTCAGTAATTATTGTGGTGAGATGAACTCCTTATTTACTGACATTCTGTAGGATCACACCAGTAATTCACCTGAAATGATTGTCTATGGTCTTAGAGGGTCTTACTGCAGAGGTTTTTTGAATGCTAATGTAGGTCATAATTAATCAATAGTGATTGTGCAAAACATAAAACATTTATACGATCTTCATAACTGACACCTAAATTCTCCACAAGAGACAGCCTGAAATAGTAGCAGAACTTGGCCTTACATCTCTTTGTTCTAGGCTCATCCCACTTGATGTGCTAGCATGCATGCTTTAAATAGCCTCTGAGGTGAGTTGTTTGGATGTATCATTTGAACTGAATATAGCTTTGCATGCTCCTGTAGCATGTAAAGGAATAGAACATCAAAACCAATTCTAAATAACACACAGCAAAATATGTAATATTAGTCTTTTCTGCTAGTCTTCCAGAAACAGATTTTTAATGTGTTGGTGAGTATTATTTCTTGAAATACTGTTTTGAGGAGTTAATAAAGAAAAAGCTGTATGTGTTTATTGAAAGACTCATGATTTGCTTCCTGTGTAAAATACAGTCTTAAGTGTCTCCCAGTGTTAAGAAGAAGTGCATTTTTTCCTCAGCTGTTCTTTACATTTTGCCTTTATACCTTCATTAGGATGAGAGTTTATAGCTTACATTCTGTGTTGTAACATTTTTACTCATTCGTCTCTGCTTGATAGGAGTTACAGTAGATTTTCCAACAGAAATGAGACTTCTACATGGCAATTTACTGAAAGTAACTGAGTACTGGTTCTGATTCTCCAATGAGAATATCAGTAGATGTTCAAACTCTTTGATTTATTGCTATAATGTTTTTCTTTCTTTTGACTACATATTTGCACAGTTCCCAGCATGCCAAGACCGATCTTAAGTGAATCTTGGGATTCAGCTGAAAAAGGAACTAGTATTAATTATCTGAGAAAAATGTGGCAGAGAAGGATCTGGGATCCAACGTAAGATGAAGTAAGCAATTCCCTCCTCACTCATCTCCGCCCAAAAATCAACCCACCAACAATTAGAGGAACAGTTAAAAAAGATTAGCTTAGGTCCTTCAAATGTGCATGTGAGACCAAGTTCTTAGCAAGTTTATTAGTGTTGGTTTTATGTCAACAATGGCACAATACTGTGTCTACAAAAATTATCTTCTATATGATTAATTTGTAACTCTTCCTTAGAAACAAGTCAAAAACTGCAATCACACAAAGGTGAGGGAAAACCTTGCTATACATACAGTATTATATTTTTTAAAGGTAATAATCTAAACCTGTATATACGGCAGGAGGAACAACCTTGCAATTGCAGAACCTGGAGATGAAGCTTATTCTGTTACCTAAGATTATTTTTTTTCAAAAGATAGAGCTAATAATTTTTTATGCCCTGGTTTAAATTTTTGTTTATTGCTTTGAGTGTTAAATTTTGATGTTTACCTTTTGAAAAAATGGATTTCTGATTGATATTATTAAGGATATTGTTAAGAAGTATTTGGAGCTGTTAAAGGGAAGCATAGGAGGTTTTACTGAAATGACTCATTGTAATAGGTATCTGACTCCCATGAAAGTCCATGGAAATAAGGCGCTTATTCATTTAGATGCTTTTATAAACTCCATTAGGTGCTTTTGTGCATCTTTAGACATGTAAATACCTCATCTGCTGGTCTAAACAAAGAAGTGCATGCACTGGCAACATTTACAATGGCAGAAGTCAGGTATGCTTTGACTCAAATCAGTCGGCTTTGTTCATTTATGCCTCTGTCTGAAAATACTCTAGCTGTAATCTGTTTGGTTGCCAGCTGACCAAAATAAAATTCAAGTGAGAAATTACATTTCAAGAGGACTAATAAATGTATTTTGAAGATGGGGAGACAAAAACTAAAATTGCTTCCATATGACACAATGCTATTAGTGTCTGATATATCTGGGTTAGTTTCATATATAACAATGGTTGATATTGCATCCTTGGCCAAAAAATAGATAATTGGAATCACACAATACACAGCTCTTCAGTTTGGCATCAGTTCCATAATACAATAAAACTTATCATTTGTAAGCTGTCTGGTTTTCAGAAAAAGACTGAGGACAATTTGATCTGTCCTGGTACATCAGACAATACGGTGCAGGTGGTTTGAAAACAAAACAGTTAATCAAGCAAAATTTTACTGAAACTACCTGATGATTCATCATCCAGTCTATGCATACTGTCAGTTGTGCCCTTCTGAGCAATTGTTTATAGAATATTTAAGTAGCCTGGACAACATGTGCAACTGCTGAGAATACTACTGTATTATGAATTACTTCTTTAATTTGTTTCAGTTCAATATAGACTGACAACACGTCAGTGAGTCAACCTTCTGTTTTCTTGAATGCAATTTAATATATCATTTATACTGGAAGTCAAGTTTTGCCTCAAGTATTGTTTTTTTTTATGTTATAATATCCCTGAAGTAAACTTTGAAATGGTGTGAGAATTAAAATTACTTATTCAATCATCTTTCCACTTCTTTTTGCATATGTATTGCCACAAACTTTAGAAGTTGCCTTTATATCAGTAAGGGTCGCTATTAAGTTCTTACCTGCATGACTCCCATTTAAGCACAAAGCACCAACTTGGAAACACCAGCAGAGAATATGATGGAGTAGTTCTTTAGTGGACTGAATGGTAGTTGAATTTTTTTTGAGAAACTGAAGAAATGTATGGAGTAGATGGAAGCTGAGAGATGTCAAATACACCAGGAATGAGACTGTCAAGAACTAGACAAGTTGTGACAGGCTCTAAATTAAGGGAAAGAAATTGGTGAAAGTAGAAAGACAGAAAAAAAAAAAAAAAAAAGAAGTGGGGTGATGCAGTTGCAGACATGAGGTATTTATAAAGTTTATAACATGCTACCTGGAGCAGAGACAGTTAAGTAATTTTTCTTGTGCTGCAGTTTGGAAAGCTGAATGCCAAATAGATGGAAATGAGACTGGTGGCAGCAGAGGTGACATGTAGTTTGAGGACTGTGACCTCAGTAGTTAGAGCTAGGCTGTGTGACTACTGCTCTTGAGTGTCTTCGTTGCTTCTTCATCACTGGGCCTGGAAACAAGAGTGGAAATGACAGGAGAAAGAAAATAGGGAAACGTCACTGTGTGCAGTTGTCATCCTGGCAAAAGTGAGTTATGAGCTGTAATATATATCTGTGTTGGGTCTGGATCAGATGGAACTAAGTTTCTTCATCGCAGCTTGTATGCAGCTGTTTTAGGGTAGTGACTAAAACAGTGGTGAGAGCGCTCCAGGGTTTCGTCTGTTGCTGAGCAGTACTTGGACAGTGAGAAGGCCTTCTCCAACTCTGCTCATGGCAAGTAGGCTAGGGGTGTGCAAGAACTTGAGGGGAAACACAGTCAGGACAGCTGACTGTACTGATTTAAAGGTAAACCAGCAGGAGAAATGAAACCAACTCAAAAAGAGATTGCAAGTCAGAATTACAGTTTAATAAAGAGATCAAAACAAGTACAATGATGCAGAGGAAAAATTCCTTTGACCCTCAAAAAACAGATGTATTACCCAGCACCCTGGGGCACAAACAGAATGGAGCTCACCAGTCCCTGTGCTGAGCACCACGTGGCCCCCCCAGGTACAAAGTAAAAGGAAGGAGAAAACCTGTTGGTGACAACGATGGCCACAGTCTGGTCAAGAGTGGCAGTCACAGTCCTGTTGAGGTCCTGGTCCTCCTCTGGATGCCACAAGTGGACCCAGAAGTCCCAAACCCCCAAGATTATATATCCTTAGGCTCAGATGGGAGTGCCCAGTACCTCCCCCAGGGCAAGGAGTTTCACAGTGGGTGATTTACTCTGTGAGTCATGGGATACTCCTTGATGGCCCATTAGCAGACATGACCCCTCAGGCTGGGTGTGAAGGTGCTGATGACTCCCCCGAGGGGAGTTATCACAGCTGAGTCATTGGTGTGAAGACAGGAAGACTTCCTTATCTGACAGCGTTCCTAAACACCCAGCTTGTAGCCTGAGGGGCCAGGTGTGCCCTGGGCAGCTGCAAATGATCCATTGTTACCAGTCCATGAGAAATGACATAGGGGGTGTAAAGTACAAAGCCCTGGCCACACGCACAGAGTGACAAACTGGTCCTGGCTACTATAACCAGGACACTGACCCACATCAAATGCCTTAGAATGGCATGCTCAGCAATAAGAACTGGGGATGGTCTTTCCAAAGTAGTTGTTGCTTGGAGGCTGTGTAAGCACTGGGCTGCTGGTGGGAGGGAGGAATGACCTTTTCTTCACTTGTGTATTTTCTCCCCCTTTTTTTTTACTTCACTTTTTTAACTGGCTTTGTCTCAAGTTTTTTCTTGCTTGGAAGTAGCGTGAATGAGTGGCTGGTGGGTGCTTAGTTTTTGGCTAGGGTCAACCCACCACAGTATCTGCAACTTCAGCATCCTTCTGAATACCTCTGTTTAGAGATAGCTGAAAAGTGACCAAGTAGAATTGAAGTGGTAGTGTTTGTTTGTAGTTAAAATAAAAATTTTTGTTTAAAATTTTGAAAATGAAAGGGAAAAAAAAGAGTAATATTAATATAAGCGTTGTATAATTATGAACTGATTATCTCAGTGGGCATTTGAGGTTTTTGGGAGTTTTTATGGCATTGTGTTATTACTCCTCTGGTAAGTAATATTGTTTGTATCGCTTAATATTCTGTTGGAGAAAAATTCAGAAAGCACTTGTTTTTTATGACATGTTGCTTCACACCTTTGAAGTCTTATCACCTAATATTGACAAACCTCAGGAAATTATAGAAAAATAAGTAGAGTTTTCATGTGCTTTCAACAGTCTTTTGGGTTTTTTCCAGTGGTATTTTATGTAGTAGCTTAAAGGCTGTTGATTGTGACATTTTGCTTATCACATGGGGACTATACCAATGTGTATCTTACTTCTAGCACTCAAGTAATCAAGCAATAGAAAATTTGTATCTGGTTATTTGCTTTCTATTTTGAGTTTTGAGAGAAATAAAAATATCTACAATAAGGTCATGTTTTGCAAAATGTCTTGTTAAGGTGAAAATTAAAAGACTATAAAATTATGTTTCATCTATACCTGCACAGAGGCAATACAGACTAGTTTCCTCTCCTATTAGGTAACAGGCATTTCCTTATAGTTCAGTAAGTAGTACTTCAAAGACAAAAATTATTTAAAATGGTATCTTATATCAGGGTTAGTCTGGAATTCTGGATTGGTTATTAATACATTTATGTTCATTAACCTGTATGCGTATAATATATATGTATACACTAATAATATATATAAGTATACACTGTATATATATGTAAAAGTTAACAATAGAAGGTAGAGATTGAAAAAATATGTGGGCTTTGCACTCTTTCCTCTGCCAAGGCAGAATTAACTGATAACGCTTTTTGTTTGTCTGAACTAATTTAAAATCTCATGTGTCTTGTAATTTATGTAATTCCTGTTGAAAAACTTGTTTCACTGTTGTGAGTTTACTGGGATGTTTTCCTCTTTCCAAATAAGTGCAGCTGTAAAAACTTGTTATCTAAGCTGTGTTGTCCAGCTGGACAGTAGGAACACGAAGCTTAAAATACAAAGAGTTCCCATTCTTAAATGATGCTTTGTTGTAATTTACCATGATTTGACTGCTTCGTGTGTGTACCTATTCATGGCTTAGGTCTAGAGTCAGAGTGTATCTTCTGACAAAGAAGCTTCCTGGAAAATGGATGACAAAGTGGTGATGAACTTGTTGTATGTTCTAAATGCAAACACTAATTTTCAAGGGAGCTAATTAAAATCTTTATCTAATTCCTAGTTGCAAGAGAGCTCTGCCTGGGTGCATGTGATAAGTTCATGCTGTATGAGATTTCTAATTTGATTGGGTATTTTTTTCTGATTTTATGGGTACAGCATTTTTGCCAGAGGAAATGACAACCTTCCCTTTAAATGTTGTCGTTGGGAAATAATGCTTGGCAAGTGGGTTTTAATTTTTTTTCCTTTGTGTACGTGAGAAGAACGATAACTTGTCAAAGCTGTTTACAGGGGAAAATGCTTCTTTCCAACCTAATTGGCTAGTAAACTATTGTTTTGAAGAGAGCTGAACCTGAGATGATGTATAGAATCCTGATAAACTGTGAGCGCCTATTACCAGAGCTCTGTGAAGATTGTTTTGTCATCTTAAAAAAGACGTGACGAGTTTTTTAGGTACAGAATGGCACACTGTATATCAGCTTGATGTTGGCAAAGAACATTAAACTCTTAATTTGGCATTACAAGTTGTCAGCTGGCCAATTCAGCTGACTTTAATAATTGCTCATTGAGCAAGTACACAGATCTGGAAGACAGAATCTCAGAAACTTGCCCTTTCTTTGTCAGCTTCTTAGTTTTATGTATTTGGATTATTTTCACTTGTGGCATGAAAAAAACCCAAACAACTGTTTACTTTCCTTCTGCAGAGAGTTGTATACCATCAGATTGATCTTGTGTTTGATGTCTTTCATGAGTTGAAGGTCATGCTCATGGTTTAAGCTGGAAATTGTTCTTAGTAGCAAGTAAATGAATTGATCAGTATGGAATTGGGTTGGTACGAGAGGTCAGGATGAGAGTTTGAGGACAGGAGTTGGCACAATATAAGTAAATGTGATGTTTTTGCTCTGTAGTGAACTATTGATTCCTCTTAATTGCATGCTTTGGCATTCATGTGGAGGGAAAAACGGTTCTTGCAAAAACTGAGATGTCTGTCACAGTCTGCTTTTGCCACAGTAGAAAAGTTAATGTTAATGATCCGAGATGTAGCAAAAGGAAAAAGAATGTTACTAAGTAGCATCTTTACATAAATGCTTAGGCAAAAGTATAGACAAGTTCAGAGCATCTCATTGAAACTGAAGAGTGGTTCCAAGAATTCAGACCAGGGATTTTTACAGCCTTGGACCTACAGTGTTCAGCATCCTATCTCCAACAGCTATAGGAAATTTCCTGAGGAGAGAGGAATAGAGTGAGAATAAATCACATGTCTCTTGAAAATTCCCAGCCCCCAGCTGTTTTCAGCACAAGGGATTTCCTGAACTTGGTGTGGTATCTCCAGCTTGCAATGAATCTCTTTTCTAAGTTCTTGTTAAGTTCCTCATAGAACTTTTTAAAATTTTCTTGTACCCTGTAATATGTTTCTGTGAGTTTCATAAATGTTTCACCTGTTGGGCAAAGAACCACCTTCTTTTGTTTGTTTTGCACTTTGTTCCTACTAGCTTCCTTTAGGGTTGCTACTTTTCATATATACAACAATATAGCAAACCTAAAATCATGGAATCACAAAACATGCTGAGTTGGAAGGGACCTACAAGGTCCAAACCCTGGCCCTTCACAGGACAATCCCACAGAGTCACACCAAGTGTCTGAGGGTATCAGACAAACCCTTCTTGAACTCTGTCAGGCTTGGTGTTGTGACCACTTCCTTGGAGACCCTGTTCCAGTACCCAACCACACTCTGAGTGAAAAACCTCTTTCTAATATCCAACCTAAGCCTCCCTTGACAGAAATCCTGGCCATTCCCTTGGGTTCTGTCACTGGTCACCACGGAGATCAGTGCCTGCCCCTCCTCTTCCCATCACAAGGAAGTTTTAACTGCACTGAGGTCTCCCCTCAATCTCCTCTTCTCCAGGCTGAACAGACTAAGTGCTCTCAGCCACTCCTCACACGGAGTTGCAAGGGCCCTCAAGGCCCTTCACCATTTTGGTTACCCTACTTCAGATGCTCTCTAATAGCTTAATGTCTTTCTTATATTGCAGTGCCCAAAACTGCACACAATATCCAAGCTGAGGCCACCCCAGTTCAGAGCAGAGTGGGAAAATCCCCTCCCTCGACCGGCTGGCGATGCTTTGCCTGATGCCCCCCAGGACAGGGTTGGCCCTCCTGGCTGCCAGGG
>JAWWTY010000037.1:38261191-38313183 GCA_035222235.1 Margarornis squamiger
GCACAGGGCCCAGGATGGAGCCCTGTGGAACCCCACTAGTGACAGGTCACCAGTCTGATGTCACCCCATTCACTATTGCCCTCTGTGCTCAAACTGTGAGCCAATTGCTCACCCACCACCTGATGTGTTTATCCTGCTGTGTGTGCTGGACATTTTGTCCAGAAGAATCCTGTGAGAGACAGTATTGAAAGCTTTACTGAAATCCAGAAAGATGACATCAACTGGCTTCCCTTGATCAGTTAGTAGGGTTACCTTGTCTTAAAAGGAAATCAGGTAAGCAGGACTTTTCTCTCATGAAGTCATCCTGGCTGTGAGTTTGAGCCCTCTGTTTTGATACAAATTATTTGAGATCAGCTTTGCAACTGAAGTTATTGGCAAACAGCTTTACATAAGGAGACTACAATTTTTCAAACACTGTCAATATAGTAATTTTAAGTTGATATTTTTCCTCACAGAACTGTTGCATATGTGATCTGGATGGATGATAAAAGGCACTGAGATCAATAACCTCATGTTTTAATTAGTAGTGTGATAGGTACTCATAAATTAACCAAGTTACGTTAGAAAGGTACAAGGATAGTGATATAAGCTGGATTTTGCTGATAGTTTGAATAACAACCAATATTTAAAATAGAAGATCAGAGTGAGATCTGATGTAAGTAATACAGGCTGGAATGATTTCTGTGTAGTGCAGTTCCTATTTAAGGTCATTTATCCTGTAACAAACAGTTCATAATGTTTATTGGGATGGAGCTTAAATATTGTGCTTCAGTGTAACTAAGAATCATTTGGAGTAAAATAAAAAAATCATCCAAATCTCTACATATGTCACCTGATAAATTTAGGACAAAGCTGCCTGAAAGATCTTGCTGGTCTACAGATGCCAGGTTATTAGAGACTCCTAAGGTTGTTTCAGAGTGGAGATAAGTTCAATAGACTTCAGACTGAAAAAGAAAAAATGGTTTTTGTTTAGTACAGGAGATAAAAAATACAGTCAGAAGTCTGAAAAAAATAGTAAAAAAAATATCACTGCTGTCTTCCAGAACCAAAAGAAGTTTTGGGTTTTTTGGGTTTTGATTCTTTTTGTTTTAGCTGAATAGTGATGCTCTGTGAAAATATTCAGTCTCTTTTTATGTTTCTGAATATTTTGAACTTTTAAAAAAGAGAGACCAGTGTACACAGTGAGTAGATACATTTTGAAAACTAGCTGAAGGGATTAAAGAATGTCTGAATCTTGTACGTCTACAGTTTGTGTTGGTAATAAAAATATTCCACACTACTAGATTGCACTGTGAGCACTGAATATTAGGAGCATGTAACACTCAACTATGTGGCAGGGGAGCTACAGCTGTAGCATTATTAACAATGAAACAGACTAGTATACTTATTTACAGGTGCAGAAAAATTAAAAAGTTTTCTTCTGAACATTGATTAAAATTACTTTGCTGACAAGGTATCCTTATATTGCAATCCCAGGCAGTGTTTCTGTTTTCTTTCAAAATATCAAATAAAATTTTCTACTGAAAATAAAAATAAAATCTCAGGTGTCAGAAAACACACATCCAGAGGTGTTTTATCCAAGTCATTTGTGGAGACAACAGCAGGATGACATTGTAGATTTGTTCCGTTTTATGCTTTTTCTCCCTGAATCTGTTTGTTTTTTATAACATAACTGCCAGCAATTCCTTAAGTTTGCAGATGTAAATAACCAGTGTCAGTATGTGTTTCATGCAGAGTAGAGCTATAGCTCCAGCCAGGAAAGCTCTCAAGAAGATGCTGTCTGGTAACCCTCATTTTAGCTCAAATTATAGAAATGAACAGTTAATCTTTTCTATGGACAGATTATTTTTTTCCCAGAAAGCAGTGAGAGCAAACTGAATTTATCTTCATCTTCCAGTGTTTCTGGTAGCATCCTTCATAAGTTGGTCATTGACCTGTCATGATAAGAAAGTGTTTTCCTGTCATCTTTTAGTACCTGATGCCTTCTTTCTCTCTGTTTCTGCATTTTCCCCCAAATGTTCATACTGCTGGGGAGGTCTGAGAACCAGGCTTTCGGTGGAGAAAGACTGATTCAATAAAAGAATACCTTTACCTTAAGTATCTTTTTCAGGCAATTAAAAAAGCAAGACACAAATTGAAACAAGCACCCCCCACGCCCTCACCTCCATTTTGTTTGCATTTTGTTTCTCCGTAGAGAACATATAAAGGTTTTCCACACAGACTGTTAGTATTCTGTCAAGCTCTCACTTGTGGCCCATAGGCCATCAAAGTGCTGACAGATGCACTGTTACACACAAATGCAAAGATTATATTTGTGTGTCTGTATGTACCCTGCAAAAACTCAAAACATTGAGATCTCTCCCTGCTACTCTGTTGCAGCTCACTCAAGCCATCTGCTTGCTTTTCCTGCTGCATTTGGTCTCATTAGTCATGTTCACGTGTACTTCAGGCTGCTTAATTTCATTATGCAAAGTATTATGCACTGTTCATCCAATAAGTGAGAGAAGTTCATTCTGTTCCCCAAGGGACTTGTAGAAAGAATTTTCAAATCTGCAAGAAAGCCTGAAAATTCTTGTTGAAACATGGATCATGTTTCACTGTTACCTATATTAAAACATACTAAAACTTAATTTATTGATTTACGTGTCTTTTCTTGACTCCTAAAGGTTAACTCCTGTCTCCTTAGAAATACTTGCATCTAACTAGGATTTTTCAACACAGTTAAGATCTCAACTCGAAACTACAGGTCATATTTGAAAGTTTTCTTTTAGATGGAGTTAGGTTTTCTGCATAGCATTGAGATTGCCAGTTCTGAACAGATAGTGTTTGTGGTCATCCCTGTGAATATTCACTAGAATTAGCAAAATCCTAAGCCTTTTGAAAATGAGAAGAATTCACAGAGGAAAGGGATGGATCTGTCAATAGCTACATTTGTGGTCATTGCTGAGTGTGCTCTGGCTTCTTGAAACTCCTGAGATTGACTGTGATAAAGTTATAGTATTCCTGTGAAGTGACTCAATAGACTTTGTGTTGCAAGATGAAAAAGATAGAAAAAGAGTTTTCTGTGATGGCACTGGATGACTCCCCTGTTTGTTGTCCCAGCTGGGACTCTGCCAGGACCCAAAAAGAGGGGACAAAAGAGTACCAGTATGGGAGAAAATTGGTCAGCACTGAGCTGAGGAGGGAGAGACTGAGGCTTCAGAGGCAAAGGTGGTGGATTAATAGTCAACCTGGATAATGTGAAAGGACATAAAAATTGGACATGGAGTGGGAAAATGGGACTGACTGGACAAAAAGAGTCAGAATTGGCAGGGAGCTCTAGGGGAAAAAAGGTTTAATAAGGAATTGGATATCTGGACAGCAGATATAGAGCTGCCAACATAACTTACCAGTAGAATCAACCAATAATCCTAGCTGAAAAGAACTGGGAATGGTTCAGAAATGAGCCAGGAAGGCAGGAAAATGGAACTCAATGGAAGTTGTGCTTGGGTATATAGGAATTTAAAATAAATACTACACAATCTAAATAAAAAAATGGGATGGTAGAGAAATGAGGATCCATTATTCCATGTATAAAATTAGTGGATTTTATTATCTTGACAAAAAATTTCATCATGAAAATGATAATTTAATTTTAAGAATATGCTCTAGAAGATATGTAAATTCTAGAGCATTCACAGAATAGGAGGGGTAAACCCTTTAAAATCCTTTAAAAAGTAACCTAGGCACTGGATAGGCATGGCTCCACACAAAAAATATGTGACTCAGAGACTGTCATAAAGCCTCAGAAAGAGACTGAATTAAACTTTGCGTGCTTGACATTACAGCAATGTTCTTTTTATTAATGTTGTGGTTTGCATCTAATGAGTTTAATTTTACTTTGCTGTTTTGATAAATAAATATATTCTATCCAGACAGCCACAAGCTACAAAATAATTGTTGACTCTGAAAGCTGGAACATTTTTGACCAGCTTTTCCCAATAGTTATTTCATTAAAACCCTAGATCCTGAAGTAATTTAAAGAATTTAGTCTTTCTTTTCTGATAGAAAAGATTCATTCTGTGATGTTGTGAATTCTTATGCCCCATGACTTTGGTGACTGTGAATTCAGTGCAACGCACCGTGATGATATGGGCTTTATTCCCTAAAAATTAGAACGAAAATTACAAGTATCTACATTTATAGAAAATTCCATAATTTTTACAATACTTATTCCTTATTACTTAAGTACTGAAAACCAAGAGCATCCAAAGTCCTTAAAATAATTTAAATGAACATCTGAATTATGCAATACTTTTGTTTAAAAAAAAATCTATATTCCTAAAATGTTTTGCTGTTTTAAATATTGTCAAGACTGACAGAATGGTATTGATGGTATTTCCTCCTAAGGCAAATAATCAAAAATTCTCATACAAGACATGGGGACTAAGGACAGCTTTTATGTGGTGTGATTAAGGTAGTGGGCAAGGATTCAAAGCACTTACGACTGAGAAGGTTCCTTTAACCCAGACTTGTGTGACATTCAGCATATTGTTTAATTTTTGTGTACCTCAGCTTTCATCTCTAGAATAAATATGTTGATATAGCTTTACTCCTATCCTTTCCTGTCTCGAGAATTTGATTTATAAAAATCTTAAAAATCTCTAACAGTCTTGTTCAAACAACTTCCAGCACTGTGAGCATTCTTAACTGGAGCTTCTAGTCACAGCTGTAGGGGAAAAGCAATGTGAATTCCTTTAATTTACCAGAATAGGAGACTGTAGAAAGGAAAATAAAGAGCTGAAAAGGAAAAACATAAATCTGTAGTATAATCTGAATAGTTCCAGAGAACCGTTTGAGTGTAAAATTGAATTGACTCATCTCGCTTTTGCCCCTTAGTATAAACTGTTATGAAATTATTTTTTTGGGTATTGACATTAAAAAATGTCCAAATATAAATCCATGTCTTTTTGGTATCAAATGAATTCACTGAGCCTGCTAAGTTAAGGAACCTTGTGGGTTACAGCAGTAGAAAAATGCAATGTGAGATCATTGCAATTCACTTTATTTGGCTCACTGATGAAATCTACAGAAATATATAATATTGGAGCACACTAAGAAAAGAGTCCAAATCAATCCATGATGAAGAAAACGTGTTCATGTTGGTTTTTAACTTGTGTCTCTTAACAATCTGATTAACTCTCATGATAATCAGCTGTGGGCAATCAGCTGAAGGGCACTGAACAAGTATATTTAAAGTTTTTAAAGCAGTAGTTGTTTGTGGGCAAAGATGGAAAATACAGCAGTATAGGTACTGGCAAATGTTTACATGGAATATCTTTCTTTTAAAGGGAGAAAAGGGATTTTTTTCCCAACCGTGAAGAAACTGAGAAGTGACTGATAGAGCCTTCATTCAAGATTTCCCTGTGAAAACTGCATTGATGCCAATCATATAAGGTATTTTAAACAAACAGAGATTCTTTTACCTTCCATACCCTATTAAATGCTTTAATGCAAAGCACTTTCCAAGAAATAAAATGGAGGTAGTAAATAAATTAAAGACATAGCTTTTTGAGATGCAGTCTATTAGATTAATAAACATATAATTTTGTGGTAATACAGGATAATTTCATTATGACACTAGAGATGACAAATACCCAGTTTATATGTATTTGTTGCTCAGATAGTAGTTTGCCTTCTCTCACCATCAACTTGTGTTTTACCAAATCCCAAGCTGTCATGGTTCGTTATCCATAGATGATCTTGAGCAGCCTTGCATCACAAAAAAATATGCTCTGGCATCTGCCATTGTGCACCACTAGGCAGATCACTTCTGAGTAAGGTTTGTCCTTGATTAATACATTCAGTAGCATGTGTCCTTATGTTACTATCTGTGAGTATCTTAGGCGATGTAAGCTGTGTATAGTACAGTACTGTGATTTTTGAGGTCGCAGATAAAATGTCTGCTGTGCCTTTTTAACTGACAAGTCCCATTTGAGTTAATGCTTGTATACCTCAATCTCCACCAGGCAGTCCCATTGCTTCTGTAGTCATTTCATCAAATCCTGCACCAGTGATGTAGACAGCACAGTGAAATTAGGAGCTGTGATTATAGTATCAGGCTTGCATTCTAGCTCCTTTTTTTATTTTAGGAGCCAAAAAAGAAATTTATGTAAGAATTGTATTAATAGAATTATAATGTCCTATTATAAATATATTAGTCTTTATTTTCTGTCAGGTTGTTACATTGGTAAGAGGCTATTCTTTTTTTGAAAGCCAATTAGTAAAAATGCACAGTGTTCATAGACATTAGAAAATCAAAGTCCTCTAAATCTAAAAGTCTTAATTTACATCTCTGTTTAACCATGATTGTAAGGGGAAAAGGGAATATGGTTTTTAAGGATGTTCTAGGGTAATTACTATTGTTTTCTTCAGACATAATTTGGAACTTAATTTTTTACAATACTATTGTCACTGCTTCGTCTAAAAATATTTTTTTAAATCAGCGGTGCAAGTTTATTACTACCCATTTTAGTTTTCTTTTAGTACTTCTTGACAGGATAACTATTTTAAATTAAGTAATGAAGCTGCTTTTAAGAAATTGTATGGATGCCTTTTTGAATGTGTTAAATATACCTGGCATTGTTTGCTATAGCCTGGGTGGACTGTCTTCACCCAGTCTCTTTGAAGTTTTCTCCAGAGATGAGGAAAGTAAGACAAACAATCTTACTCTGTTAAGGTTCCTTATAATTTCCAGGCTTGATGCAATTTCAGTGAAACATTATGCTAAACTCACTCCTTTTAATAGAGGAAAGGAGTTTCTGAATAATCTGAAGATATTTACAAGACTTCCATTTCCATGTCACCATTTCCATGTAATTAATTGTTTATGCTTGCAAAGGCTTCAAGGCTTCATTTGGGTTAGAGTTTTTCTGGTTTTGCAGGTGTTTCACACAGAGCTCGTGGATGTGGAGATCATTCACAGGTCAAATGAAAAGCAGCAACATTAAAGAAAATGAAATGTCAGGACACTTCTGAATGAAAGTTCAAGACAAGTGAAAAGTCACATGAAAATGCAGAACAATGTGTCCTCAAAGTAAATTGTCCCCAAAGAAAGAGCTCACTTGGAAAGAATACTGCTTTTCATTTGTGTTGTAGAGCATATTGTTGTGAGTCTGACTCTTAATGAATGATTTCAGCAGTGGCTGTTACTCTACCCAAAGCCTGCCTTTTATTTTCACTAATAAAAACCAGTACAGCTCTGTGCTGAATGTGGAAAAAGGAGGGAGTGATGCCGCAGACCTGCCTGGTACGCCGGGAAGGACCACTCCACACATGCGTGGTGAACTGTGAAATGGCCGTTTATTACAATAGGGTTTGAGTTTATATAGGGCTAGCTGGGGAAGGTTCCAGAACTGGGCGTGGAAAGGGGTTGGTTTAGGGGTGTAACCAGGAGGAGCTGGGACAATTAAGGGAAGGAAAGGTGGGGCAACAACATATAAGGGAGAACAGGGGAGTGGCCAGCCATATATGGTGCTAGTGCACTGCGCCACTGGCTAGTCAATAGGGATGAGGGAGTCCGCCGGCCAATGGGGAAACAGTAACTGGGGGAACAAGAACCAATAGAAAACTGAGGAGCGGGAAAACAGGGACCAATCATAACATTTGAACATTTAAAAGGTAATAACTCCTATTCTAATACATAAAAGTTCTATCTAAGCTAATATAACTGTGTAACTGGGGAAAACTCGTTGAATCATGAGGGGACTCTCTATTTTCAATGTTCTTATCATGTCCAGCAGGTCACTTGGGGTTTCTGGTCTTATTTGCTTCTCTGTCGTAGCTTCTCGTTCCCTGACAGAGTGAGAGAGAGATTTCCCCTCACGAGGGGAAATGAAGGGTCAGGCTCCAATCTCTTCACTAGTGGCCAGTAATAGGACCCAAGGAAGCGGACTGAAGCTGAGTTAGGGAGGTTCAGGCTGGATATCGGGAAAGGTTTTTCACCCAGAGTGTGGTTGGGCACTGGAACAGGCTCCCCAGGGAAGTGGTCACAGCACCAAGCCTGACAGAGTTAGAGTGTTTGGACAATGCTCTCAGGCACATGGTGTGATTCTTGGGGTGTCCTGTATAGAGCCAGGAGTTGGACTCGATGGTCATGATGGTTTCCTTCCAACTCAACAAATTCTGTGATTTTGTGAAAAATATTTTATTTTCGAGTTTCCCCTGTATCTGTTCCTGTTCCACCAAAACTTGAAAATTAATTTTGACTGAAGAAATAGTGTGTTCATCACACTGATAAAATTAATTTCCATGTCTGTTCACTGTCATGTGTATCTCAGTTACAGGCAGTTTCTTCTGAGAATATGAAACACTGTCTATGAATATGTCTGAGAGTAAGTCAGCAATGTTATAACTCAAACTAATTTAAATGAAAGCAAGTGTTCTGGGATTTGAAAGTTGAATTTCCATTTGAACAATAGCTTCAAGGACTTGCATGTACATTTGACTGTCTTGTGCCCTGAAGTGGATTGCTACTAAAGAGATTATCCACACAGACCCATGAACTACAACAAGGTTCACAGGAATGTGAAATAGAATAAAGTTGTCTGTAAGGTAAATATGAGGTGGAAAAGCAAATTAAAGCAAAAATGAAATATGAATGAATCCAGGAGAATTTTAAAAAAAATATACACAGGTAACTTAAGGATGCAACAAAACCTGAGCATGTGATGCACAAATCTGAACTAGAAAGGCTGCTTTATCTGCTACCCGCATCACAGAATTTGTTTGGTAGATCCCTCAGTGTGCTGGTGTCTCTACAATACATTACTAATTGGGTTAAAGGGGATACCCTGTCATAAACAGAATCAGTAGGAAGTACCTTCTGAGACTTTTTGAGTATGAGGAAGTGCTACTGAAACACAACATAATTGCAGACAGTTAAGTGTTACAAGGAGTCCTCCTATTTAAAAATGCCATTCTATTGGCAAAAATATTTAAGTGTTCTAGTTGCAATTTCTCTTTAATGCTACTTTCCATTTAGAAATACATATGGTGTGTTGATTTTGGTGATATTTTTTGCTTGTATTTGATGATAGTAACAAGGATGAAAGCAGTTCTCCTCTACCAGGAGCTCTTACTTCCACTTTAGTTGCTTTGGACATTCTAGAAAGGCAGAGTGGGGCTCAGGTCAGCACTGAGGGAATGTCCACAGAGCAAAGCTGTAAATAATAAGAGATCCAGAATCAGGAAGCCCCAGACCAACCAGTCTAATGGTGTGAACCTTTTTAATTCAAGACACAGTGCCAGTTGATTACAAAACTTTCACGAGTTCTTTCCCTTTTTCTTGCCTTGAAAATATTTTGTTTACGGCCCATTTATGAAAAATGAGGAATCCTGGGACTGTTGCAATGAACACCAAAATTATAGATGAACAAAGGTCGATAGACTGTAAATCTGTCTCTCAAAATAGAAATATTTGCAAATTTTCCATTGTTTTTTACCTCGTTTTTTTCTGACCTAACACTTGACTTAATTTCTCTTTTGGGAGCCAACCTTCCATTGATAAACTAAAATCCCTAGGCTGTAGGTGGATATGTCTTGCCTGGTTTAATCATTGGCACCTTAAAGCTAAAGAATTATGCAACACTGAAAATGAAATGTTACATAGATCTGTGGTACATGCATCCATTAAAAACAGTGAGAACAGTAAATGCAAGAATTACTTTAATTAATATGTTGAAATTTATTAAAATCTGTATAACCTGCTTAGCTGAAAGTAAATTCTGCTATTTTACACTGGCAGCATAAGCTGCAATGAGATTTATGGAGTTTGACGATTCAGGATGAATCAGATATACCAAAGGCTTTTCGGGAAAAAATAAAATTTCATTAATTAATACAGCCAAGTGCAGATCTTACTCTCCCTGTAAGAAAGAGACCAAAATTGCTAGTGCAAAAAAAGCCTTTTTCTTCCCACAGTGCTGCATTTATTGTGTTGCAGTCTAAACCAGCAGCAATTATACATAAGCTGTTAAACAACACGAGAACAATCAAACAGTTGGCTCACTGAGCCAGAGGTGGTACTTGGAGCCCTTGCTGTTTCTCGCCATCACTCTCAGCATCAGTAATGGTCAGAAAATAGAGGCTTGCTCTCCTGCATATGTTTATGTGGAGGGGGGAACATACCTTTTCTTTCCTTTTCGGCAGACAAAAAAGAAACTAAACTACTTGGGACAGTAAGAGGTTTTGGGGGAAAGTATGCGCTTACAAGTGCGCACCATACCTGGGAAGAGAACTGTGGATTTCAAATGGCTGGATAAAAGCCCCACTAGATTCTATAAGATGAAGTCAAGAAGCTGGCAAAATCCAAAAGAGTTTTCAATTTATAAGCAAGTGAGAATTGCAACAGTGGGGTTCTGCAGGGCTCCATTTGTGGCCCAGTCTCTTCAACATCCTCACTGCTGACTTGGACACAGGACTGGAAGGGATGCTAAGTAAGTTTGCTGATGATACTAAATTGGGTGGAGCTGTTGGGTCCCTCAAAGGCAAGCAGGCCCTGCAGGGAAACATTGGCAAATTGGAGGACTGGGCAATCACCAACCATATTAAGTTCAACAAGGTGAAAGTGCTGGATTCTGCACATCAGACAGGGGAACCCTCGTTGTGTGTATACAATGGGAAGGGAGATGCTGGAAAGCAGCACTGTGGAAAGGGCCCTGGGGGTCCCAGTTGATGACAAGTTGAATATGAGTCAGCAGTGCCCTGACAGCCAGGAGGGCCAACCCTGTCCTGGGGGGCATCAGGCAAAGCATCACCAGCCAGTCGAGGGAGGGGATTGTCCCGCTCTGCTCTGCACTGGGGTGGCCTCAGCTTGGATATTATGTGCACTTTTGGGCACTGCAATGTAAGGAAGACAATAAGCTGTGAGAGTGTCCAAAGGGGGGCAACAAAGACAGTGAAGGGCCTTGAGGGGAAGCTGTATGAGGAATGGCAGAGGTACCTTGGTGTGTTCAGCCTGAAAAAGAGGAGACTGAAGGGAGACCTCATTGTGGTTTTCAACATCCTCACTGGGGGAAGTGGAGGGGCAGGTATTAATCTCTTCATTCTTATGACCAGTGACAGGACTTACGGAAATGGCATGAAGCTGAGTCAGGGGAGGTTAAGGTTGGATATCAGGAAAAGGTTTTTCACCCAGAGGGTGGTTAGATACTAGAACAGGCTCCCCAGGGAAGTGATCAGAACACCAAGCCTGACAGAGTTCAAGAAGCATTTGAACAATGCTTTCAGACACATGGAGTGATTCTTGGGGTATCCCACATAGGATGAGGAATTAAACTCGATGATCATAATGGTTCCCCCTTCCAACTCAACAGATTCTATCATTCTATAAGTAAATTATTGCAAGATTTTAGGGCACAGAAAAAAACCCCCACATGTAGGGCAAAATAAATGGATAAGTGGGTAGGATGTTCTTTCATGGACTGAATTATGTTCCAGATAACTACTGCAGGAGGTCATGCACATTTTTAAAATAATTGACCTTGTTATTTGTCACAAAGAGGATACAAGATTAGGTAGACCCTAAATTTAGATTGGTTCAGAAAGTCCTCTGGTCCTGTCACAGGTTTGGTCGAGCAATGTAGAAAAAATTCTGTGACAAATTGGCTGAAAGAAACTCAGCAGGATATTTCTGACTGTCTTTACATCTGAATAAGTCTGGATGGACGTTTTAAGAAATCACAGTGAGAAGTTAGGGGAACAACTGTGATCCAAGGCTCACATGCACAGTTATTTTCTGAGGTACATTGAAATTGTGAGCCTAAAACAGCATCCTTGCTGGAAGTGATGATCTTATTCTCCCTTTTTGTTCCAGCACTAAAAGTGAACAGGGTAGTTTCAGCCAGGTAAGCCTTATTGCTGCCACACAAGAAAATAGTGCAGTGATGTGCATGTGGAAAGTAGGGCAGGATCTCTTCTCTTTTGGCAGCAGCAAAGCCTTAAATCAGTTTAAGCAGCTTTTGAAACCACTCCAGAACTTTGAGCCTTCACAGAAGGTGGCTGGGGGCAGCAGGTGCTGACACCACCATATACTTTCTATGTATCAAGTATTGTTCACCTCACTATTAGCACGTGTGCTTAGCATTGTAACAAAGAATGAACTTTGGTCACTTTTGTATAATTGGACTACCTAGGTTAGTAAAAGTCAGTTCCAGATTTGATCCCCAAGTGTGGTGCGTTGTCCTCAGTTGGCTGTCAGGCTCCCATCCATCCCCTCTCTCACTCCCTGTGTCTCAAGATATGGACAGGGCGATCACTTACCAGTTACCACTCACAGGCAAAACAGAGTGAACTTGAGGAAGGTTGATTTAATTTATTGCCGATTAAAATGGATTTGTATGGTGAAAAACAAGGACAAAACCTCAAACGTGTACTTCCCTTGTTCCCAGGCTCAACTTCACTCCTTTGTTCCCAGCTCTTTTGCCTGCCCCTACTGAGTACAGGGAGGTGAGGGGTGAAGGTTGTGGCAAATTCGTAATAGCTGGTTCCTGTCACTCCCTACTCCTCCTGCTTTTCCCCTTCTCCACCGTGGGGTTCTCCAGAGACTGCACGGGACAACCTGCATGACCATGGTCTTCTCCACAGGCTGCAAGGGAATCTGCTCCAGCCCATGGGGCACTTCCTCCCCCTCTTCCTTCTTTGACCTTGGTGTACACAGGGCCATTTCTCACACTTTCCCCCCTCACTTCAGAGTGCTGGGCAGTGTTTTTGGCCGATCTTAGATACATTTCCCAGAGGATCCCCCACCTCAGCTGTGGGCTCAGCTGTGCTCTGTGGTGGGTACATTGGAGCTATCTGGAACCTGCTGTGACCAGCCCAGGGCAGCCCTGGCCTTTCCTCACTGGCATCCTGGACACCAAGGTGTCTTCCCAACAGTCTGAGCAGGCACTGAAAGCAAGGGGCATTTTCTCAGGATAGTCTGGAAAACTTGAGGGGTTTTTCCCTTACCTCGTCTCACAGATACCAATAGTTGTGGCACAGGAGCTCTTCTTTATGCCTCTGTGACCATGAACAGAATAAATCCCATCATGTATTTTAGGGAAATATTTTTTTCATCAGGGCTGTGCTTATGGTAGGTACCAAGTTACTTGCTATGTTATGTTTTGGTATATATCCATTAGTCATGCTAAGTATGGCTGAAAATTTCTGCAAGGAATACTGTAGTAGTGGATTTTCTTTCACACTACAGTTTATAGTCTGTCATGCAGTGCAGGAAGTTCATTGCGTGAATCGAGTTTTGAGTGAGTTTTACCTGTAACCTTTCATATATGGCATTGAAAAGAAAGTAAAATTATATTCCTAGACATCCAGGTTTCCAGTTGGAGTCAGGCAGACCTGCTGTACCCCTTCTAGTGCCCACCTCTGCTCGGGGGCTGCCTGTTTTCTGCACCATTAGTTAGAACACTGTTCTGAGATATATATATATATCCTCTCCTGTTCTCTCACTATTTCTTTGGTAAATTGGGTGATTCCCACTTTATTATCTGTAACTTCTGCCTGTTGGTGTCAGAATGGCTGGTGGCCCAACAAGAGTGATACTTTGTCTTTCGTAGCATGACAAACTTGTTTGGAACTGTTGGCACAAACAACTGATTTGTTTTGTTCTCAGATTAAAAGACTATGCGATATAAAACCTTGTATATTTCAAAAATACAAATTCTTATCTGTGTCTGACAGATCTCATCACTGTGAGAGGTCCAAAATTTGTGATTCTATGTAAAATTTAATTATCTGGCACTTTCCAACAGCAGCTTGTCTGCTACTGACATGTGGAATTTCATTTTGTTCAAACATCTTTTGTGTGTATGTCTCCTTGATATTGATAACAGTGGCTCATGGTAACGCTTATCTCCTTTTGATTCTGAAAATGTAATAAAGAAGAAAAATACAAAGTAATAGGTACATACATTAGTTAGGCAGACATCCATCAAATCTTTGTATCAGACCTAGCTTTTCAGATATCTCAAGAAACAGAGACTATAAAAGCAGCTGTAGCATGGCAAACATGCCCACAAAACCAAATAAATCATTGCCCAAACAAGGAATGAACTAAGACAGATCCTTGTCATTCACTCATGCATTTCTTAGTTCCCTTTTCCAGATAGTTTTCTGAACAAATTGTCAGTTACTAATTGCCATGGTCTTTTCATAGCTACCATAATTGGACTCTTCAACATGTGTGAATCTTGGGTCCATCCCCCAAATTGTCTGGGATGTGAGTGGGGTAGGAAGTCACTGAAAAGAGGGAAAATAATAATCTGTTGAATACAGATAGGAGTAGTGATTTGGAAAAAAGTATAGAATTGCAAACACATAAAACTTCATGTCAGCTGTAAAAGAAATCTGTCATTAAAGAACTAGGCATATAAATATGTGAAGCTGTAGACATAAGTCTTGCTTTGTAGTTTCCAATTTATGACTGAAAATAATGGATATTTCTATGTAAACATCTTTATATACATGACTGATATGTACTTGTGGATATTGAAATGGACAAGTACATCCTGGTTACTTAGATGCACATATTGGGAGTATTAGGGATATATTGTAGAAAGATAGGAAATTGTGATGGTTTTTTGTTTCAGTGTATGTGGAGGCTTTTTTGTTCAATTTTTTGTCTGCAGGACACCTTTATTTTTAAAAAAAACTTACTTTTCAATTGTACATTGCTATATGTGCAGGATGATTCTATAATGAGGCTTTGATTTTGTAACTTTTGGTCTGAGCAGCCAGATTCACTGCTGACGTGAAGACTGCATGGAGAAGCGTGTGTGTTTCATTGGCAGGATGTCTGATTTGATGAACAGAACAGTGACAGTCTGCTTTATATCGTGGAAAAATTGAAAGTGGTTTTGGCTTTCTGAAAAACTGTCAATAGGGTTTGACAGCAGTAAACAAGTTTCAGCTATGCTGTGTGCCACAGAAGGGTCTGTGTGGTGTGGCCTGCTTCTCAGGAGCAGCACAGATAGAAGAAGTAAGATAGAAGTAAGATTTCCTGAGCTAGTCATGTAGTTCTTTAGAAGCTTGTATGAAAGAAGAAACAAGGTGGGTACAGCTGTGTGAACGCAGGCAAGGAAGATATATACCAGTTGATGAGGAATTATATACTTGCTCTGGGCAGAGGAAGCTCATATTGTGTAGCTAAGGCTGTCATATTTCAGTTCCCAGACCAGATCCTGCTTGTATGGTGGCTTCCAAGTGGGCTTGGAATACCATAATACAGTATTGTCAAGGAACCTCCCGAGCAAAGGGTGTGTGCAGTTAGAAATACGAAGCTCTGAAACAAACAGCTATCACTCTTCCAGTACCCTGGAGAGGTCCAAGAGAGAAGTTATGCACACTGCCCAGTGCCTTTTTTATGTATGCATACATGAGGATGGACAGGAGGATCAGTTATGAAGAGTGTCTGCACAGCCAGCAGGTGGGACAATCAAAGACATCTGGTATATTGGCTTTTGTAAGTAAGATTTAAAGTCTACTGGAACAGTAGTAAAAAAGTTACAGAGGGAGCAGGTGTAGACAGGAGGGAGAGCTTCCATCTTGTCATGCTGTTCCATCTCTGTATTAGGAACAAATGGCTGCAGTGAAACGGGATCCCTTTCCATTCTCTAACCCTCAATGCCACTTGAAAAATAAATGTTGTTTTTTTTGAGAAATGACACACATAAAAGTAGGGAATGCAGCTCCACTTTTCAAGGGCAGAAGAAGAAATGGATGACAGCACATGGACATCCTTAGAATATGTGATTAGTTTTGGCAGGGAAGATGCAAGCTAGCTTTAGTGAATTTTGTGAAAGACAGCTTTTATTTGACAGCAGAAGTCTAACCTGCATCAGTTAGAATTTCCTTGTACTGCAGCAAATAACGACAGTTAAATAAGATTGACAAATTGTTTCAGCACAAACTGGTTATATGTGAAGGGTGTTGGCTGAAAAATTTCATTCCACTGCTGCAAAACTGTACGTAATGAATACACAAGGGTAGGCCAGACTGCTTGTAAGCTCAAACTAATTTTGTAAATAAATGGTTGTTTAAAACACAGTAATGTATAGATTTTTTAAAAAAAATCTTTTCAACCTCTGTCTGCTGCTGTCTGTTCTGCTTCTTTTTCCACTAGCAGCTAAGTGGTTATTTCCAGATTAATGCATTCCCCATATATGCTGCTGAAAGATGGATAGGTTCACACCATGCTATAGTGAACACAGTTTTAAGATGTACATTTTATTGTTGTTTGTAAACAGCATGAAAGGAACCAACCTTGCAAGTCTCATCCTGTGTCTTTATGTGGAGAATTTTACATAATAATTCTGAGAAACATATATTGTGCATGCAGCTGTATGTGTATAATGAATCCTCATGCTTATGGCTGCTCAGGTGTGTTTGTTCTTGAGCAGCACAAGGAAGTTGGATAGATAATGCTCACCTGCCAGTTAGTCAGTTTGGTGTCTGTGAGTCAGCTGCTTCTGATATGTAAGTTTGTAAGTAGGAAGGACATGAAAAACATTCTTTTGAGTTGAGTGATTTTTACATTAACTCCCATTCTACTCTATTGTGTGTCTTTGTAAGACTTCACTTACTGTTGTGTATTAACAACATGCAGTTTGGCACCATTTGAAGACCTCTTTTCATATTGTTTTGTCAGCAATTACGTAGGATGTGCTATTAATCCAGCTTTTATAAAAAAATAATTTTTTTGAGAATGAAAGGTGACTGTGGCATGGTAGCAGTGGCACTGTGAATAAACTGACATCAATATAATGAAAGCCAATTCAAACACTTTGTCCAGTGAAAGTTTGAAAAAGTAAAATGTTCAAGCATATAGGTGTGGTAAGCATTAAGGCCATGTTCTGCCACTTAGAGGATCACCTCCTCACAGCTTGGTTTTGGCAGCAGAACTCAGCAGCCCTTTCTGCATTTTGAGAGGTAGAGGTGCCTGGTGGGGGATCTTCTATGTAACACAGGCATCACAGCCAGCCCTTCTGATCTGTGCTGGGGTTTACAGAGCAGAATATGCATCTACAAATTAGTAGCATTAAAGCATCCAAAGTAAGTTTTCTTAATCAAATTCAGGTGTTGTATGCAGATGTTGTGAAAGGATATAAACATTGTATCCCACCTGAGAATTGTTGAGCTAACTTGCATGTTTGGTTATGTTGATTTTAGTGTAACAATTTGTGAGTTAATATGCTAGCCAAACTCACTGGTCACTGTCAGCAACTAATGAACTCAGTGCTTGGCTATGACTGGAGATAAATCTGAATCTAGTTAAAATTACAACATGATGTTCATTAGCTTCAGCGAGGATAATTTCTGAGATAAAGTGTCGCTATCACCCAACATGTTAAATAAGCAGTTGGACTAAGCAGATGGTGGGCAAAGATCAATGACTTTCCATTAAACAATAGGTAATTTCTCAGTAGGAAATTACTCACATTCCCAAAAAGGGTCACATGCTAAATTTCTTATGCTGGCTTATAGTTTTACGAAATCTCCTGGTCAAGTGTGTATGCTCTAGAAACATGAAGATGAGGCACAAAACCTTAAGTTTTAATCGTTGAAGAGTGATCTTGCTTATTCTGGTATACCTCAAGGCTTCCTTGTGCTTGACACTGCATGCTCATGGGCCTCAGCTTTACACTGAAGTTTGCCACCAACTTACTTGTATGATGAACGTTTCCCAGTATTACAGCAAAACTGTATTGTTCTAAAATACCACCTTTACATATGGTATTAAGTCTATAGAAGATTGACTTCTTCATATACTTATGTCTGTTTATGTAGGATTTTGTGGGAATAAGGTGTAATGGTTAAGGATGCAGATATGGAGGCATTACTCAACCTTTTTGATCAAATCCTGTATAAAATCTTTTATATAATTTGAAAAAAAAATCCATTATCTTTGTTTTTCATTTAGCCACATCATGGCCTGTTTCAAATTTACAGCAAAAGCATCAATGTTGAGAGTTTTACCAACATTTTCAGTTCAGTTGTTCCCAGTTTTCCATGCTGTTTCGTTTTGTTGGTTTGTTTTGGGGTTTTTTTTTGTATCTTAAGTATAATTTAGCAGTTCCTGAAGTTGTACTGTGGCTAATATGTTATGTAACAGTGGTCTGCAGTGAGATGACTTGAGAAGGGATGATATTCTGTGTTCAACCTTCTGATAGATGGTATCTTCCCTGAGTACGTTTTGTCCAACCTGTTCATTTGACTTGGTGTGGTTTTGATTTACCATGATACATTGGTGTTCAAAACTGTTCAACATCTCTGGTGCTGACAGATGAGCACATCAGTTGTCCTTGCCTTGAGGGTAAGAAAAACTATCTGAAGAGTTGGGTGAAGGCCTGGAGGCAATTATACTTTCTGCCCATCAGTTTTTCTATCTAGCCATCATGAGTGTGTGAAACTGGATAAGACTTCCTGAATTTTTAAACAGAAGTGGTTGTTTATGGCTGTGAACATTCCTCTTGTGATTTGATAGGATCTTGCCCCTACCCAATATGGTAATTTAGAGAAAAACAGCCAAAAGTTTGCATAATGCAAAATGAATGAGGGGTAAGAAAATGTTGATAATTATAACAGATAAATAATAGAACATTATTCTTACTTGAAGCTTTTGAATCTATATATATATATGATAGATATAACTGGGTCTAGAGAGTGCCTCTACATGTTGACACTGCTTTCTGGCAACCAATTTCTAGTCTACTTCTCTTATAGATAATAATGAAAAATACCAAACTGTGAATTGCTGTGACAGTGTTTTTTAATATTTAAAATTAAAAACAGCTTAACCATGTTAAGATGCCAGTATAATTTTTCTTTTTTCTCCTTAACTGAAACTTACCTTGTCAGTATTTTTCTTTTGGTTCTATTTCATTTTGAGGTTTTTTACCCAAATATAGTTGGCTTGTTTGTTTTTTTGGGTTTTTTTTGGTTTTTTTTGTGGTGAGAAGGGGAGACTTACAGTGTATTTTAAAGATATACGAATGTTTATTGCCATGAATTAAGCTGAATGATAGAGTTAACCAATAGGTTGGCATTAGAAAATGTCAAGGTTTTGTAATTTTTCTTACATAAAATCACCTTGAATGATCTGCATAGCAAAATACTTTACATTTTTAGGATGCAGGGCATAACAGAAAATTTTCAAATTATTATTTTTTAAATTTACTATATATAGTATCTGTTATGCTACAAACATGGTTAATTAAAACCATTTTACAAGAGTTCCACTCTAGATGAAAATTTTGGAAAACATTGCTTGCAAAAAGTCTGTTTCATAAGGGAACGAAACATATCAGACCAGTGTGCCAATAGGTTAGTTGGAGTAGTAAATTAAAACTTGTCATGCCATATGCTGTCTATTCATTCTTCATCATTTATTTTTATGAGTAACTTTGTCTTGTAGGTCTGGTTTTGGAGACAGAATAAGAATATATTTCTAACTTCAAGATGAAAGATTGAGGATGTTGCATCTCACCCTCAAAGATTAATTTCCGTGTGTGCGTATTTTTGAAACTATGCTTTAATTTTTTCTCATTAATGTCTTTGTTTGCCAATCCTGAAACTATGTGGCTCTTAAGCACCAATTTCAAAATTCAGGTGATTATACTGTAAGCAATCTGATTCTCTATTTATTCAGTTGCCCTGAACTCTTGCCTCCAGCTGATTCTATTTATGTTCCATGTTAGCATTAGCAGTGCATGTAGTAGTGCCTTGCTAAACAGTATGCTTATTTGCTGATTACATTCTCTTTGCTCCTAAATTCTTCTAGATGACTCAGAAACGTGTCTCGTTCTTTGCCCATCCTTCAAAACCTGAGGAAAGGAGTAACAGTATTTAAAGTTTGTTCTAAATCACTAACTTCTTAATTAAAATCATATTTGTGTTTTTGTGTATGTATATTGAATACTTCGGTAGTGCATTTTTCTCCTATGTTTATGTATGTATGTGTCTGTGTATGCATAGGTATGTGGCAATCTTTAGCAATCTGTTGATTATATAGGAATAAATCTGGTTTATAGGATTGCAGAGGTCATTCCTGAGATTCTGTCACAACTTTTCTATACTGCAACCACTTCTGTAATGCATTTCATGCCATATTTATAGTTAATAATTTAGAAAACATGTAGTTCTTAATTTTTGTGGTAGATTTCAAAACAAGTTCGGCAATGTAAGCATCTCCTTCAAATAAGTGTGAAAAAAACATGTCATTTTATAGCACCTCACTTTTCTCTTGGATAGGCTTCAGAATATTAAATATATAGTGTTGTGCTATTGCTAATGTTCAAAGGGCATTGAATTTCAGACTGTGAAAATATTATACTTATCTTTTAAAAGTTTGAACAGAAGAGGTGTCTGCATCCCGTCTGTTTAGACTAATACACTGGAAAGGAACTCAATATGCATAACAGGGAACTGTCTGGTTTTGTAAAAAAGACAAGTCATTGACTTACAGATTACAGCTGAATCCACATAATATTCACCAGAGATAAGATTAAAAGGTAGGAGGATGCAGTACAATAGAGAAAAGAAACCAGAAGACAAAAATGGGATGAGTGAAAACTAAACTACGGGACCACAGAGTCTGAAGTAGATGTTACGGAGTAACGTGAAAGTCTGTAGAGGTGTTAGGATGGCAGGACCTAAAACTTGGATAAGAATTGATCAGTTTGATAGAAAACACTACTGGTGTCTTTCCTTACACTGGTAGGGAAAGAACAGGGCATGGATTTTGTAAGGAGGATGTAAAATGGTTTACTAATGCTTCTGAAAGATAAGGAATGAAGGTAGTACTGTGTGATTAACAGTAAAATGGCAGATTTTAGATTTTAGGTAGTTTAGAATATTATATGGACCTGGAACCTGAATCACAGGTTATTGATAAACTGAATAGAATAGGAGCAATGGATGGAGTCAGGTTGTGTAAATATGTTAGTGTGATTATCGAGAAATAGTAGGGCAAGAGGAAGATGCTTTATAAGTAAACACAAAAAGAAATGAGAGAAAAGGCAAAGCAAAGAAGTAAGCCTATTGATTTTCTGTTTAAAGCCTGAGATCCTGAACTTGTTAGAAGAGATGGTGCAGTAATGTGGAAGTCAAGAAACAATACAGATTCACCAACTCCATCCAGGTGCCTTTGGACAGAAGCAGCCACTTTACCAGCTGTCAAATAGCAATACTCAGTATTCAAGCAGCTGTGAATCCCCTTAACGGTCTTTTCACTGCTTTTGTATATTCCATTGCTTCTTATGCATCATAGAGAAGTATCATCTTTTTTTTTTGTTTTCCTCTGGTATGTGACTTCCTTGTCCATCTTCTTGTTTTAATTCTGCTGTATTTATAATCTGTACACTACTATTTCAAGTTCACTGGTACCTCCTATGATCATTTTATTCTTCTTTCAAATACTGAACAGATTCAGAAGTCTTGAAGCCTTTCATCATAAAATAACCTTTTAATCTCCAGATAAGCTCTCCGGGTCCTCCCTGCTAAAGATTTTGAATATCCTTGACTTTGGTGTCCTGAACTGTTAGTGACATTTTAAGACTGGTGTCTAAGATTGTATATAACTTGCATTTTGGAGCTGTTTAGTCTTTTTTTTTTTTTTAAATTATTATTATTATTATTTTATTTTTAGAAACATAAATTCAGCCATCTCAGTTTTGATTCTGGTAACCAGCTATTTCTGTTTTCTGACTAACTCAAGTACCAAAATCAACTGCTAGTTAAAGTCATCCATTTTTGCAAATGGGACAACATTCTGACAGATGACAGGACAAAAACTAACAAAAAAGCCTAACTAGGTTGTATTTACAGCATGAGATTAAACACCAGTTACCAAAAAATTTAATATCTGAATTCATTATAACTGCTAAATGAATATGCCTGTTGGAAAAGTTTGTCTTCATAGAAAAAGATGTTTTGAACATGGAGAAAAGCAGTCTGCATGTCAGATGTTGAACAGTTTGGTTTGTCAAAAGATACTTTCTTTGCAATTGGCATATTTAATTTTTGAGAAGATACTGATCCATAACTTACTGACAGAAATTTGGTTGAGTTTGTCAGACTTCTGTTTAATAAAAGCGCTTATACCTTTCTCTCTTGCAATTATTTCAGCTTACACATTCCTCCTCCTTGCAGAATAAGCAAGTTTTGTACATTAAGTTTGATCTTTTCTTGAGTCCTGTTGATTAGATGGTGGCCTTTGTCACATTTTTGCCCATTGGAAAGATAAATTGCTAAGTCATTTTTATCTGCTTTCCATTAAGGAAAGCTAAAGCTCGGAGACTAAGCCTTTAAAATCATGTATACAGGTATTGCAAAGATTAAAAACCAGAGAAGTTACCTATAGCCTCTGACACAAGGATTTTGTTTAATGGAACCATTATTTCTCTTGATTTATAAATAATCCTCTTGATTTATAGATAGTCATCTTTAGACCACAGTGGCCCTTTCAAATAGCTGTTGGGCGTGACTCTGTACAGGTTACCACTACTGCGGTATCACCTGAAATGTGATATACAGGTCTGTGTTGGTCTTGGTTTACTTTCACAAAATGTACAGTATTTCCCACTTGAATTTCATGCTACTGTCATCTCTATTCTGCTTAGTCTTCCTCATTCTGGCAATATTTTCTTTATTTAATTATTTTGATTTACAGATCATATTCACAAAGTTTATTTAATTCATTTTAGCCAATTTTTAATGTATTAATATGAATGATTAAAAAAAATGTTAAATTACATTAGAGTATTATAAACCCAAGGCTACGCTAAGGAAGGGATTTTATCATCTAATAACTTTATGTGGTTCATGTGAAACTAATTTGAACTGGAGGAATAGCAGTGTTTTTAATATATTTTTTCCTATTTTTTTTTACTTTGGAGATTTTATTTAAAACAAAATCATGAAATCAAAACTTCCTTCAACATGTTAGCTACTCTTAAAGTATTATTGTTACTGCACAGGTTTGACTGACAGCAGTATCAGACACACAGTGCATTTCACAAGCACCTACAGACAAGCTCTGTGGTGATATCCTATATATCACTGATACTAAGGTAGTTTGTAACTGGGATTGAAAGTGTGATATTAGGCTTTGGTTTGGGGTTTAGATTTGTTTGTTTTGTTGTGTTTTTCCACAGAACATCCATCTGACCTTTAAACAGCATTGTCCATATTCAAACAGATGTGATCTTCAACTGAGTATTTTTTGTGCTGTCTATAATCACAATGCTGAGCAAAATGGCAATTCTGTTTACTGTGATTTGTGATGCATGACGCTAAGTTTTAAAGTAAATAAGTTTTTCAAAATTAGAATCAATTAAAAATCAGCTAACAATAGCAGTGACAGAAACATGGACCTGTGACTGACTCACACATTTAAAGTAAAAAATAAATTTCTAAAATTATTGAATATTTGAGAAGATGCCAAACTTGTTGGCTAGTAACTTTCTTTTACTTTCTTACTAATGCTACTGAGGAAAACTATAACTACTTGAATGACTTTCCTTTCTCAGAGATATAAAATGTAAAAAAGTTCCTAGGCAACATCTCTCTTCAGAAAATTTCCTTCCCCTTTGTAATACATCTCTACCTTTTCACTTTTCTCTCCTCTGCAATGTAGTGTCACATTTTCATTAGCTAGTAAATTCCTGAGCTAAACTGTTTCTTCCTGCTTCCCAGTAGCTTTCACTTGGTCTCTTGCATTTTGACTTTTAGTACTTCCTTTCATAAACTAATGTTAAGGCTCTAGAGAACTTCATTTGTCCTTTGAAATGCAGTCTATTAAAATTCCCCTTTTGCTGCTTTCTTCTGGTGAAAGAACTGAAAGTTCATCAGACTCGCTCAGTATTCCCAGCCAAAGTTTGACTGCACTGTGGTTGCAGTCAAGTGCTGTAATACATAAAGCAGTTTGAAGACTTTGATAAATGTCAGTTCTATATAAAATCAGATTTAATGTCAAAGACACAATTTTTCCTAGTGTTCTGGTTTTTTAAGTACTGGTTTTCAGCTCTAGACCCAAGAAAGACCTAGCACAGGCACAATGTTATGGTTGAAGTGAAAGGGAGTATTTTCAATTAGTAGTTTTCATTGAACTTCATTCAGTTTCATGAATGAAAAATAAGAACTTGTAGACATCTTGTAAGCAAAATTTTGTATTCTGTTTGCTTAAGGTTTTGCAATATATATTTAAACTTTTTTTAAAACAGGGGGTTTTCTACTTCAGACTAAATTGAGTTTCCATTCCTTCCTTTTCAGGTTTTTTTTTTTAGTTTCAGTTTTGCCAGAAATTTCCATGGTGTTAGATTCCTTTCTAAAACCTCTTGTTGGTAGGCTTTTGTGATGTGAAACATCTGCTCTGAAACAGAAGAGCTGCATAGGGATACAGCGAGAATACAGTGAGACTGCCCAGGAGATGCTGAAGCAATCCAGTCGAGTGGATTCTCCCTGGTTTCTTTCTGCTTAGTGTCCACCACATGACTTCTGTAAAACTGTGCTTTTCTTCTCTCTCCTATCATCTAGTGGATCTTTCAGGTGGACGCAGAATTCTGCCCAAACTCATCTCAGCTGAAATACCAGCTTTTATCTCTCAGCTGCGTAACTACAGCTCACAGCAGCAGTTCAAATGTATAGGAAAAAAAATCTCCCCTACAGGTTTTGAATAGTTCAGACTTCAAACTCTGCTTGTCATACATATTTATCTGCGTGCTTTAAGAAAAATGAGATTGACTTTTTATGAACTTGATTTTACCATGCAAACATATTCTCCAAAATATTCATGTTCTTGATTGTGGGTGTGAAATTTGCCATATTAATAATTTAGTGTGACAGATGAATTAAATAGGGGGCAGAGCATTTCTAGGGGATTAACTAGAGGTACAACATTCCTAAATTTTCAGCTGCTTCACTTTGCAGCTTTGACAGAGCCATTGCTGAATATTCGTTTAGGCTATACATGTGAGTCTGTAAACAATTCTGCATGTTGGTTGAGTAACCTACATATTAGACTAAGAGTTTGCTATTGCTCTTACTTATCTGTAAAATATAATCTCCTTAAGGTAACTGATAAATTACTTCAGTTGAACAAGTACCTAACTTAAGTCCAGTTGTTCATGAGATGGATAGGTGAAAGAGCCTGCAGTAACATGGTTTATCAGCATAAACATTACAAGTCAAAGCATGTTACCAGTGTCTGACAGATGCGCTGCATCTGCATAAAGAATTTGATGAACACTTACAGAATGCTGTAGTGCTGTCTCCAAGTCTACCTCAAACAACTTTTCTGAAGCAACTTTTTCCTGGCATTGCAGCAGACACAGAATGTATTAAAAAATACAGAAAGGTTATTTGACTCTTTATTTGTATAAATATTTTCCTTTTTTATGCCTTGTTTTATGAGCAGCTATTCCACATTGGCATAAATAGAATATTTTGTACCAATAACTTACAAATTGCTTTAGAATGCCACACTTCACTGTGTGGTGACACTTGCACTCTCAGCTGCTGCAAAACCTCATTTTCTGAAACAAATCCCATGTCACTTTACATGGCAAGATAGTGAATGCTACATTCATAGCTCATATGGAATCTGACAGTTCAAAACTAAACCAATTTACTTCGAAGGTCAACTCTCTTCTTCATTGACCTTGATATTAAGGTTTGTGCTCTGGAATGTAAATGAAACGTGTTTCCAAGGTCTTTCTCCATCACAATAAATTAATAACTTTTTAATTTACTTATTTACAAACCCTGTTTATTTTCAAATGTGTAATTTCAATCTACCTAGATGAATTTAACCGGCTAGGCTAGGATGTGACTCATTTGCTTTATGCTAGTGGGTAGCATTACTAAAGGAAGACATTATGATAGATTTGTGTGCTGATGTTTCCAGTTGACAGTATTTCCACAGCAGCTAATGTCCAAGTGCAGGATCCAGTGTATGAAAAAGATCTCATTTCAGGGAGATGTAGGCATTTTTCATATTTAGAACTGCTGGGAGAATTCTTTCCAATAATTCTTTAACCCCAAGACATTCTTTATTTCTGCTACTTTGTAATAACAGGAGTAACCCAAATTATGAAATGTAGGTAATTGTAGAAATAAAAGTTGGCAAGAAAAAGGACTGTTCTTTGATTGCTAACAGAATAAGAAACACCATTACATGAAGTTAGTACAGAGTCAAACTATTATATCTGTTCTCACTGCTTTTCTCTACAGAGAGCAAGTTGAAAGGGATTCAGTAATTCTGAGATGGAATGCAGTCAGCACTTCTAAAGAGCTTTTAGGGTTTCAATTAGGAAAATTATTCATGTCTTTGCCTTGTTCTGTTCCATCTTTCATGGCAATGAGCTGGAATCCTGGTCTGAAAAAAACATTACAATGACTGTGTTTGGCATCATAAGTCAAGCTTTCCTTATATAAGCTACAGTATATAGATAGCAGCAAAATACTATCCAGGTGCAAAAATACCTAGCAGAAAATTGCTTTTATTTTTTTGTAATCCATCGTTACCAAAATTGGAGATTATGTATTGCAAGATCTTCATTCTTAACTGTATGCTCAAGTGAACGGTTTCTTCTTGAGTCCACTAATTTTTCAATAAAATATGCATCATTTTTAACAAGCTTGGAAATGGAAATCAATATCTGAAAGGATAGGCCAAACTATTACTTACGTGTTTTGGAGATATTTTTGATTCATGTCCTTTTATTAAGCAAATTCTTGAGAAAGACTACTGTGAGGCTCCTACATGGGAAGCAAGAGTTAAGCTAAATGCAAGTGCTCTTCTAAGGAAAGAAAATTGAGTGATACTTCAGGATGGCTTGAAACTAATGAATATGAACTGTACTTGATTTTAAGACATATTATGATCCTGCCATGGCCCTCAGTGAAAGACTGGTTAATGTGCATCCTGGTTTGGGATGTTCACTTTTCATTTTGAAGGTCCAGATGAGCCAGGTGTTACCTTGGTGGGTTTGACTCAGTTTCCTCCCACATACTGTGTATCACAAAAAAGGAGAGAAATGTTTGTATTGCACTGTTATGGAGGATCAGATTAATGAGAACATGACCTCTAATTAGGTATGTTTGCACACTAAAAAAGGCTGCATCCTGTTGATTCTGCCTCCCACATCCCCTTATATTATATCTCTACAGTCTATTGGCCTGCTCTGGTCATGCAAAGTTGCAGGTTGGTTATAAACTTTGCTTTCAAATATTCAATAGTTACACAGAGCTAGCAAAACATCAGTCTCAAAGTGCTGTATCTTCTACTGGAATGTCATGCTTTCAGATAGTTGTGCCATCAGGGTGATAAAAACTTACTGTCCATACTAAAATCTGTTGCTTCGTTTGGAAAAAACCAAAACAAACAACAACAAAGAAACAACCATGTGTTAATATCTACCCACTGTGATTTTCAAAATGCCTAGTGGTTCAGAATAATGGTCTTTTCCATGTCCAAATATAAACCAGGATTTTTTTTTTTTCCTGTTGCAGAAGGGTGTTTAATATTCTGAAATCAGCAATTTTAAAACTATTTCTATCAAACTGTGAGAAATTCAATGTCACTTATCATAACTTGTGGTTACTGCATGGAGAACTGAACCACTTGCAGGGATAACAGTAAGTATGAATTGTAAACAATTCTGATTTTGCAGATTGGCACCACTGACCAGAAGTCTCTCAGTTATATGAACTAGGATGTTGAAGCATTTGCACTTTGGCGGTGCAGTAGCTGAGACATATTTTTGGTAGTATAGTCATAGGAAAAAGATACTGGAACTAGAAGTTGCCTCATTCTTGCTTAGTATTTGAAAACAATGAGTCAGAAAATCAGAAGAGAACAGGAGGTCAAAGAACAAGGGGAAAAACAAGAAAATTAAGCTAAAGGGGCAGGGGTTGAAAACTGGACAGAGGAATCAAAAAGAACTACATTTTGCAGCATTGTCAGGAGATGAAAGTTAAGAGACAAAGTGTTATGGAATAGATAAAGGAATAAGCGTTTAAAAACTGACTTGGGACAGGAGGAGGAAGGGAAACAGAAGAAGAAAAGTGAAGAGAAGATAGGAAGGAGGTAGAAAAGACTCAAAGAGAAGGATGACACCTGTTGACCTGGTTGAAGAAGTTGCTGTGTCACATGACAGCAGAAGAGGTGTAGGTGAACACCATCTATAAGTAGAAGGTGTGATATTCATTAGGCCCAGAAAATAATTGCTACTTAGCCAGAACAGGAGCTGAGCTGAAAGAGGGCAGAACAGATTTGTAGTGAAAGAAATTGATTTGGTCCCAGCTTTTTACCCAAGGGCATTCAGACTGAACAGAAATAGGAAATGGAATTTAGAGGTTATAGGTCAGAAGAAGAATGGAGGAGGAGGAGGAGGAGGAGGAATTGCAAAATATATGTTCATTGAGCTGAAAATAACTCTATATTGTTTTTAAAAGAATCGCATATTTCATGAAATTCATCAGCTTCATCCTGACCTCAAAACATAAATCTCTTGTAAAAATGGACCTCCCAGAGATCTATCAGGCAACTTACTTTTTGCAGAGTGCAGGATGTCCTTTTAGTGCCTGAGCAGTGTTGTCAGTGCTATTAACACATCTATTTAAAAATGTTTATTTTTAAATGATAAAATCAAAATAGAAATCACTTACAAAAAAAAAAATCGGCTAAGTAAAAACATCTTTTTTTCTATGACACTGTATACAAACTCCTTGTTCTTAAAAATCAAGGAAATTGATAGCTAAAGAGAGCATAAATATTTGAAAATTTTTCTGTCATGAAACTGTATAATGAGCAAGGCTAAGTATACAAGGACAATGGGACGTCTTTGGGCAATTGATAGCAATGAGAAGGATGATTATCATCCCATGGAATGTATTCCTGCTATGGCAGTGACTAAGTCAACAGTATGGAGCAACTTGGCTTATACAAGGGAGATGTACAAGCCCAAACCAAAAAGACATTCCTTTAAACAACTTTTCAGGCAATAGGTTAAATGCAAGACATTTCTCAGGCTTTTAAGAGTTACGGTTTTTCTAATACTGTAGGTAGCTAGACAACAAAAGCATACAAGATTGTCTAAAGCAATGTCTGCTTGTAAATTGCAAAAAAAATTATAAAATTTTCGTTTAAAAAATTTCAAATGGTTTCAATGTCAGCATTACAAATGTACTTTTGTGGTATAGGAAAAGGCATGCTGAAAGAATGGCATGAAGGAGCCGTTTTCTATTAAATACATGATTTTTTTTCTTAATGTTCTAGTTGTCAATGCAGTAATTTTTAAATCATTAGAGATTGCTATTTTTTCAGCACCATTTTGGCCAGCTCACCTAAAGACCCTGTCAGATATCAAAATTAGTTACTTGAAATGTTTCTCATGTGTTTGAATATTTGCAGTTTTCATTAGAAAATGTACGTTTTACTGTGAAGGGAATGAGAAATGACCTGGTAGCAAAATCAGTCTAACCTTTTTTCTCTAAAATAACTGATTTTCCAAATCTGATCCTGCTAAGGTTGAAATGCGTTTTAGTGAATTTTGGTATTCTGAATGCCTTCCCTGGTATAGGGTGAGTTTCTTTTACATTTGAAATCTCTGCTTCCTTCTTTAATTCTACAGTAAAGGAACCATTTTAATTTTTTTTCATCTCTTTCACAAATCACCAAGACAAATGTGAAGCACTAGCATTTGGGAGATAAAAGGTATTTACCAGCAGTGCAGTTTTATAGGGTTTTTTAAAACTACTACTAGTCTAGAGGTAGAGTTCATCTCTCCATGAAGAAAAGATTGCCAGGTAGGTTCATTTTCTTGAAGATTCAAATTTAAGTCTAAGAAGATTTTAAATATATCTTGTATAAGAAGATTTGGGGTAGATAAAACTCAAGTATAAGTGTATGCACCAGTATTATTTATTTATCTTTCATAATTCAAATATTTTCCTATTAATACATCAGATATTTTTCTTACGCTGGTGTGAATTTCAGTGACAAAGAATAAGGTAATATCTCATGGGGAGAGGTAATTTAGAGGTAAAGGATCACACAAAGCAATTGAGGGTATTGAAATCTGCTCTGTAATATTTGTTTTATTTTTGAAAATGTACTAAATTTAATTATAATCTGCTTGAGAAAGTGGGAGACAGACTTTTTAAGAAAAACCCCATTTTTTATTTTGGGTTTGTTTTTTTTTTTCTTTTTACTTCAAAGAGATAATATTTTTTCCTTGAAATAGCAAGATGAATTGTTTCAGAACATTTTGAAATTGACAACATGGGATCATTTTTAGCTTTGGCGTTGGTAGTTGAGATGAGTGTCTTCTTAAGTTTTAATATCGTCAAGAGAGAGAAAGCAAATCTAAAGTAATCTAAAAGCATATATATAATCTGTAGCAACCAATGGCAAGACATGTTGTTGGATTTGAGTTATCAAGAAATGTAGCCAAAAGTTAACAATGAAACTACATGATAGGTCTAAGAGGTACCTAACCAGGACTAAACAGGTGAACAACAAGGTGTTCAGAGTTTGTAGGATCAGAAGATCCAGGAGGTGATGATCCATCCTCTGTTGCATGCTAGTATTATGGGAATTTTAGCGTATGTTTGTTTACCTTTTACTGACATACTGGCAGTGGAATTAGTTTCAAGATGATGAGACAAAAACATGCCAAAACTAATGTGTATTTCTTGTGTGAAATCTATGTCTGATGATGTAAGATAATAATCCTTGAGGTAGATTGCCTGTCTCAGGGCATGCTTGGTCCATGAATGGAGTCAAATTAACATGCAGCCTTCAAAAATCGAAACTGTAAGCATCCCTGAGTAGGACTGCAAAGCTTAATTAAAATGCTGTATTTTTATGGTTCATTTGTTGTCAGAAACCATCTGGGTGTTTTCCACCAAATTTTACCATTATGGCCCTCGTCTAGCCTGACTGAGTTCATTGAGTCAGTTACACAGACGTGTATTTAAGTACTGAAGCAGTCTCAGGTTTCCAGACTACTAAAAGTAGTTGTGTGTGTGCTTATGCATCTTGCTGAGTGTCTTAACCTCTCCACAAGCTATAGCTATTGTTTAGGAAATTTGTCATCTCACAGAAAAATGCCTTCTGATCGTGTTAAACTGGCTAAATATAAAGTAAGTAGGTGTTTCTTGGTCTGGGGGCAAGCTTAAATGTTTAGATCTCAGTAGTGATGGAAGTTAACCTACCAAATCTAAATCTAAGCTAAACTCTTAGTATACTAACTCCTTAAAAATGAGGAGGATTGCCTAGAGAAAGGAACAAAGAGAGCCACTGTGAACCACAGAGGAAGCTTTGGGATGCAGTATTGCGCCCTATGAAAACTGCACAGAGTAGTTTTACTAACCTGTGGTAGAATCTGATGCAACAACCTAGTCCCTCTAATTTCCACTTAGCTGTATAAAAACTCACAAAAGCTATATGAGCACAGTAGAAGGTCCCTTTTCCCTTCCATTCCACAAACAGTAGAAAAAGTAGAGAAGTCATACCCTGCCATCCTAGGTTCTGGGTATTCTGAATTAGCAAATTCTTTTGTTATTGCAAAGCTGTACAACATTTGAGTGTTCTTCAGCTCTACTGCATCCTTTCAGTGACCTTGAGATTTATGTAGATTTTGGCTCCTTGCATGAAAAGTGTCAGGATGTTTCAGGGTGGTAGGGTGTGTTCTGCAACTTCTTGTCTTGGCAACATGCAGAATATTTAAGGCCACTCCAGCCTGAGGGTTTTTCCAGGGTTGTCTGTGATCAGAGAGGACTGCACTTGGTGCCTGAGCTCTGGGGAAATTAATTTCCTTTCTCTAATACAGTTCCTCGGTACGTATTGGAAGTCCTGAGACTTTCTTCATGTCATTCCTTGTCATTTCAAAGCGGTGGTGATGTCGTAGGGTTGGTTATGTAGGAAGTTGTAAAATAACACAGCATTTTGGCTTTGCTTTAAGGAAGGTAGTTTGAACTAAGCAGGAAGATCAATTAGACTGTCCCAGCCAAAAAAAAACCGAAAAAACCAAAACCAAAAAACAAAAAAAAAAAAACAAAATAAAAAACCCCAACAAAACAAAAAAAAAAAAAAAACCACCCACAAAAAAAAAAAAAAACAAAAAAAAAAACCCCAAACCCAAAATTAAACAAGTCAGGTCCTCTATTTATTGAGTAATCCTACTACTTTAGTTCTCAGGGAAAAGTTTTTTCCCATACTTTACCAAAAATTTTAGGCCAGGTCAGTCTTTAGGGCCTGTTAAGGCCATCAATCTGACCAGCTCAGTGTTATCCCTGGAGTCCACAGAGGCTGAAATCCTTCCTGCAAGGTTCTTGACCCAGCTGAACTTGACTCTGTTTTGTGTTGCCTTTTTCATTTTAAGATGGTACATGCCTTTAGCTGCCCTGCTTCAAGGGGAAATCCCAACACCTATAATAAGGTTAATGAGACTGCCCCCTCCAGTGCAGGGCTTCCAGTCACCTATAAGCAGAAAACTCTGCTCTGTGATACCCAAGTTTGAGTAGGTCTAACTCATGTTTCTCTGCATGATATTGCCTCCTGGATATGCTTTTGATACCTAATCAATAACTGACAGCTGAAAATTTAATTTGCATCTGGCTCCTTCATTATAGAAAATGAGTTAGCCATTTCATTCTGGATAGAAAAAAATAGGAAAATATTATTTGTATTTATTGTGTAAAATCAGAAGACTCAGACATCGTTTTCTATTGGTATTTAGAAGACTAGTGTAAGTGTAGTTCTAGTTTTAATAAACAGGTTTGTAGTACAGTGTATGGCAAATATGCCAAATCAATACACTTAGCAGATTTCCAAAAGAGATGTTCCTGCAGCATGGCTTTTTGCCTTCTACCAAAGTAATTATCAGTATCAATTACAGTGTCTTTCAGTATCTATTTTAGTTACTTTAAGAATGTCTCTCAGTCTCTGTGTGCTTTATTATTACTGGAGCACACAGCCTTCTTTCATTATTATTCTGCCATAAATTATATAGTATTTGTTGTTATTTCAGAATGGTACACTGATCTCACTGAAGGTTTTTATACAGCCTGGGTGTCAAAGGCCTCGCTGCTTTTGCACAGAGTGTTATCTCTTAAATGCTACCAGGGAGGCATCTAAATTGGGATCATCTCCTGTCTTCCCTTGTGTAATTCAAGACTCTCTAGTGCAGTATCTTAGATATGGGTGATCCAACTCAGGATAATACATATTTTTGCGATGTAATGTCTTGTAAATGCTATACCTTTGTGTATATGCAGAAACTAAAACAATTGCATTTATAATATGTTGCTTATTCACACATTCAGTTTTGTGCCCGTACTGGTATGACTGCATATTGTTATCCAAAGTAAATATTTCTATTTCAATCTTTTAATCATACAAAGACTGTAATTTATATCTGACATAAGCATATATACGGACTTTATCCAGTTATTGTTTGGTGTGCTGTAGTTTGTAACCAAAAATTCTTGTATAAATCCAAAACAACTATATGCAACAAAGTTGGAGCTTGGTTTTTGGGGAACCTGGGTAAGCAAAGGGGGGATATACGTGTGAGTGGATACAGCTTGACAGCAGCATACATGCCTGAAAATACAGATATGTGTCTATATAAAAGGTAAGTGTGATTTTGTTTAAGGCTACAGAACATAAAAAATGCCGTGTCTTAATATTTTAAATATGCAACACTGTAAGGACAACAGGGGAAGAAAAAAACCAGTGGAAAGAAATTCATTATGAGAGTGATATATGAAATAATAAAGAATTTAGAATTATTACCAAATTCACTTTATTACATTTAAGCACTCCAGAAAAGACTGTGAAGTCTTGCAGTCCTTTGGACTTTCGTCTTTGTTTAAACCACTCCATTTAAGAGTACATTTCAGTTTTGCAGAATAATTCCTGTGCTAGTGAAAAGATGATATTTTGGGATTTAGTAGATTAAACATAGTTTTATTAGCAGTGGCAACTCAACCACATTAAATGTATTATGAGGCATGTTGTTTCTTTGTAATTCTGCCTTGCCCAGAGAGTTAAATGTGATGAACCCTCTACAGATGAATAGTGAGGGCACTTACACCTTCAAAGAATTTTTTAAAACAAAATGGTGAAGGAAATAGAGTGGTATATTTGTCTGTTTATAATGCCTTAGAAAAAAAATTAAATCTTAAGGCGTTAGGGCCAAAGGAGAACTTCGACTATCCTGTAATTTAAATCTGGAGATCCAGCAAAGTCCCAGAGGTGCAAACATTCAGTCCCCATGACAAAGTTTAGTAGTAACGCAAAGGTGAAATTTTATAAACCCTCAGGGTTGCCTTGATTCTTTCTAGTTCAATCAGCGTTTTTACAGACGTAAGCTAAGGCCTAGTCCTGTAGTCTGAACCTTACAAGTACTGCAGGAAACTTAAAATTGGCAGCATTCATGCCAAATACTGCATACTTTAATCCTGCAAGGTCCTTCATGAGTTGGATATGACTGTCTGTTCTTTATTAGTTGGGAAAGTGAACAGTGACGTAAACATCATATCAGAGCAAGTCAGAGACCGATCCATGATTACAGCTTGTTGGCTTCTAACCCTGTATTAGCTCTGGTAATTCCTCTCAGCTCCACAGTAATAGCTGGGTATTCACTGAGAGGAAAGGTAGAAACAAGAAAATAAATATTTAGTTCAGCTAGTCCTCAATTTAAGTAATGTAAGATGAGTTCAGCTACATACTGTAGTGTGCTTTTTCTGGTTCAGCTTTGAATTTCACACATAGCTGAACTTTATTATTTCCCTTAAAATATTTTAGAGGAAAACAAGGGGTTTTTGGTATCCAGCCAGTGCGTTCTTTCCCTGTTCTATGCTGTTATAGTTGCTTACAGTGCTCGTCATGTGCCAAACATTGTCCAATCTTCAGACTTTCAGATACTTTCTACACTCTTCAGCTGTTTGGTTTTTTTCTAACAATATCTGCCTGCCTCATTTCTTCAAAATCTACTTTTTAAGGATCCTCACTGCTTTTCTTAACATTTTCAGTGATATCTTCCAGTTATTTACTACTCATATTTGCAAAGCTAAAAATGAAAGGGACTGTATTTTTCAACAGGCCAAGGTATGGGTATTATTTTTAATTGGCATGGAAGATGGCAGTTGGAAGACCAAAAATCACGTTGGTGTCTTTCTATTGTTACATCTTATTGCAAATTCACATTTACGAGAGAGCACTAGATAAATTACAAGACAGCAGATCTGGATTTTCTGTCAAGCAGAATTGCTTTGCAGTTAGGGTAATTTAATCTCTCTGCTTCTTTTTTTACCTATTCTTAAAAGCACTTTGAGACAATTTCTTGCTGTGTGCTTAGAGAAACTGTTTAGGTGCAAAGAATGGCAACTATCAACTCTGATGCTGATTTTAGTTTAAGGTGAAAGTGGAGAAGGAGGAGAGGGTGTACCAGGGAACCAATGAAACCAGGGCCAGGAGAGAAGACATTTGATTTCTTTTGTATTTTATTCTCTGTCTGACTCTTACTGTTTTCTAATCTCTTGAATTTTCTGATGGAATGATGGACAGAGAGCTTCAAGAAAATAGTTACCAGAGGCATTTGATTTCTTGATATGTATCCATGTACCTGAATGTACCCCCAGTGTTCCTGTTTTAAGCTGTCAGGTTGTTCTGTTCATAAAGCACATTTCACATTGCGTTCTAAAATCTCCGTATATCACAGAGCTTTAGACTGACACTGCTGTGGCTTTTGTTACTATATTTTAGGGGAATTAATTTTGGGTAAGAGCCCAAGCTTCAGTTATTCTTGAGACAGGATTGTAACCTTATAAGCAGAATGGTGATTTTTGTCAAAAGGAAAATATACTGACAGCTTTGCCTAAGTATGTTGAACTTGCATATTTTTTGTCACTGTAAAGCATAGATTAGAAAAAGGTCTGTGTACTTCATAAGCAATAGAAGAAATTGATTAAAGCAATTGATTCTACGCTGTACAATGAAGTATTTATGGTCATTACATTAATGCCAAAAAGCACCTGTCAGCTTCAGAAAGGGCATCTGCTGATTTCTTGACAGGCAATTTCAAGTTCTCTTTTTACAGAAACTCCTATTAAGGGCTTCCGTGAACAAAGTGATCTTTAACAGATATTTTCTTTTTGCCAGATGCTAAAATGAAATTTTAGATACATCATTTGGTGTTTTCTTGATTTGTTTAAAATCCATGCAGAGAGGTGCTGAAACAGTCATTCTTGTACTGGTGTCTTATCCTGTCCCTTCCTATCCATGAATGCAATTAAGCTCTCGTCTGGCTTTTTATCAAAGCTGCATTTACATGCACCTTCCTACTCACAATGTATTCCCTTACATCTGCTTTGTTTTAAAAGTAATAATCTTAAAACATGTTTAGTGGCACCTGCTGAATTCTGCATTGGATAATTCAGCAGAGAACTCCAGTGTTTCAGTGTTAAGGAGCTTCCCTCTTTGGGGATTGCTGTGAGATCTGTTGTGTTTTAGCCATTTAATATCGAAAGAAGAAAGTGAGATAAATCCCCTTCCAGAGCTAGAGTGACTACAGAATTGAGGGTGGGACTGCAGGAACTGGACAAAGGGACTAGAAGTCTCATAACCTAACTGCAGTGTTGCTCCCCTGAATTATTTTAGGCTAAGTTTAGCTTCTCTAGGTCCTTCCTTAAATGTCTAATACAGCCTGGTTTTAAGATGGTGTTTCAATATTAGGTGTTCAGTGGCCAGGCTTGCTTTGGCAGAAAAACAGATGAGGCACATTTTGGATAATGATGTTCTATGTTGAGGTAGAGTCCCTGACTCAAGATGATTCAGACGTTTGTTATGTTTTCTGACTTTCTGCTTCTGCCTCTTCTGGGCGATGGGTAGTACAGATTGCTTTTGTTTTATAGTCTTTAGCTAATGTGTTTGCAAATTGCAATGAAAGAATCTCAGAAAATTACGCTATACATCAGCAGAGACAGAACAAATGGTTTTTCCCTTCAGACTGCTCCAGTTTGCTATTTGAGTGCAAATCAGTAGTTTTTATTGAGTGGCTAAAGTTTGGTCTGAATAAGCTATATTTCAGAGAATCTAATAATCAAAAATTAAGCAGGTTTCCTCAAGATGGATAGGAAGATTAAATTAAAGCATGGTTGATGTTAACATTTGGCTCTACAAAGAGGGAGAAATATTGCCATGTGGAATATTTAGCTTCATTAGCAAAAGTAGCCCCATTAAAATATTTGCCATATGGGTTTTTTAAAGGATTTCAAATAGAACTTTCTTGGATTTTCCTTAATTCAGAGATGCTAACATTAGATGTGACACATGACATGGTAATTACAAGGTAATTATTTGATTTTCACTAAATAGATATTTCCATTAGATTCCTTATGGCAGTATCTTGCTGTGGAAGCTGATTTTATAGCCAAATACAATATCATGATGTCTTTTCTTTACTCAAATACGTAAAGAACAATAATGATAACTACCTCTTTTAATGTTCCTAGCCATCTGTACCTCAACACTCTGCAATGTCTGATGTGCTGCTTTTTGATTAGGCTATCAGATTTGCTGAATGTGGACTTAATGCTTCCTTTTTTTCCTTTCATGTATGCTTGAAAAACCACCACTTGTCTTTTATCTTGCTTTTTGTAGTAATATCTTTGCATGTAATCTACAAGGATTGGCAGTCAAGCTCTTCTGTCGCAGCCCAGAGTGACACCTGTAATTAAAAGGTCTGCCTGAATTTCCCAGTCTCTCGGTTTCTGCTTGTAGTTTCAAGATGAAAAAAGTCATGATGCTTCAAAGTTTCATCTCTAGTATTGCAAAATCAGATACATTTGTCAGGCATGTGCACATACTGTGTAAAGAAATGCTTTAAGATTCTGAAACTATCTCTAGATGTTATATAATGATGAATTTAGACCCAAATCCTGGCAGCTATAGGCTAGTTAAAATTTTGCTGTGCTTCCATAAGCATGAACATGAAATTAGCTGTAGATAGCAGCACTACCCAGTTAGTTGACCAGGGAAGGAAGCCAAGGTGGCCAGGTAGGATATGTCGCTAAGTGCCACTAACTGTGGAAAGTGGCGTGACTTAGACACGCTACACTGAAAGATCACCTGGACTTGTTTAGGAGCTCTGATGACTAAATTCTCTTCCTGGCACAGCCAGCAGGCTGACAGCCATTTATCTCAGGGGTATGAGGCATTCCTCCTGAACTGTGCAGTTGCTGCTGTGTTGGCTTTGTAGCTTCTGGGAGTCAGGGTAGAATTTGCAGCTGTGGCTGCTTACATACCTACCTAGTACTTTTCACAGGCTGTTGTCATGTGTCACTCAAGGTCCACTTGTCACTTAGGTTATACGTTTCTTTAGCAACTTGTAGCCTGACAATAAACCCCAGTTTGCATTGCTCTTGGCAGTCATGTATTTTATACCCATGCAGTACGTTTGTCTATTTTTTTGTCTTATTTAGTTCATTTGTTGACCTCTCTGTGTAGGCAAAAGTTAAAATGCTGAAGGACCAGCAGGATCTACTGACTGGTCAACTTGTGCATGAGGAGCAGTGATACTGATCAGTGCATCTCTTGGGTTCTGTAGTGGTGCTATATACTGCCCCTTCCAGGGGACACCACTGTCTGCTGCAATAGCAGTCACTGAAAAAATAATGTTCTGAACAGGACTAAATATGAAAGACACTTCAGTGTCAGGAGAAGACTGTGACAAATGTGAATATAACAGACGGTTTTTCAAAAACTGGTCTGTTCAGGTCTCTAATTAGCAGCCTCATCACAAATCTTGTTGTAGTATAGAACCATAACATATCAAAATGAAATTTTTAACAATTTCTCAAGCTTGGTTGTTTTGGGTTGTTTTACTAACTGTAAGGAGGGCTAATATGCTTATATGCTGAGAAAGACAAAGAACATAGTACAAAACGAAATTGTTTTTTTCCAACTATCTTTGTGATGTTTATACAACAGGCTCATAATAGTAATCAATTCTTATGATAAATGCATCAAAGAGAGAAATACTGCAGTTAATTTTTTAGCATGAAAATTTGAAGGCTGAAAACACTTTTTTATTTTTAACTAATTGCTCATGATTTTATCATCCTAATTCTCTAGGTTGTAAAGTATTTCCAGCAGTGATGGTATAACTGCTTGCTCTTATGGTGTTACAACAAAGATATTTTAGTGCTAAACCATAGTAGAGTAATTAGAAACATTTTTTTGGTAAATGAAATAATGAAATATTTTATGTTGTAACTGAAAAGAAACATTTAAGATCTTCATATATACTTACTTTATTTAGTGATCCTATTATCAATGTAGTACCAGTGCAAAGGGTCAGTGCTTTCCAGTTTCATTATTAATTTTGAGAGTTTCATTCTTTGCTTCTGCTGACCACAGAAACATACAAAATATCATTTCTTCCTGTATAAAATAAATCTTCATTTTAGTTGATGTCTTTTCATTCTCGTTAAAGTGTGGTTCAACAAAAAAAAAAAAAGCCAGCTGTGACCGTGAGTAGGGAAATTGCAATGAAGGTTCAAAATAGTAGTCTTGGGGTATGAAGCCCCCAGACAGTTACAGAAAGGTGAAAGGGAGCAGAGAGCAGCTGCTGTAGAACAGTGTGGATTACACAGTGGGTGCAGAGCAAGCAATGTTGAAATGAATGTCAGAGATCATGGGCACCAGCTTTGGAAGGGGATGTGCCTATTTTAACAGGATTTCTTTTGCTGCTTACTGGAAGTCTGGGCAGCATGTAGGCCGTTACTTCTCGGATTAGTAAATGAGGGGGTAGACAGTAACTTCATTTTGTCTGTATTTGGCCTTCGTAGACTTTCAAATTTATTTTTAATAGTTTCCTTTAGGAGAATTAAAACAGCAGTATGAACAAAACTTACTTCATAGGAGAGAAAATGCAGGCTGACATTATGACAATGGTGAACTATCACATGTGTACATTTTGATTACATATCCAGGTGAACATCAGAAGTCTGCTTAGAATTTTCTCTTACTCTAAAAAGTTATCTTTACGGGGATGCATTTAAATGGCCAGTAAATATTGAAGTTTTTGCTACTGTGGGTAATATACCCCACTAGGGTACTATAGAAAGGAACAGCTCATCCATAGATTACATTGCTTAATCTGTTGAGGTGTTGATACTCACTATCAGATTTTATGGGTGAATTGCTTGCCCACATTAGTGCATTTTTGCAAAGCAGAATTGATAAATAAATAAATAACCCGTCTCACCAGACTTCCAGAACAAAAAGATCAGCAGAGTTATGTAACATATAATCACTTCCTGCAGTGGATATTGCAGCAGGTTCTTTCATCCTGTGATAAAAGCAATTAGATTTTGAATTTCCAAACACTGAAATGCAGCTGAAAGCATATCTACTAATGTAAAGATCTTTGTTATCTTTCTAGGAAGTATTTAGGAGACTGATTAAAAACCTTCATTATGCTTCTGAATAAGTCTTGGTCTATAGCTGTAACAAGCAACCTAAATATGACATCTGAAATCAGTTTTGCTAGGAACTAGTTTCTTATTGTTTCATGTGATCCAAGATGTCTAAATAGTGTTATGAAGCATCTCATGGAGAACTGGATTTCTTTTTTTGTATGATGACCCAGAAAATAATAGTAGATCTGTAATGTACTGCCCAGAAATGCCTGAAAATATCTGGAATTATATTTGGTGAAATGCCATGTCAGAAGTGCTGGTTGTTTCAGCTGAAGTCTTGAAAACTTTCACTTAGGAAAATGAAGTTTCTTTCTGTTGTATAAAGTTTTTAGGGCTTTTTATTAGGGTTCATATTTGCAAATGGAAAAAGGTAAGTTTCTTGTAGTTTGCAAATTCTACTGTTTTCTAAAAATAAGGGCTAAAAAATGCAGCAATCACAAAGCAGGAATGGCAAGCTATACAAAATGAACATTCTTCTGAGAGCAGCTCCACAGTTACTGCATGGAAGATGTAGCAAAGTGGTTGAAGTGTCCCTACACAGTGTGAACACATTGAATTTATCTACTTTAATGGTCTGTCTTATGCAAAGATTTCCTGGGAGTCTGTGCCACATTTAGTATATATTTGTATTTCTGGTACATCTGCTAGCCCATTTATACAACAGGACTACAGAAGTTCAACTGTGAAATTAGAGTTAGTAGAGGAAGAGACATATATTGTCCTGGATAGATACTGGAGGTGGGGAATGCCCTTGCTTCCCCAAATTCTCATAATCCTTTGCCATTCCTGTGTGTAGCCAAGAGTTCTCATAAGAACATAAGAATCTTATGACACCTCAAGATGATTCTGATACGTTTCATATCCGTACCATTAATAGGTTTACTTTCTTGAAAAGAGAATCTTTTAGCCTACTGATTCATATGATTATTGATCGTGATGCTGACCTAAGTGTGGTTGATGGAAGTATTAGAGTGGATGGCTCTTTTAACATCCAGCCCAAGTGTGAGGATAAAGCAGAAGCTGGAAAAGGCTATTGGTGGGCAACAGGAGATCTGAATCCACCAGGACTGAGAACAAAAAGGGCAGCAAGGTATGTTCTGGGCCGTGCTAGTAGGAGAAACAGAATCTGTGAATGAATCGTGCAACTAAGAGAGAGATGAAGGGGCATTTGAGGACCAGATAGCACTTCCTGTGGATTAGTAGCTACTCTTGCCTGTGTATGAGTTGGGTGTCACAGAAACACAGTATGTCAGATGGATGAGTGTGGTATGAACAAGAAAAAACTACTCAGATTCCTATGGGAAAAGGACCATAGAGCCTTCATGGAGTTGAAACCCTTAGTTTTGCTAAGAACTGGAAATTTGAGAAAGCTATAGGTGAGCAGCATCTTTGAATATTAGGCAGCAGGTAATTCAATACAAGTGAAAAGCGGCCAAAAAGGTGACTTCATTGCTTGTATTGTAATAAGTACTCCCAGAGACAGATTCTGCAATGAACAGAGTTGTTTGCTAGGCAGAGAAATCCCTAGTTGAAAACTGTTGAGCTTTGAAATATATAGGTCACAAGGTAGGAATGAGCAAGCCACAGACTGAATGGGTGTGGAAAGCAGGGCCTAAATACTGGTTTTGTCTGTAGTGGCCACAGTGACACTGCACATGTGTTCTGCTTAACTGTACTCTGAAATATTTAAGTATTGTATGTCAAGACCTAAAAAAAGGTTGCCGTCTAGTTAATATCTGCAAACACAAATGGCTGTCCAAAAGGCAACTCCCATTATAGGTGCTCTGTCTTTCCATACTGTGCTGAATACATGCTTGTCTGTATGAATGAAGGTGGGAGAATTTCCCATGTCCCACTAGGAAATGTGTGGTACAACCATGATCTTCCTTTTCATTCTGTTGCTCCAAATTTCTTCCTTGTCTTAGAAAATCACTCCATGTCTTGGTTTATCTCTTTCATTTCCTGTTTCAATGGTTGTTTCCTTTCTATTAGCAAAAGCATCTATCCATATTTACACATCTCCACAAAGTTACTCCTTGTCCTGGTTTTTCCTTCTAGTTTTGAGTGGACATTGAATCTAACAAGCTCTTAGAGTCAGTTTGCCATCTCTCTTCTCTGTACATTGACACCTAATAGCAGGCACACATCTGAGAGTTTTATTATTTTTTTTACAGCCGCAATTTGTTTTAAAACCACCTGATTGTTGCAGTCCAAAATGTGAGAGCTGGTGGGTCTATGTTTTGGGGTTTTTTTTTGACACTTCCTGTGTTAATCACATTTTGTATAAAGTCTGAGAGGTTTTTCAGAGAAGGGGTCCATAGTAGGACTTGGCTTTCCTGCCACCGTTTGTTCCTTTATCAGATTCTTCATTAAATTGGCAGTAAAAATGCCAGTAAGTACTTTTTTTCCTGCTGGTTTGCTTATTTGCTAGAAAATTTTTTATTCTGGGCTTTGATTTACATAATATCACAGATTGCTGATCCTCCTTTCATTCATTTTTCTTCAACTGAATTGTTTACCACAGTCACCTCTACCATGAGATGTGTACCTCTTTATCAAAAAATATGTCTTTTGTTTTTCGCTCTTTTGTACTTTTCTCCATCATTTCTTAGCAGCAAAGAGGCAGGCTGATGGTGTGAGGGGAAAAGTGCTGTCATGAAATACATAGTAACTTAGAGTAGTGTTATTTTGTGGGGTTTTTTGGCATGTGGAGGTGTATTTACAATTAGTTTCTGTTTTGTTATATTACAAGCCTGAATTCAGTCAGTAATGACCTCAATAGTGCCTGTTTTAATGTAATCCCTGCTTGCTGACTGCTGTTCCAAGAATAAAATTTTAAGCCAAAAGATTTAATGAAATCCTTTGGGATTAATGCTCACTGGGCTGGAGAAATTGCATATCAACCTTTTCTCTGTACTCTAACCATACGGCTTGATATTTGAATAGGAGGATATCCAATAGAGAGAACTCTGAGTTCATCAATAATTTACATTTTTTTTAGTTACAAACCTGGTATTTGGGATTCTGTTGCCATAGCAATCCATCTGGGCCTGAACGGATAGTGTTTTAAGTGATGGTTGTGTAGAGATTCACAGTGTGTGCTTTAAATCCCTTCTAAACTAATCCTCAGATCTGTTCTGTGACTTATTTGAGGTTTTGCCAAAATCAATGTTACTCACAGTAAAAGGTGATGCTGAGAAAATTAAGCCCATAAAATATTGGAATATGTATATGATTAAGGACTGTAAAGTTCATAATGTATAACAATTTCTATTTCAATATGTGAAATGATTAATAAATGCCCACAATTCCATTTTTTTTTAAAATGCATTTAATTTGTTGCACATTATGCAACTAGAAATTATGCAGACTCTTTACTGGTTATTAGCTAATTTAAACTTCATAATCGAACACTAGCCTCATTTCCCCAGTTGTTAGTTCTGTGTTTTACAGGATGTCAGTCTGCTCACAATACTATATAACTTCCACTTTCAATTAATCTGATCTTCTCTCTTATAAATAATTCTGAAGCAGAGAATAAAAATTGAAATTCCCATTTTCACTTCTAAGACTACTGGACTTGGGGTTTGAGGCTAAACACTAGGAGCTTTTTGTTTGAGGTTTAGTTTGTATTTTCTTGTTTTGTCACTCCAAATTTCAAAATGCTTTATTAAAAACCTCACAGCTGTGCCTCGTAAGTGGAAGTCAGTAAACTGAGCAAACCTGGGCTAAGTTTCAGCTCTGTCAAAACCAAAACCCTGATGATTTCCAGAGCTTTATATTCTTTCATAACAAACATGTAGTCCAGTTGTGCTCTGGAACTGTCATTAAGCCATAATGATGATGTATTAGCAACTGTTTATTACTCCAGAGTGTAGAGATTCAGTTTGCAGAACTATTCCTCAGTCTTTGAAAGGACAGAAGAATACTCAAATAACAGCCATATGCTCTGGTAATGAGTGTTTAGCCCATAATCCTAAATAGACAAAAAGTGTTTCTTTATGGAGTTTGTAATTGATTGCATAGTTCTTCCTGGCTTTGAAAATAGTAATAGAATAAAGAAACTGCAGATGGCCCAAGATATCTTGAAAAATCTTTAAATTGCCATGCAACATCCCTTTCATCTTTTGTATCGCAGTTCACAATGAATAGAGAAGCATCTAATGGAAGGGGCTTATTTTTGCCATGATTCTGTGATGTTAAAAATGTTGTCACCTGTAATAAATGTAAATCTACTCTCTCGTGAGTTAAACAAGAGTTTCCTGAGAAAAACTGTAAAGAATCCTATCCTTGGAGTGGAGTAGGGTTTCACTTCATGAACAGATATGCATGTATAATGCTAAATTCAGTGTTGCTGACTGAACTGCTTTTATTTTAGAGGTCTAGTTATGCCCCAGTTTATTGGGACTGTACCCATAATTGGTTGCCATAAAGGTAACTGGGAATAGAGAGTTTAGAATTAACAAAAAGATATCTCTGCATATCTCTGTGCTAACTGAAGTAAAAGTTGCAGATCATTTAAATGAGTACTTACCCTAAAATTAAACACCTTAAACTATCTTCTGTAGATACCATTTGTTAAATATAGATTATGCTTCAAAGGGATATTTGAATGCATTCACATGTATCAAAATGTGTTTCTGTTGATATTTCCAATGATTTCATTAGGAAACATCTTCCTTTGCAAATATTATTGAAATGAAAATGGAGTCTTAGAAGATACTAGCAGTGTGACAGATGCTATTTGTAGCTCTGGAAATACAGTTGTCACTGCAGGGGATCCCCTGCACTGAAGACTCACAGGAGTCCATAAACAAGGGTGAATGAATTAATCTTCCAAAACATCTGATGAAAAAAGCACCTGTGTTTAATAGGGAGTGATAGAAACACAGTTGAATTTGCCTGTTTGGGTTTGGTGTTTTTTAATCTTTCTCTGGAAATGCAAGTCTCTGCAGTTTATTTCTCTCCATGAATTTTAGCTCTGCAAATCCTCGCAAGGAATGACTCTATTTAGACTCCTTGCTAACTGTTGATTTTTATTTGTTGGATTTTGTTTATTTATTCTAGACCTGCATTACATTTTTCATATCTTTTGGAAACTCAGACTATCAGTTTCAAAGGAGCATGCGGACTGTCTCTGTGCTTAGTGAAGCACCACACTTACTCTTAGTTTTGCTTAAATTCGCTTCTCTAGCTCATAACCTGTACTTTTATTCAGTTATTTACAATTAATATTCAAGCAAACATTTGTCCTTCCTTTCCATTTTCTGTCTTTGCAGCAGAAGGAAATAATGAATCTTCTGAAAGGCTCAGTAATGATATGACACAGCTTGACACAGAAAGCTTAGAGAAACGGGAAGATTGAGACAGTGTACCACAGAGAAGGTGTGACTCTGGGTGTTAATTTCTCTAAGGCACTTGCAGCTATCTCTGCTCAAATGCAAGATGTACACAGGGACCTAAACCAAAACCCTAGCTCTGAACCCCAGGAGAAACTGAGGATTAGAGGTTTTTTTAATTGAACCCTCTTTTTGAGTGTGTCTGAATTTCAGAACCCTCAGTTTGGGAAGTCTTGACAGCAAGAGGCAAAGTTTTGGTTGAACTCGTTCAAGAGATACTTGAATACAGTAGTTCAGATTAGGTGTGTCATGGCTCGTACGAGGACATTTTATACAGCTAATATGGAACACTGAGCCAGGTAAGGCCTGCTAAGGCTATTGACAGATTAATTACAAACTGTGGGAATGAAATTCCCAGCTACACCAGCATCTGAATTATTCTAAACCCTTTGGAATAAGATTTCAAATTGTTGTCCAGCTAACCTTGCATTGTTCAGGTGCTCAGCCTCTCACTGATGTCTAGGGCATAACAAAATGGGCTGTTAGAAGAGCTGATCCCTAAGGTTCAAAAAACTTTAAAACTTAATAACGACATTATATTGTATCCTTGCAACTCACAGATTGTGTAGCCCTCAGCTCCAAGCAGTTTATAATTGTTGCTTAACAGGTTTTTTCAGTGGACTGGCATGCAAGTGAGGGATTTCTGGAATATCATAGATACTGGTAGAACTGTGCAGAAAGCAATATTTTTTTTACTAAAAAAGAAGGGAAAACTAGATTTTTTTTTATTCAGTTACAGTCTGAATTCTTTATTACTTGAGGCATGAAAGGTCGTGGCCTGGCTACATTGAGATGGCAGATGGAATCATGATTTGCCCTTTTTAACGATGAGAGTAAGGACTGGTGTGCTATAGTTTGAGAGTTTTAGAAAGCACCAATTTCGTTTTCCTCTGACAAAGTTAATGCAAAATGAAAGATACATTGGCCTGTCTTGGTAACTATGTATTTGGCTCCGGTTTTTAATTACGTTAAAATTGGTCATCTTCGCATTTAATGCCTTCACAGCTTGATCCTTCTTGCTCTTTCACATCAATGTTGCCCTTATTGTAACCCTTATTGCCCATCAGTCCCAATTTTCTCCCTTCTCTCAAGCAGCCTTTATTCATGAAAATTAATAGTAAAAATCTGCAAATCCAGTGTGCTGTGTTCCTTCAAATCCTGCCTTAAAACTTGCCTCTGTTTTGATGCCTGTAAACTGCACAAGAAAGCCTAAAGCAGCTGGTGTGCTGTGCTCTGTGCTTATTATGCTAATTGTCTGCATGAAACAGTGGGAGTGAGGCATCAAACCCCCCTCTGCACCATGTCCCACTCTCCTCCAAAAGCAGTGGAGGAGGCTGTGGCTGTCATTGGAGGTACATGTTCTTTCTTTCTTAACTCCTCAGTCTAATGGGGTAATCCAGCCAAGATCTAATACAGCATGAGAATTTAATTTTGACCAGGGGACTGCCAGCCTCAGAGGTGTGAAAACCTGTCATCTTCCCGGAACTGGGGAGAGCTGCAGGTGCTCAGATGAAATTCAAATGCCCAGCGTTGAGTCTGAGGTTTCAAGAGAGATTTGTTCCCTGAACCTGTGGATTTCCCTTCTCTGCTGCTATTGTAGTACCTGAGACTGGAAACTGTCCTTTAAGGAAATGGAGCAATGTGAATTTTCTCTGCTGGATGCTTTCACAAAAGCCCAGGGCTTTAAATCTTGGAGTAAGCCAAAACTAAATATGAAAATGGCAAACTTCTGTGGCACAAATGAAACGAGGTGATTAATTTTATATAGATGATAAATGCATGTATTTGTTTTTCTTATAGAAGCGTGGAGTCCTGAATAAACAAAGAGAAGAGAGTTAAGCACACATTCTCTTTTGTGAACAGTAAGTGACCAAATTACATACTCTGATTCCTTCTTTAAAGTTTTTCATTGTTTCTTATTTGCAGTTCTTTTAACAAGTGGGAGAAGTTAGTGCAGTGAAGATACCTGCCTTTTATCCACTGCAGTTTCATTTCACAGGTGTAGACTTTTATTAATCCTATAATCATCTTAGGTAAGAGGCCCAGATAATCCGCAGGATATGTCTTCATTGCTGCCTGTACTGAGAATATTGCCTTTTTCTTCTCAGTAGAAGTACATTGTAATAGAAATTGTAATAGAAAATACGAAGCTAAAACCAGTATTACACTAATGTTTGCTCACATATGAAATGTTGCAGAAAAACAGATTTATCACTGTAGTTGGGTCTTGTTGGATTGGTGCAGGATCAAGAGAGTTTCATGGGTTTGTGGTAACCACATAATCGCTAACTAATTGTTCTGAACTGCCCTGGTCATAGCTGTGCTGTTCTTTGCACAGTACAACCAATCACAGTGCACTGGCATTTAACAACTACAGCATTTTGAACCACCAAGAAATTAAGACTCCTTGCTGAGACAAGAAAATGACCCGTGTTTGTGATGTGGGTGATATTATTAGCATTGTCCTTAGGAAAAAATCCTAGGCTGCTGGTGAACTACCAGTCATGACAAAGTAGAGAGCAGACACTGCTTTCATTGCCAATCCAAAGTAATATGTCCTGGGAAATGTAGTTGGTTATATGGATGTATATATGGATGGGTATGTGTTAAGGCATTAAGGCATTTCAATTAATGGTTCCTGCAAAACAGTTCCTCTCTGCTAGATGCCAATAGAACCTGCCTTTTTTTGTGGTAGAAGATTGTGGATGGTAAGTAATGTGTAGAGAATATATGTTCTTTAGCACTATTCTGCTTATAGAATACACATTTGACAGCATATCATGCAGTAGAATTTAAAGAATTTTATTGTTGTACACGAAACCTCAATTCATTTAGCCATGCCAGGGTATGGAGCAGACCAGTTTTTGACTATTTTTTTGGCAAGTAATAAAAAGAACACTCTTTGTTGGAAAACAATGTGTATAAACCTTGATGGCAAAAATATGCCCATTAGCTCTCTGGGCAATCAAGTCTGATGATGGGTTTTAACATGAACAGAAATGTGTTACATTTCCTGAAGCCAAGGGCAACATGATGCTTGTTTGAAAATCTGTATGGTTTTTTGTACAGTGTACGAAACTGGGCTACCCGTAGGCATCTTCTAGGTATATAGCAAATGATACATATGTTCCAGATGATGATTAGGAAAAAAAAAATAAATAAAAATTTTAAAAACACTTTTCAAAACTCCTGTTTATCTATTCCTTTTATTTTTCCATTGCTTCTTCTATCAGTCATACTTTCCTTCTGTTTTCTCTCCTTTCCCCTGTGATTCCCGTTGTTTATGTTCCCTACACCTCTTTTCATCCTTTATCTTTCCATTTTTTTTTGCCACATTGCCCATCTGTTCAAACTTCTTACTTTCTGCTCACATCTCCCACACAGGGCTGTCTCCTCTTCCTCTTGACATAGCTGCATTGCAGAATATTTCTGATCTTGGGCAAATTTTGAGCTTGCTCTTGTAGGACCAAATAGATACTCTGCAGACTAATGCCATATACTAATAGCTAAGGAATTCACAAAGGGTTTCAACATAGTGTAATATGGGTCAGCTCTTGCAATTTTTATTTCACATGTGGAAAGATATATATGGTAGAACTTTGGGAGTTGTTATTTAACATGAGATACCTTCAACTGAATCAATTATGCTTTACTCCTCCTGGATCTTAATTTTTGACAGCATGTTACATGCATAAATATTAACTGTGTGTTAATATTAACTGTGCAAGCACTGTGTGTAATTCAATAGATATATGTATACAAAATATCCACCAGTTGTTATAGGCCTACTTGTAGAAAGTAATTTTCAATACTGTGGATACTTGAAGATCTTCTCTCTCCTTGTATTCCCATGCCAAGTGGCCTGAACTCACAGGCAGCTGTTTCAGAATAGAATGAATTTATTTGTGTATAGTGAGAAAAAAATCAAATATTATTGGTACTCTTTCACATTCAAATTCTCTCTCTCCCACTGGCAGAACAGGTTGACAGAACCTTTTCATTGTATCCATCAGTTAATTTTATCAGTCATGGTATTATGATTATAAACTACAAATGATCTAACAATGAATATATAATTACAAAAATGAAACTCTGCAGTGGTTATTTAACATTTGTAATGTGTAATTTATTTAGCACTCTCTTTGGAATGTGCATGGAAAATTAGAATAATAAAACAGAAATAAAATTACACTTACCTCTCATCCATCATCGATGTGGAGCAATGTTACCAGCTTGATCAGGCTATACATTCAGCCTTGTAGGGAAATTCATGTATGCTACCTTTGGGTCTTCTTACCACACCCTTGAGAACTGTGTGTTATTTGTACACTAAGCAACCAGTCATTCTTCTGACACTGGGATTGATAAATTTGCCTTGTGGATTTGTTTTAAAATACCTTTTCTTCCCTCAAACTGAATTAAAATTTAAAATATCCATTGCCATGAGACCAAAAAAAAAAAATAAAATTGGATTCAACATAGAGGGGAAAAAATAAAATTAATATTGTTCTTATTTAAAAAAAGGATAGAAGTCATAACGTGTACTATATTTAGTGGGTTTTATATGTTCTCAACGTTGTTTTAAATGCAAGGGCCTTTGTCATTTGTCTTTGATATTGCAAAAGATTGCAGTTATCTTTTGTGGAGCAGGGAAAAAAATCTTGCAACATATGTTACAAAAAAGATGCCAGTTGTTCTCACATAGTCAGCAGTAATCAGATTTCATCTGCCACAAACTTTGGTTTATCAAATAATTGTTGTCTTTGGTGGCTGGTTAATAACAGTTTTTGAATTATTTAATAAAGGCAAGTTCAGGTAACATGACATAAATTAAGAGTTTGCACAAGAGAAGTGCTAATACAGGAGAAGCGTGGCCAACACCCATTGTGTGTAGGAGAACTCAATACATGTTATATTTACCATTAGCTCCTGAGCATGCAATTTTACCATTGTTTGCTCTAATATCTATTTCAAAAGCTACTGTCTTTTATATTTTACTATTTACCATATTATATCTATAGGTATGTAATGCACCACACATAAAGTAGCTAAATTAAGGCTTTGTTGGTTTTGGAAGTGTCAGTTTTTTAAAACTTGCAGTTATGAGCATTCATGAAGAAATGAGCCTGTGGTTCCCCAATGTTCTGTACTAGTCACAATAGCCTTCCCTTACATTATGATTTCAATCTTTCATTCAATACAGTAAGGTAGAAACAGCACAGAAGTGCCCTCATTCCTTGTTTTTGCCATTCCCTCCCAGGTTCTGTCGTTGCAAATTAAAATTCATGTGCATAAACTGCAGGCTTGGATAAAGTTGTTCATTGGAGTGTTCCCACTACCTCAGTTTTTAATGAGGTCTTCCCCTAAATTAGTTTTAATTTTTTTTTTCCTCGCATAGTAGAAGTATGAGCTTCTGGTAAGTGTTATGGTAACATTTGCATAATGTAAAGGTTCACAGAATATGCTGAGTTTGAAGAGTCCCACAAGGATCACTGAACCCTTAGCCCTGCACAGGGCCATCCCCAAGAGTCACATCATGTGCCTGAGGGTATCATCCAAACCCTTCTTGAACTCTGTCAGGCTTGGTGCTGTGAGCACTTCCCTGGGGAGCCTGTTCCAGTGCCCAACCACACTCTGGGTGAAGAACCTTTTCCTGATACCCAGCCTAAACCTCCTGTGACACAACTTCAGGCCATTCTCTCGGGTCCTATCACTGGTCACCACAGATATCAGTGCCTGTCCCTCCTCTTCTTACCCTCACAAGGAAGCTGGAACTGCAATGAGGTCTCCCTTCAGTCTTCTCCAGGCTGAACACACCAAGTGCTCTCAGCCACTCCTCACACGGCTTTTCCTCAAGGCCCTTCACCACCATCTTTGTTGCCCTCCTTTGGAAACTCTCTAATGTCTTAATACCTTTCTTCTATTGCAGTGCCCAAAACTGCACACAATATTCCAGGTGAGTCCACCCCAGTGCAGAGCAGAGCGGGAAAATCCCCTCCCTTGACCGGCTGGCGATGCTTTGCCTGATGCCCCCCAGGACAGGGTTGGCCCTCCTGGCTGCCAGGG
>JAWWTY010000037.1:38313283-38391183 GCA_035222235.1 Margarornis squamiger
GATGGAGCCCTGTGGAACCCCACTAGTGACAGGTCACCAGTCTGATGTCACCCCGTTCACTATTACTCTCTGTGCTCGACCCGTGAGCCAATTGCTCACCCACCACCTGATGTGTTTATCCTGCTGTGTGTGCTGCACATTTTGTCCAGGAGGATCCTGTGAGAGACAGCATTGAAAGCTTTACTGAAATCCGGAAAGATGACATCAACTGGCTTCCCTTGATCAGCTGGGTGGGTTGCCTTGCCATAGAAGGAAATCAGGTTGGATAAGCAGAACTTTGCTCTCATGAAGCTGTGCTGGCTGTGACCAATAAATTTGTTGTCTTTCAGGTGTTTTTCAACACTTCCCAGAATAATCTTCTCTGTAACTTTACCAGGCACTGAAGTGAGAGTGACAGGCCTGCAGTTTCTGGGGTCTTCCGTCTTGCCCTTCTTGAAAATCAAGGTTGTTTATATTGGCTGTTTTGGTTATCGTGTTAAGACTGTTCAGATGAGTATATTCTCTGTGGCTCATTTGCTTACAAAATTCTGTGCCTCAAAACTTCTTTTTTTTTTTTTTTTACCATTTCTGTATTACAGACACAGCTTTGTGTTTTTTTAATGTGAGACATCTGACATGGATTTTTATTCTGTACTGCTTTGAGGTATGCTGGTTATGCAACCTAATTTTGCAAAATAGCTCAGTGGTTCTAGTTCCCTGGGGCTTCAGTTTAGTTGTCATCTATCATTTTAGCACAGTGATTGATTACTCTCTACTATTTAATTTATCTTCTGCAGCTTCTAAGCTCTTTCTTCAATTGGTAAACACATACTTTTCTAGACACGTTTTCAAATGATGTGTTTTCCAGGTGCCCCAGAATTCATGTAATCATATTTTTTTCAGCTAGGAATTTAGCCATTTGAGCAATTTAATGGTTTCCATAAATTATTGGCTAATATTTTGTCTATTACTTGAACATTTTGCACTGGAAATCTGTGTTATATTTTCCATTTTTCAGTGTTATTACATATTTTCATTCTGAAACACAAATATATTTACCAACTGCTTCTTTGTCCACTAAAAAGCAATAAAAGAAGTGAACATCTTTCTTAAATGTAGGAGCCAAATATATGGCTGCTTCTGCAGCAGACTTTCACCACCTTTGCACATTAGTGTTACTTGCTTGTTGGAATTTCAGCAACCAGCTTCAGTCAGTAGGGTTAACAGGCGTATTCTCTTGTCTTGTATACTGTGTTCCTGTACTGTCATTTGCTATTTCGAAACTTCACATTGAATATCAGCTTGGCTGATTTTAAATCAGACTCTCAGATTTACGTTTTTGTTTTGAAAAGGGTTGGTTTTTTGGCATGAAGTTGTACTGTGTCTACACATTGCAGCAGTTTTACATAATTACTGAGGCACCTCTGTAGAAGCTACTCTAATGAACTGCTTCTATGGTCTACATATCAAGGAAGTTTTAATGTCACATTTTCTTTGCTACTCCAGTTTTTATTACGACTGCATATTTTTGAATGGTTATGTTGATAATTTGTTTTTGTTGGTTTTTTTACTTTTTTACTTTTAGTTACTGTCTTTAATAATTGAGATTAAAATCTCTCAGTAAGAAGAATTATAGTGTCATCATAATGCAGCTTTGCTGACATTGGTAGCTGCTATTGTAGTTGTCTCCATTGTCTCTAAATACAATCAAACAAAATTAGTAGACATCTGCAGTGCTGCATGCTTTTTGGGGGTAAATTGGTGTTCTCTTTTTTTCTTTTTTTTTTTTTTTTTTTGTAAGAGCAAGCTTTAATCGGTGTTTACCTTTTGTTTGTAATTCTTAATCTCTTTGCACAATCCACTTTTAAAGACTACCAGGTTAACTTTGGGCATGTATTTTAGTAATTCCTGGTCAGTCACTTCCAGCCCACATTTACTTACAGAATTGGAGATAGCCTGTTCTGTCACTGTTCTTGCAGTGACTTATGCATTGATTAGAAACTTAGAGCATAGACTTTCTTGTCAACTCGGTTGTTTTGCATTTATGGTACATGAAGGTTAACTCAAAAAATTACTAATATTATACAAGTGATTATCTACATATAGGTTAGGATGACTCCCCAGTATGGAGTTGGTGATCTCTAAGGGACATTTTTTGGCAGTTTTGGATCCTTTCCAAGTATGACTTTTCTCTTCAATGATGATTTTTTTGTTTCCTTCTTTCAAAATTTCATGCTATAAGTCTTATTTTGCAGACATATAGCCACCAAAAACATCATATTTTGACAGCTTTCCTTATGTGAATGAAACTCATTCAAGAGAGTTTACTCAGAAATCAGAAAAGATGCATCCTAGACCTGTTTACACTTATAAGTTACAACTGTATTGACATTTACCTCTGAAAATGCAAAGATAACAGGAGATTCAGTTATTTTCCCATGTATACAAAAAATGTTTTGTGAAGCCATTACCATAACTAGTCCATAAAAATATGTTTTCTGGTGTCAGTCTTCTGTGTTTATATTAATATCTGAAGTACATGAAAACGGACACTAGAATTTTTTTTGCAGTAGGTCATTTTGAAAATACAGAATACAAAATTAAGTAGATTTGGAAAAGCATGATTCCTTGGATCAGGATTTTTGGGCAGAGGATATATACACTGGAACATCTAGAAAGTAGAATTGATTAGGAGTGCTCTGGAATGTATCAAATGTATTTGCAGCATATCTGCAATGTGCTGTTGCTGTACCTTCAGTTTTATTCTGCAAGCTAAAGAGGTAAAGATGTGGGTTTGGTGTGAGAGAGGCCTCTGCACAAGGGCTCTTAGAGCAATATTGATTGACGTATTTCATACTCGTGACTCTTGTAGCTGTGCTAATAAATGGAACAGCAGTGCTTTCAGCTGAAGTTTTTGAACATGCTGTTCATAAAGCACATAACATCAGGCCAGGTTTCCAGTCGCACCAATTAGAAAGCTTTAGATAAACCATTAAAGATAGTAGGATTCTATTTTTTTTTTTTTTTATGAGCGATTTATTTGGGAGTTTTTCTCATTACTGGCCAATTTCCGTGACTGCTTCAGTCCCTCCAAAATCTCAAGGTTTAAAAGTGTATTGAAAGGTGAGATTTTCATTCAGTCACATGGATCCAGGAGCTGGAACTTCGAAGGATAACTCCCAAACATTTATTGCAGAGTCTGGTGGTACTGTGCAAAATGCATGATAGCCTGGAGGTCTCTGCTAGTTCTGTACAGTAGTATACTTTGATCTTTCACGTAATAGGTCTCCCAATACCTTTTCATTTCTAACAGAAATAGTGCCCAGGCTGCTCTTCTACTATAAGCCTATTTCACTCATCCTTTTAAGTTGTGATGCCAAGAGAGAACATTGGTTTTAGGAAGCAGGATGAGAAAAAAAGGAATAAGTTGTCTTTTAGACTGTGCAACCTTAACCATTTTTTATGGGGTTTTGCTCTTAGAAGCATGTCTCAGTGTTCGAATCTTTAGTGTATATGAAATTATTATAATAACACTGACAAGGTTCAATAAAGGTCTGATTTTATTCAAGGATAATAATTTTATAATCTTTAAACTGTATTTAACGAGTGGTTAATAAACCACTAGCTATTGAAGTGGTAATTGTTTATCCTGTAGGTAACAATGATTCTTTTTGAAGAGTTACGGTCTATTGGGCAAATATGCACTTAGGTGGGTTTTAAAATGGGAATTGCATCTAAACTATATAATTTTGTGCTTAGACATTCCTTAGGGAGAATAGAATCTGTAGCTTTGATACTGAAATTTTCCAAAGATTTGTTAGTGAATATGACTTGCTTAAACCTTCCTGAGTAGCTTTCATTTAAAAAATTGATATGGTGGCATATAGTAACTTTCCATGGGCCTTGGAATTCACTCCTGTGGTGAAATTGGTAACATTGTTACTGGCATGAAAACAATAAGCTCATACCATCTCTGTATTTCAAAGACCTTGAAGAACTACAGAACTGTGTACTGCTGTTACTTATTGTTATTCTTTCAGACCCTGAGATTGCTCTAAATATTGATTTCTTCAGCAGCTCAGACTTCTTAGAAGGTGGCAGTGTGTTTGAGAAATGTATTCATCAGTACCTAGTTATTTTTGATAAATGTAAAAAGAAACTGACATTATATATTTGTTGTTAAGGAACTGTCTTAAAAAGAAAAAAAAAAAAACCTTAGTCGGTGTTTCCGACTCTTGATAATACCTGTATAAGACTGTGAATAAGTCCTAAAAACATAAAACACAGTTTCTTCTGCCTTTTTTTACCAATACAAACTCTTCTTGCCTCCCCCATTCATTTTCCTGGGAAAAAACATGGCACTGTTTACACCCTGAATAATGAGATGGGATTAGGGAAGGGGAAAGCTCTGGAATGATTATACTAATCTGCCATGACATATAGGCCCATATTGTTTCTGTTTCTGATTCTCCTTTCTCGTTTAATTTTTTATTCATACTCCCATGTTTCTCCCTTTTGTCTTATTGGCATATTATCATAGAATGATTTGTGTTGGAACGAACCTTGAAATCATCTGTTTCCAATCACCCCATCATGGGCAGGGACACCTTTCACTAGATCAGGTTGCTCCAAAACTGTATCCATCCTGACCATGAACTCTGTGAATGGGGAGCCCACAGCTTCTCTGGCCAACCTGTTGCAGTGTCTCACCACTCTCACCTTGGATAATTTCTTCCTGATACCTAATCTAAACCTTGCCTCTTTCAGTTTAAGGCCATTCCCCCTCATCCTATCACAACACGGCCTTGTAAAAAGTCCCTCTCCAGCTCTCTTGTAGGCTCCCTTTAGGTACTGGAAGGTGCTGTCAGGTCTCGCCAGAGGCTTCTCTTCTCCAGGTTGACCAGTCCCAGTTCTCTCAGCCTGTCCTCACAGGAGAGGTGCTCCAACCTTCTGATGATCTTTGTGGCCCTCCTCTAGATTTGCTTATTAAATCTTAGTTTCCTTCTAGAGCTACCTTGGCCATACTCTTCTGAAGAAGATCCCTCAAGTACCCAGTTTAACCTAATTTGTTTTCCTGTAGTTCCCGTAGTTCTTGATCTACTTTGTAACAGGACTTTAGAAAAAAAAAAAACAATAGAGATAAAATACATCATCTTATATCTGCTGGAGTGCTGTGACTAGATTGTGACTGACTTTGCAAAGAGTGGCTCAAGGTGGGATGGTACCCATTTATTGTGTCTAGGCATAAAGTACTTGTTTTTGTATGTACGTTCCTTCCTCCCCGTGTTCAGATATCTTATTGTTGTATTACAGAACGAGTGAACCTGAGGTTTGTACCTTTTCCCTCTGTAAGCATTTGTTTCTTTAACATAAATGCAGAGCTCTTTGGGCATCTCTTTATCCCAGTCAGCAAACTGTCATTGTAGCTTTGCTTCTACTTTTTCTTCCTGTTCTACCTACTGTGGGTATGGGACTATAATGTTACATTACTTAGATGGAACACAGTAAATTTGCTTTTAAATGATACATGAATACTTTATCTCTGTGCCTTTTTTTGGTTGTTAAACCCTTAGCTTTAGCATATAGTGCTTTCTCTGAATTATCTGCTTATAGCACTCTATGTCTGATCTGTTTGAAGAGCTTCTGTTTTCTGCTGATTAGATATTTTACTAAGAGCGCCAAAAAACCCCATGTTTGTGTTTCTTTTCTTCTTGGGTCCATGTGTGCGTGCACTCTTGCTTTCGCTCTCTCTCTTGCCTTTTTTCTCTGCTTTACTGGAACATTATGTCCTCAATTGTCAGATTGCTTTCTCTCAGCTGAAATTCTGAAGCTGAATTGAAAGAAACCAGAAACTCTGGGAAATGATTAATTTCTACAGTGAAACTGAATTTTATGAGTCTTAAATGAAAAAAAGTTTATTACTGAAAAAATACAGAGTTAGACTTGTGAAAGAGAATCTCAAATACTTAGCATATAAAAAAGAAAATGTCAGATTATGAAATCTTGAGGGGCTATTTGAATGATCAGCTGGTTTCTACAGAATAAATAAAGCTCTGTTTTATTAATCTTCATTGTTCTTTTTTTTGTTGCAGTATATTATATTGAATTTACAGCATCTCTTTAACATTAGCTTCCCAGGAACATCACCAAAGTGCAAGTATCAGTCAGCTCATGCTGCAGATACAACCTGAAAATAAATATGGATGATTAATCAAGGTATTTTTCAGAAACAGCACATCCACTTTTGTGTAGTATCAATAAGAGAGTTTAAAAATTGTGTACAGGGTTCAATAAACTGTTGAACAATCTATTTACTGACTGATAAGATGGTTTTGTGAGTTAATCTATTGATCAGTAAAAGAGAAGGAGGCAGGTTATGAGCTATAGATTATAATGAATTGTATGGTAGAAGAAAAGCAGTTAACACTAGAACTGTACAACAGCTGTAAATCATTGCTATTTAAAAACACCATGACTATGAACATGCATTGAAGCCTTCTCTAAGGATTTTCTAAATAGCTGATGATGAGATATGAGTAAAGGCATTTCCATAACACTCAACCCCACTGTGTTGCCACACTTAATGTGTGGTTTTCAGAAGGTGAGTTGTCATAGACCACTACATGACTGTTTAGCCTTGCCTATCCCAGTTACCAAAATGTTGCTTCATCAGTTTTCAGGTTTTTTTAGCTTAGAAGTACAGTATAAGTTCTGTCATAGCTTCTTTAGCTGGAAGTTGTGACAGGGTAGTTGGACAATTCATGTAGCCACTTGGAACTCATCAATTTAGAATGACCAGAGCTGTGTCGGTTTATTTTATACTATAGTGCAACCTGCCTTATGGAACTTACCTCAACCTGGGGATTTAGAAAATCTTTTAAGGAGATAATACTTATATGTAAGTTTTTTTACCGTAATTGAAATATAGTTAGTACTCCTCATGGGAATAAGCAGGAGAAGCGGATGAATCCTGGGTTAAAGTCACAATTTTGGATGTCACAAGCAATCAAACATTCAACTAATACAAGAAAAAACACCAAAATTAGAGAACAGGAGATGTCAGAATGTTTCTAAATAGAAACATTCATCAGTTGTCATGTTGTTATTTAAGTTCAGTTATCATGTTTAGGCTTGGTGTGATACCAGTAGAAAGGATTTGCTCCTTTGTTTTTTAAGGGATCAAATTATTTTTTAGGCCACATATAGAAATGGTTAGAAAATATACTAGGTGTACTGAACAGAAGAGAATGAATTATGTACTTGTAGTGATGACACAGAAGAGGAAGGATGAAAAAATCACAGTTATTCAGATTTAAAAGAATTCTCCATAGGCATTCATTTAACATACTTAATACATGTATTATGTATTAATCATATTTCTCTTACTTCTCTGATTGTGTGAAATTTATTTGGTTGCTTAGAATTCAGTGTGACTTGTGCTAGCAGTTTATCTCAGAAAGGTCAATAGATTGAAATTAAAGAAATAAGGGTGAGCAGGGTGATGTTTTTTGGTTAGTTAAGAGGTAATAGTATATGTAAGAAAAGAAGAGGCCCAAGAATTACGTTCTGAAGTATGAATATTTATTTATTATTTATTTACATCCAAAAGATGTAAAAAAGGTGTAATGGAAAAGATATTTATTACTGATATGTTAGTTTCATTTGTAAACAAGAGAAATGACAACTCAGAGCTAGAAGAATAAAGGTACAGATTTTGTCAAAATACTACTAAGTTCCTCTAGATGAAAAATTGCCGCTAGTTGGTTCTCTTGTCGTTGCCTTGACCTTCGGTATATTTTCTATAAAACTTCTGTCATTTTCACCCAAAATATGAGTAGCCATTCAAAAAGTTTCACATTTTTCTTCTAGTGTGTGCCTGGTTAAAAAAAATTGGAAATATTTGTCAGTGACAAATGGCGTCTGATCTCTAGGCAACAGTTACTGTACTGTGAAATGACGCTGAATGCTGTCCCAAATGTTTTCACAGTGAGGTGTCTGTGGTTTATATTGATGCATGTTCACCGACTTAAATGGTGTCAGGTGTGTTTTGGATGTACAGGTTTTGTACACTGCTAATGCACAATTTTAATTCGGTTGGGTTTTAGGAAAACTAATAGTGATGCATGCACATCACTCAATGTCAGTACCTTTCTGCAGAGCATGTTGAAGCAGCTTGACGATGTAAGAAAGTGTATGTATTATTGTGGGTTAAGACTTGACTGTCTATTTATTTTCCACAAGTATCTTTTCCTTGGTAAGCACAATCTTTTTTTCATCCCATTTAAGGTTTTTTGATAAGAGCTTATCCATGGCTTGGTTGCCTTGTCATTTTCTGATGCTGTTGGGGGGAGTGATGTTTCCCTGCTGCATGAAATTTACTGACATTACTTTTTTTTTCCCCCTGGAACAAGGAGTTGCAATACAAGACTTTCCTCAGAAGGAACCTGAAGTGAGTTTTGTTGCTTTGCTTTTGGATGGAGTTTCATATGGCAATACTGCTAATCACCTTGTGATAGGATCACCAGTAAAATACTGTACAGTCCATATAAAATTCAAAAATATTTACATAGTTACTGTAAACGCTGCTTTGATTAATTCATTTTTCTATGGTCATGTATCCCTAGTGCCTTACTAAGTCATATGAATAAGGTAGTCTTCATATTTGCAGTTCTAAAAGTTAATAAATTACAATATCATACAGAAAAGGCAAATGCTTTGAGTAGTGCTCAGGTATACTTTTTGTGTATGGAAGAGTGTGTAGCAGATGCCCTGCCATTAAAACAGTGGGATCTGTGGCAAGCTTTTTAATTAAAGATACATATCTGAGGTAACCTGGCAAAAGGTGTTTGCCTAATTAAGTCCCTGTAGTTCACCATTCTGTCAGTTGCTGGTGATTAGTAAATATTTGGGGCTTTTAAGCCTTTTTTCTGTGTGTGGGTGATGTAGATATATAATTATGAAAGAAGAGATGAATTTATATCCATATCTTTTACCATGATATCTATTTAGACTTTCCAGGTTACAGTGCAACTTAAACAAAAATATTGAGGAAGTGCAGAACAGCTCACACTTGGATATTTGAAACTTTTAATTTTGTCCCAGTATCATGTTTTAGCTGCTGACTATGAGAATCAAAAAAATTACCATTTTTTTTTCCATGCAAAGGATTAAATTCTATGATTCTACAGTCTTCTGCAAGTCACACTTGAAAAGTTGTACATTTATTTTTTAAATTTATGAGTCTGTTTTTAAAAGTCTGTTTTGTGTAGGGCATGTTCAGGTTCTCTTTAAACTTCACTACATAGAAGGGAGTGAATGATGGCCTTTTACAGGATTGGGAATACTGTGTAACAGCCCTATATCAAAAGTCACTAGTGCAGTTGGTTTTTGGACGGTGTGTAATTATCCCAGTTTCAGTGGGGATAACAGGCAGCTGTGAAAATGATCCATTCTTATTGCCTATGATGTTATTTTCAGTTTTGCAGTAAAAGTGAAATTCGGTCTTTAAACCTAAATTTCTATTTTATGTCAAAGCCTGAGGAACAAAGAAAGGGCTTTGGGGTAGGGAGAGGTGAAGTTTTTATGTATAATGGAAAACTGCACTGAAAAAGACATTTTGATTGGTGCTGGTTCCCATGGTTACTTGCAAATAACAGTTTTAAAAACACAAAACTTTTTGCAGTCCTTCTTCTAGGCAGGTAGGTAACCAGCAGTTAGTTACAATTAGCCATATAAGAAGTAAATTGTCAGCCTTGCTCTTCAAAATTCATCTTAGCCTACATATGTCACACCCATGCACACGGCATTTCTATTGGCTTTACTAGGGTTAGACTTGCAGTTAGGGCATTCTGTCTGTCTTGGATAATCTTATCAGGTCAATACCATAGTTTGTTTTTACCTCCACATGTTTTGGAATAGGCTGTGAAAGTCTTTAGAGAAAAGATATTGGTTTCTAAAACAACGTTTATTTTTTATTTAAGAGTTTTGCTCTTTTCTCTTAGGGCCTTTTTTTCATCCTGTACCTAATTTTATTAAAACCATTCCTACCAGGGAAACCACAATGATGAAAATGCATCTTTCCATGAAGGTTGGTCATAAGAGACCACTATTCTTTTGCACTTCATTAATAACAAATATAAGTTTTTCTTATTAGTAATGATTAATATGATTATTGTATTTGTAATACCATATTAGCATGATGTGAAAAATAAACAGATTAACCTCAACTGTCCAGGTTTTTCTAAATTAACAAATACTGTGCCAATGTTTTGTTTACAAAGCTGCCCTACATTGTCTGCCTTGGAACTGCACAGTACATGTCCTTGCAGAATTAGCAAAGCACAGCAAGTAGCTTAAAACTTACAGTGATCACAATTCTGAGGTTCTATTTTGAAAAGATTTTGACACTTTTGTATGAACAATATTAAGATAATTCTTTCTGCTTAGATATGTGTGAAATTTTTTCATGTTTGCAGCATTATTTTGGTGATTTGTGAGAAATAGGCATAACAAGATATGTCATTTCATATCAGCCCTACTGCTTTCCTGTTTTGTCTTTCTTGTCATTTTTCATCAAGGCATTTTGATAGTGGGACAATAAATCACAATTTTTGTAATTAATATCTGTGATATCATATTCTATTTAACCTTTTAATGTAATTTTATTTTTATAGTATGATAAGCACTCCATTTCTAATTAGATTAACTGCTCTTTTTCAACATAACACAGAGATCTGGAATACAGTAATTGATTGCACAGCACTTTATTTTATTTTCTGATTTAGAGTCTTAGTATCATACTTTCTCATTACCATGAGTTGTGATGATGCTTCTAAGATGATGATAAGCCATAAAAACAATGAGAATGAGGAAATAATACTTGACCAAAATACTTGTTCCTCATTTTGCACACTGAGAAGGAGGCTGGTATCAGCAGGTATCTGGCAAAGGAAATGAGAAACAATTTGATTGGCTCTGAAGCCTTAGAATCATATACTCATTCATTTTTGGAAGGGATCTTGAGAGGTCTTCCTGCCTAGCTTGCCACTCAGAGCAGGATCAGCATTTGAGTTTAGCCCAGATTGCTTGGCACTTTCTCCAGGCAAGTCTTGGAAACCTCCAAGGATGGAGTTTCTGCAGCCGTTTTGGGCAACCTGCACTGATGCTTAATTATCATTTTGTGGAAATGTTTTTCCTCATATTCAGTTAGAACTTCCAAGCTGCATTTTTTATCATTGTCTCTTGTTCTCCCACAGAACACTTCATGTACGAATAAAAATGATTGTGCTCCTTAGATACAGCTTGCTTAAGTTAGTATTACGTGCAGTTGGAATAACAAAACAGTTTGTCATGTCATGTTTTGACCTGAATTTGTATACAAAAAGTGTAAAGTGAAGTGTATGATATATAAAATTAAAATCAGCTTGTATGGCAAAATCCAAGAATGTCCTCAATATAAAACTTTCAAGAATTGTATTTTAATGTTAAATTTTTTATACTTCATTTACAAATCTCTTTTTACTAGGATAGTTTTATCAAGGTCAGTGTAATTTCACAAATAAATGCTTTTTCCACTTCCAGTGGAAGAGTTCCCTGGATAGACGTGCGCAAACAGATTCTCAGGAAGATGCTTCTCTTCTAGATTTTTAGATCTGCTGCTTTATGAGATCACAACATCTGGGCTGTATTAAGAAAATTATATTTGTATTTGCCATTCAAGGGAAATGAAAGTTCTTTATCACCAATAGATCCTTTATTCTTTATTAGTCTGGAAAGCTTCCATTCTGAAACACTGGAAAAACAGATATATAGCTTATCTTGATTTTAGTCATATTAATGAACTTGAAAGGGGGTTAAAAGCATTGCTGTTTGGTCATTTCTTCAAGTAGGGAATAATAAGAGTGACCACACAGCTACGTAGAGTAAGTTTAGGGGAGTATGTCCTGCTTTCTTGGTCAAAAGTCATCAGTTGTCATGTGTTTCTCTTACTAGAAGTAGCCAGTACCTTAGTAAGTCCTAAAGTCAAAAAGCTGAATAAGGTAGCTTTCTAAAAAGAAAATTCACTTTTCCTATTCTGCCTTATTTTTCTACATCAGTCTACTCCTCTTCACACCAAATTTTTGTTGAAGAATCTTTCTATTCTCTTTTAAGTGTTCGTTTAATGGGATTTTTTATTTTGCTCAGTGTTTTCTCCTTCCATCCTACCGTGATTCCAGTTTCTTATTGTTCTTACTGCCATTCCCATCTTCAGTCCCACTGCAGCTCCAACATGAGCACAGGAGCTTACCCATTTTGCCCCTAAAGATGTTGCAAGCTTGGTTTTTCCTGGGCATAAAAAATTAGCTTGCAGAGCTGAGTCAGAAAAATCTTGTGGTCTGGAAGGCTGGAACATCCAAAGCCGGTTTGGCTGTATGAAATTACAGGATGCACTACAATGGACAACAGAACCATACTCCAGAACGCTCTGTGTTTTGGTTGACAACTTCTGGTCAAACCTGAGGCTGAAATGCAAATGAGCTGGCCTTGTAAAAGCTACTGCATGTTTAAAGCACAGACTTTGTTCAACTAACCAGTTGCTCCATTGTAAATGCTTGATGTTAATTCTGTTTATAATTTGTTGGTGTTTTTACCTTGGAAGTAAGAGTATCTGGCTCTGATTGGTTTCCCGTAAGTTTTTCAATGAAACATAATTCCTGCTTTGCATGTATCAAGAAAGGTGGCAACTCTCAAATTTGCAGACTAAGACCATTTCAGTTTCAAAAGATTCATGAAGAAACACAGTATTCTTTGATTAAGTGCCCATGATTTGATTTGATGCTGTTTGAATTGAAATTATACATGGACAAATTAAATGTTTAAAATTAGCTAATGGGATACAAATAAATACATTTTTAATGGCCTGTAAAACCTAGCCTTCAGCTTATTATCCATTTGTCTGAATAAATAAAATAATAATCTGATGCGTTGACTACTTCAGGTGAGAAAACACATAGAGCAGTCTCAAAAAAAATCTGAAAACATGAGTTCACTATTGTCTAAAAATAATGCAAGTGAATGCTATGCTGTCATAACTTATTTCATTCTGAATTGCTGTTATTTTTCATATATGAGTGGGAACAAAGTAGAATGGATTGTTAGTGAATATATAATTAGTATGAAAAGGTCACCAGTACAGATAAGAAACTAATATCTTTGTGAAATATGCTTTGTGTTGCTTGATTTTTAAATATCCATGAATTTTGCAACAATGTTAGAAACAGGAGAGCCTGGCCCTGGGTCTAACATGTCACAGCAGACTGCACTATCAAGTAATGTTCTGTAGATGGTTCGAAGTGTTAAAATTTCATCATATTATAATGTTTTATTACTCATTGTCTATCCAACAAGTATTCTCAATGAAAAGGACAATTGTGTTTTTAACATAAGAATGAAAACACATTTTCAGTCCTGTGCAAAAAAACAAAATAAAAATTAGTGTTCAGATGCCTACACTTGGAAGAAGATTAAATTTGGATTGTTGGTTGTGGTAGTCAACCAAATGTATCTTTTCCCCATTGAGATATATTTATATAATATTGTGGCTAAAGCCAGGGCGGGGGAGGAGGAGGGTGGTTGTGGTGGTGGTAAGAGAGAGACAAAGGGAGAACAATCGTTGCATATTTCTTTTTCTTTTATAAAAATATATATTAAATTATGCATCTGTGTCTTTGCATCTCTGGATATTGGTGCATGTAGGTCCATGTCATAAGAATGAACACTTTCTCCCATTTTGACATTAAAACTCTAAATTGATAAGCTATAGTTAGGCAATGGTGACGGTACTGAAAGAAGTAGTCTTCGTATTTAATAGTCACCAATTAAAGTCTGAAATGGAAGTAGTTTATCATGAAAAAAGCTCCAACAAAATTTTTGTGTAATTTTCACACAGTTAATTCAATCTCAGAATAGTTGTCCTGGTTCTGCCAGGACAGAGTTAATTTTTTGGCAGTAACAGGGAGGGAACATGACTGAGGGGGTGTGGTTAGGAGGTTATTGTACACTTGATTGCCAGGGGTCAGAGTAAGGGACTCTCTCTTCCAAGGAGAAGGGTGTTTCTTCTGGTGGGGAGAAAACCTGGTGGGGAAGAGCCAGTTGGTATTTCTTTATTGCCATGGGCTTTCCATGTAAATCATTCATTATTATCATACTTTTGTTATTAATAATGTTGCTGTTACTGTTAGCTTTCTTATCTCATTGCTGTTCCCAGTAAATTGTTCTTCTCTGAATGCACAGTTTTTGCTTTTTGGGCTTCCAGTTGGAAGGGGAGGTGGAAACAAGCAGCATCACACTTTTAGCAGGACTGCTAAATTGGAGAATGCCACTTCTAAACCTCAACAATAAATTGTAAATGCACTGTAGATAGCTCCACATATTGTTAGGCTACAGTTTTTAAATCAAACATTGGAAAATATGAATTGCTAATAATAGACAAGCATTTCCACTGACTTCAGCATATGCAATTTTAGTTGCATGATCATATCCTGAAGCAGAAGGTTTCAGAATATAAGCAAAATGCAGAATGCTCAGGGAAACAGCAGATGCTCATACTTTTGGTTCATCCTCATTATTTAGTGCGATATTCACATGTTCTGTTAGCATCTTTCTCTACTGTTGTTTTTCTCTGGGCTTTTCTGTGACACTTAACATTATTATCTTTCAAGGATAATGATATGGTGTTTGGACACTGAGAAACTTGCAGCAGACATGTGAAAAGAGGAAAAGGTTTTAGTTCCATTTTACAAATGGATTAATATGGACCTAATGCACAAGGAGTGTCCATTTGTTTTGTGTATCCAATTAGCCCCAAGACCTTTAACATCTTGATTATTTCACAATGTTGCATTTTTGTAGCATATAATGCATTAAAAGCCTCCCTTGAAGGGACTTAAAGTTGAAAGGAAGCAAGACACACTGTTAGTAGATTTCATAGTTATTTGCGGAGAGCAGAAAAGGACTGAGAAATTGAGTTCAAAGCCAGATACTGGTGGGGGAGCGCTTCTCTGCGGCATTGCTCTTCGCTTCTATTTCCACAACTGCTTTTCTCTGGATTTCTTCCACCTATAATAGTTTTTGTCTTCACAGTGTCTGCTCTGAGCTCTTCGTGCTAGCTTGCCATATGCTCGTGTGCTCTTTTCCGTACTGTAACCATCCATCTGCTGCTTTGTGCTTCTGTCCCAAGTCCCTTCCTGCCCTCTGTCTCTTCACTCCCTTCCCTGACTCACATTCTTCCCTGAGCTGTTGGACTGGCCTCTAGTTTCGGTCTCTTCTCCCTGTCCAGTCTCCCTGCCCAGGGTTTTACCCAGGGCATACAAGCCTGTACCTTCTGACCAGCCATCCCTTAGAAGATGATTCTTATCTTCATCTATTCCTTTCTGTGTGATTGAAAGCCAGTCAAGTCTTTGTCTTTCACGCTTTTTAATTGTCTGGTTGCCTGTAAGGCTTCATAACAAAAGGTGCTTTTATTCTGAATTTTTGTACATAGCACTGTAGCAATATTCCTACATTTACTGCTGCTCTACAGTATAAAACCTTAGTCCTTGCAGTTCTTAGCTGGAACAAGTTGATTGCAGATGGAAATTTGGTGATAGGAATGTAGCTGCTGATACTTATTCTCTACTGGAAATAGACGAACTGAGGATTTTTTTTTCAAAAGGCCTGTTGATTAGAAGGATTTATACACTTCACAGAAATCAACACATTCCTGGTGCCAGGGTGAACCTTCTGCCAGACTGGAAACGGGTGGGGAAGTAAAACTTCTTGGAAGATTTGTGAGATTTTTTTTTTTCCTCAAAATGTCTTTCTTCCCCTAGTATTATATTTTTAATCAATTTGAGGAAGATGCATGTGTGTGAATTTCAATGGCCAACAGATTTGGCGCAGTAAAGAGACTCAGAAAATAATCAGAGCTACTGACAGCTTATAATAATAGGCATATTGCTTTTGTCTATCACAGTGTTTAAAATAGTTTTTTGTATATTATTCCATATGACAAAATTCATAAGCTGTGGATTGAAGATAGGTATCTTTTACAGTAAACTGCTGAATTTACTTCTTAAAAATGGAGTATAAATCATACTTATTAAACTGGAGAACAAAGCAAGAAAAAATCAATTATAGGGTCTAATAGAGCATTGTGTTGAGATTTAACTGACTGCCGTGAAAGTATAAATGAACTATTTTTTAGACTGTCAATAAGTCAGTCTACTGCTATTGAGAACTTAAGCTTATTTTAATAAACTCTTTTAATATTGTGCCATCTTCCTTTCTCAAGAAATCTAGTTAGTATGTGTTTACAGCAAGCTGTTTTGCTTTTTTGATTGTCAGAACCTTGGAAAATATCAAGGTCAAACATAGAATTGCAAATTAATGCAAAAATGCATTTAATATACTGATAGATGATCTACTCAAATGTTCCTATTTTTACACTTATAATTTTTTAATTGTAAAAGAGAGGAGTGAATTTAATGAGCTGAAAATGATAGCTTAGTGTTACGAGTTGTAGTTGGAACACTTTAGTTGGGTGATACGCAGGCTTTCTCACAGAACTCTGCCAATATAATTCCGTCCAGAACTGGAAAAAAAAAAATTACCAACCAAACTAATATTTAACACTTTAGTCCAGTATTGACTCAACAGACGGTACCATTCACTGAACATCATAGTAATATTTTAGGAAATGAAGAGAGCAAGGGAATAGTAACTTAATACCAGTCATAAAACTGACTAATGGGTATTTTGATAAGGCTGAAGTTAGAAAAAAAATTTTTTTAAGGTTAGATACCAGGTCTAATAACTTGCTCTAATAAAAAGCTTCTTTTTTCCTCTTTGTTCTCCAAATCTTCTCTTAAAAATTGACCATTCTGTAGAATTGTGTTGTAGAAGACCTCTCTCTTCAGCGCCCGCCCCCATCATGTTTTGGTTAAGAATATCAGTTCTCTTGAAGTAAAAGTGTTTCGGTCCGTGTCTGTGAGGTTCTTTTATTCTTTTTGTATTTGAAGATACAAATTAAATAAAATTTATGGTTAATTATTTGGTGTCTCGAGGAAATAATATTATAGTGTCTTTATATATAAAAATTGTAAATTATGAAACTACTGTGGTACCAAGATATTTTCCTTTGTTAATTTTTAAACATAAACTCACAATATTGGTTCAAAAGTTTCTTGCAATATATTATCCTACAGAGATAATAGTGTTTTAAAACCTGGACAGTATAATGTTGAAGGAGATGTGTGAGTAAATGTAAACAAAATTAGCCGGGATTGATTTAGAAAAAAAATTTTTTTTCAATGTACTGACTTAAATCCTTCTAGCAATACAAAGGCTGGATGCAGGATAGTGGGAAGTGAGAAAACTGACAATCCATATGTTGTGGAACGGTGAGAGGTTAGAAGTTAAGAGACTCGATATCAGAATTTGAACAAAGCTGACAACATTTTCCTCCTTTTATTGGCCCCTCATGCTCTCTTTTGTATTTGTATTCCTGAGAAAAAAATTAAATGTTGTGAACTGACTTGTCATTTATAAAGAAATGAACACCTACAACTCTGATTTAGCAATTTGCTGTGGTGATTTGGGTTATCACTGATTATGGGCTCTGAAACTAAGGAAGATGAACAGCTCCCCAAAAAATCCAAAGTGTTAATCAGTGCATTTCTTTCATTTTCACCTCATCTTTTCATTTAAACCTTACATCCCTTGCCATGTGTGACAGTAAAGCTGGGAGAACTTCCCATGTGAGAGCATCCTCGTAATGAGTGTCTGAAAGTACGGACTGTCCCCAGCCAGCAGACTGAATGAGGCTGGGCTGTCAGGCAGGATACAGTTTTGAGTTAGAGACAGGATAATTTCTGACAAAATGGAGAACAAAATCACTTGGGCACAGGTCAGATGTCTTTTCCTTCTTCCACCATAAATAATACATGTTTTCAGTTTCTGAGCACACTTTGTGGGCTCATCCCTCTCCTTCTCTCTCTCTCTCTCGGTACTCCCTTCTTCCATATAGTATTTCATGCCATTTCAATCAGGGAAGCTGAACAAAAGAAATACTCTCATCCTGCCATGAACTTAAACAATTGTGGGGTCATACCTTGTCAGTCTGTGCATCACTGTAGCTGGATGAATTTTAGCAAAAGATCTGTCTTCACAAGTACTGTGAGCCTTTGGTCTCTGTCATCAACCAATGTATGTAGCAAAAATCTAAAGGTAATTATTCTTTTGGACTGCTTTTCATCATGGTTAAGTTGGATAGCTCTCAGAGGAAAAACCTAGACTCAAATTTCTGTAGTCCTGCTTCTCATGCAGGATTCAGTCTTCCTAGGATGAGAACTCCACTTCCATGAAAATAATGTAATCTAAGTGGCTGTTAAATTTTTGTGATTTTGTAATAATAATAATAACTACATGATGCAATTTTCATTGTAAGTAAATATAATTTATGATTTTAATTTCCATGGGGTGATTTGAAAGGATACAATGTGGTAGCTTAATGCTGATTATTACTTATTAGGACACAGGTTTGAAGGACTGCACATGGTACAGTGCTGTTTTGCGTCCATGTGGGAAGTAGTGAAGATGAGCAGGAAGGAAGAGGGAGATCAAATATGATATTTGACATAAACTATAGCTGGGTCCTCTTCCACTCAACATGTTTTAACTATATTTAGCACAAGGGGAGCGGTTGCATTGGGGAGCCATTGTTACTCTGGAGTTGTAGGTTGTGAGCAACAGAGTAGAATTCCCAGGAGGCTGGAGCAGAGAAGTTGGAAAGAAGCTTTATCATGATGTGTCACTATATTGATAAAAAAAGGCTTTTTCTTTCTTCTCTTTCCCCTCACACTCCAGGAGGATAATAGGTACTGGTAAAGGTGGAAAGGGGAACTGAGAACAGAGATGAGAAAGGATTGATTTGTAGGACATGTAGAAATAAATTGTACTTTCTGAACAGGGAGAGCCTTGAGCACTGTATGAACATTGTGGGTCGTGGTGGACTGTGTTGTGGAATGGCTTTCACCAGATACAGGCTTTTGAATCCTTTGCTGCTTTAACTGAAGGGTTGATCACATAGCATTGCCGTTGCTTTTGGTTTTCAGGGGCATGAAAAACCACATGTGAGCTGTATGTGAGTTCTTCGAGCTTGACTACTATCTAAGTTTGGGCTAACTAAAGTTCAAGCCAGAGGGCTCCTATGTCCCACCTGGAGCTGTGTGTCAGTGCTCCTGTGCAGTGAAGAAAGGCTTGTTGAGTGTGGAGGCTTTTCCAGGTTATGAGTTTGGACGTGAGACCGAAAACGGATAAAGGTTCTGGAAAGAAATATCTGTTCTGAGCGCATTTTAGGGCTCTCTTTGATTTACTCAGGAGTCATGTAGGAGAGCTTACACATCATCACTATCCCCACGCAATAACAGAGTCATGGTAACTCTTTCAAGTTCAACTATTGTTTCTCAGAGGACGGCAGAAGCTACTGCAGCTCTTTCTTGATCTGCTGGTTTAGAAGTTCAGTCTTTGCCAAGAGTAGAACTGTTGTGCTCTCCTGATGACTTGCCTTTCCTAGTTGGGCTAAACAATGTTTAATGGCTCAGGACAAACAGTTTGGAATGGGGAAAGAGTGCCTCTAGACTGAAATTGTGGTCAGACATCTGCTGTCTCCATGCTCCTTCACTGGCTCCAGAAGAGAGAAAATGTGAAATAAGGTTTGGAAACCAAACTGTACTGATGCTGTAGCTCGAGAAAAGTACTGTTGTTGAAGAAACCAGAGTGATGAGGTTTTGGCTGTCAAAATTGTGGAAGAAGCCTGGCCCTTCTTGACTCCCACATACATAATTCTCATAGTGCATATTCATTCCTACCAATAATTAGGAAAATGAAGCTACCAAACTCAGTGCTTTGAGATGTATCTACTTTTAATTGTCCAGTGTATGACATTTTAATTCAAGCTTCTGTCCAGATACAGGAACTGTGCTCAATAGTTGGCTGGGGGAACAAAAAAGTGCATTGGAAGCACCATAAGAAAAATTAAGTGCTTACTGGACATTGAAGTTGAATGTCAAGCTAACTACTGGTAACTTTGTTTTCAAATGACATCTTTTTGGTGACCTGGGGCTAGTAGATTTCTCTTTTACCTCTTCTTGTTATTTTATCAGTTCAAACCTGAAATGTGAAGTGTGTTTATTAGGAAACCAGTATGGTCATTGCTTTGAAAGGATGATGCTGACAGCGTAGCTGCTTACAAACTATTTGTGTTGCTTTGCCCAGAATTTGGACAAGCTGGCCACTGAAGCAGAAAAAGCACAGCCAGTGTTGTCAGATATTATTGGTGCAATGTGCCTTTATATGTGCCTGGCTGAGCAGCATCAAACAGCATTTGATGTGGTTCTTCCCCAAGGCCATAACTTCCAGCATACAGCAGACTTGCAGTTAAATAATTTTTATATTTATACACAGCCATACGTACATTATGTTTATAATCCATTGGGGTGATTTGCATGAATGTGTAAAATATTTTCCCACCTACCCTACTTACTTTTTTTCATTTTATATTAATAAGCCACTTTGAAAAAATCATTCCCAAAATAGTATTCTTCAGTTAAATAAGTCTCAGGGCATCTAACTATGATATACAGCAGTCACCAATGTGTTTTCTGAAGTAGTAAAAAAGTCCTAAAACTAGCGATTGAGCAGCTTTTAAATTATAAAAATGCATGTTGGGTTGATTTGGGGGTTTTTCCTCAATTATTTCTTGGATAAAGACATTCAGACCTGTAAGTTTTGGGGGGTTTATGAAGCACTGAACTCTTTCAGTTAGCCATAATTATGAAGAAATGTAAACAACATTCGCTGTCTCTGCCCCCAATGCAAATAGAAATCCAGCTCCATTATGTAACACAATGTACACAGAAATCATAGGGAAATGCCACAGTGTAGCTAAGCAGCACTATTTTTGAACAAGTTGATGCTTTTAACAGCGTTTTTTTATATTACTTTCCTTTCTTGTTAGGATTCTTCTTTTAAATATTCCTTTTGGAATTCAAAAAACCCAGTATTTCAGAGGCATAATAACTTAGATGTCTTAGATTTGCAAATTTAAAATGGAATAGATGTTTGCTTCTCATATTTTACTTTTTGTACAAGTCTCCTTGTATCCCAATGAATGACGTAGAGAATAGATGTCAGCAATGAGAACAGACATCTGGTAAAGGTGTGACGAATTCCCCATGTATTTCTATTGTAGCTGAATTTCAACTAGCCTGGACTAAATAATAGTGGCATCTTTTCTCCATGCTGGTTTTATTTTTCTGTTCACTTCAGATGGAGACAAAAAACACCTGCCAATCCCTGTTGAAACGTTTGTGTTTCATTGATTGCTACCTGCAGGGACTGTCCCGGTAATGACTGTGTAACAACTTGGTGTGAAAATGATCTCTGTCTAGTCCTGTGTGGGATAACTCCCTACAGAGGAGGACATAATGGTCAAAGCCTCACTGCTCATTTGCCCTAGACTTGTCTTTTCAGTAGATTTTGTTCACCATACCTCCTGCTTGCTTCCAGCAACAAACATAGGGGCTTTTTTTTACCCCTGGCTTATGAAATTATGGTTTTATTACAGCCTCTGCATTATATTAACTTGGTAAGAAAAACCTCTGCATTAACTTTTAACTCATATAATGACTATTTGTGTTAATTCTTGCCAAATCAAATGTCAAGGAAAGAAATATTGTAATCAATTTTTTTACAAGCTAGGAATTACGTTTAGTGAGGATATCTTGTCAGACTATTCAGGATTAATCATCTTGTCATCTGTTAGCTCAACTGAATTACAAGTTGGTAATTGTAAATGCACTGTTAGTATATAATATGTTGCCAATATAATGATTTCTATTTTAAAGTAGTTTCAAGAACTTCACTGCCACTTGAGATTTCCTCCTAATTTAGGAAAAATAATTCATTGTTTCAGTGTTCCTTATCTTCCCATGAAGAGTGAAAGAGGTAAAAGAGAGGGAGAGGAGGGAAGAGTAGAAGAGGGGTAATATTATATGGCAGAGAAACTGTTCATCAGCTGTTGTCAAATGCACCAAATAAACAGCTGGATCAGGAGCCAGAGAAGAAACCTCCAACCTTTTCCAGTTACAGCAATATTGGAACATAAGTTCTAGAGCAAGTTAAAAATGCTTCAGACATGAACTTAGTGTTGTCTTGAAAACATTTTATATCTTGGTAAGTATTGAAATAGAAATAATTACTCTATAGGTTGAACTTAACTGTGGTTCAGTATTGTTTAAAGGGAGCACATACAACTGTTCCACTGCTGAAGTTTTACATGCAATGTTTGTCTAAAGAAGAGGCCGTGGATTATCCCTTGCAGAAGATATCAGGATTTCCAGGCCATCTTTATTCTAAGCATGGTGGCTGGTTTTAACTCCTCTTTTAACAGAAAATTATGTTTTCTAAATACATCCTCTTACTGGAAATTACTTTTTCTTTTCTAGGTGATATATGCTTTATTTTTGTAATTCAACCTTTCTAACTACTAAAATTGACTGGTTCACATTAAATTCAAGCTTCAAAATTCTGCTTTTCTTTGAGCTTCCAAAGTAGTAGGCATATTTCCACTGGGCATACTCTCACTGTTTTAGTAAGTGTCCACTTATGCATAAGAATTGACATAATTTTTATAAACTACCACTGTTCCTGTTATTCTATGTAACTGTATTTTCAAAAAGTATGACACTATTTCTTTAGTTTTAAATTCCTCTCCCTACTTCATTCCTCCCTTTATCTGCTTGCCTTCAAACCATTATGGCTGTGTCTCTACCAAGAGATGATTTCATTTTCTTTGTTTTCCAATCACTTCAGGGTCAGGCAGACTTGCCAACGTATTCAGAAAATGTAGTGGTGTATGAGTACCTTACTTCTGAGAGTGCAAAAGAGCTTGATTATCAGTGCTCACTAAATATTGCTCTGTGATAAATAGCAATTATTTTACATGAGCTAAATGATGCTGACAGTCCGCAGTTGACAAAGTTGTGGATTTGGTCTGCAAGTACCCAGGGCATTTGTTATCATCCAGGTGGAGAACTACAGCTTGTCAGTGATAGCTTCTTGAAGATCTGGTAATTCTGTTGAGTTCTTTTCTTTTCTGAGCTAATATGCCTTTTCCTTAGGTGGAACTGATCTAAGAAAAGCAAGACTTTTCATGGTCTCAAAACTGATGGCTTTACACATACCATTTCAGAGTATGTGAGCAGCACACTAAACAAGATATTTTGGAGAACAATTTTGCATTGGTTCACTGTATTAGTATTGATTTTGTTTTTGTCCTTTCCAGATTCCCTGAGTAAATGTAGAAATAACTGTATGAAGCACAAACCAGAAGCCACTGTCAGTGCAAGTGTGCTGCTTAGCAGTGGTCTGCTTATGTTTAGTAGTGGCTTGATATCCAGACTGCAATAAGATTAAATCAGGCTAAGTATTCAGTCCAACTCAAAGCAAGGACTTCAGCAAATTCCATTGATTTCAGACTCTCAAATATGACCATAGTTTCGAAAATTACTTGCCTTAACATTTTTTCTTTAATTTCATGAGAACGGTTTACCCTAGATGACATGTAATGGCAAATTTTCTGCAACCTCATTCAAATACTGCCTCCCATTCAAATTCTTATATGTGCATTGAAAATGGAAAATTTGCCAAAACCCCCAGCATCATTGCAAATGTGCTATTTTGAGACTTAAAAAAAACATAGAGGCAATGATTTTTTTTTTTTCCTTCTTTAGGAAAAAAGCTTAAGTATGTGATTTTCAGATTTGGAAACTCCTTGTAGTCTTGCCCTTTTAAGTGCGTGGAAATCTGGACAATACTTCACTTTTTCAGAATATAGATGATATATTTATTATGGTAAATAATTTCTTGTGTCTGAGCAATAAGTTTGGAGTAACTTTATTTTTTCTAATTTAATTTCATTCATCAAATTTACTATGATGTTAGAGCACCTTTTATGAACACCTGGGAGAAATACATCATAAATATATATATAATACTTCAGGAAGAAATGAACTTTTATGATTAAATTTCAGGTCTGCTATAATAACTCAGACCAAACAAAATTGGGTGAAGATCATTCTTTTTATATAACCACTGAAATAATTTTAGTAATTTTGAAATTTTAAAGTGCATAATTCATCTCCATTATATCCAAATATTGCAAAGCTTTTCCATCTCTGCATAGATTGTCCCAGCTTATACTTCTCTTTTATACATTGCTCTATAATAAAAGGTAAAAAATACAATGTAACTACTTGAAATAAACTTACACTAGTAGTTAGTACTTGCTGCAATTCAAATACATGTATGAGTGTGAAAAGAGTGTAGAAATCAGTCAATAAGAATATGCAATCCTTTTCTTAAAAGAAATAGTTAAAATACCTTGTTTGTTCTTTCCATTCAGGATTGATTTGGGTGCTGGAAAGGCCACTGAGTTTCTTACGGTTGCATTTCTTCTGGGTCTATGAGCGTGGGCAGGTGGAGGACTTAGAGGACTTTAGAAGTGTTTCACATGTTCATTGGGGAAGTTTTCATATTCCTTAAGATTTTTTTATCCCTAAAAAGGGTGCATCAGAGGACTGAGTATTGATTAGTGTGCATCTATATAGTTTGTAAATCGTATTAAAATTTGTAAATCTTAAAAAGGAAAAGATCACTCTAATTAAGATTAGCTGGCTTCTAAAGCCTTCAGTTGTGTGAAGTTTATTGTTTGACCATGACTCAGAATGCTCTGAGACAAGACAGTCTAGTGATCTCCTTTCAAATAATTACATTTATCTTCTCTAGTGATTTACAGATGATTCCATCTTTCATATTTTTCAGTTCCTAATCCTCTTCACGGATTTTGGGATTCTGTTGAGTGTCTGCAAGTACCAGGGAAATATTTTTGTGACAGGAAGTTGTCCTGGAGTAAGTGGATCCAGAATGTTATGTTCTAGAAATAAATCTGGTTTGTTACCTGTCTCCTAGTCAATGCTGCATCCAGTAATGGACTAAAAAGGGGAACCATGTTCAGCAACAGTAAGAAGAGATGACAAGAGAAAGGGTTAAAGACAGTCAAATTTTATAGGACTAATTCTTTTTAATTTGGAAATATTTTATACTGCACCTTGTACTTGTTGTGTGACAACTAGACTTAAAAGTTTCTTGGGGAAAAGGATGAGCAGCCTGAAGAGAAAATAGCCCCACAGAATATTGAAATTTTACTACTTGGACAGTAGGTGGATTTGTAAAGAGACTAAGAGCAAGTTGACTCATAAAATCCTCTATCAATTAATCATTTAAAGATATTTAAATCCTGAAACATGTATAAACACTAAATTGCAGCATCTTATCCAAATCATTAATTTAGCAACTTTACTTAGGTTGTTAAGCCTGGTTTTCATTATCTGATTTAATATTTCAGTGCATATATTTATAGCCATATTGCTCAGGATTCCATTCAAATTTAAAATAATTTTTGTTTTCCAGACTTAAAAATCAAATACTAATGGAACTGTCTACAAGGTTATTACAGAAACACAGGTAGTCACTAATAAAGGATAGACTCTTTAATTGAATTGAACTAAAGGAAACTGCTTTGATTTAAATTCTCAGGATATTTTTTTTTATACTTTTGTGATGGTATTGCATACCATATAATATCACTTAAAATAAACTGTAATTGAACAGTAAGATAGTGACTAAAGGAGTTTGAAACATTTCTGATGGAAGAAAATAATCTAACATTTAATATGAAGAAAATTCAAAGTTGGCAAAAAGATACATCTGAAAGAATGCATAGCCATTTTAAGCCATATGATTACATTTACCATTCTTACTTTTGTAAATTATATTCCATTTCATGGTAAGAGGTAGGTGAAGGTCTAAGGTTGCAACTTCTAGTAGTTCAAAAGAAAATTATGTTTGTTCAAGTCCAAAAGTTGGTCTGCCCTGTATCTTTCCAGGAAGCTCAGATAAAATTGTGTTATACCAACATTACAGTTCTGAAAAGAACTGAGTTTACTGGAGCCACATAGAACTACTTCTCTGTCCCTCATTATTCAAGTGCAGTAGTTGGGCTGTTAGATTTTAACAACACACTAGTTATGGTGTAAGATGTGCTTTCTTATAAACCGCTGTAATCCACAATACTGTGGCAGTCTTCCTGTAACTGATGTTGAGAGCTCTGTGTGTCTGTCTTTGACGTTGTGAAATCCATTCAGAACAGGGATCTTTCTCAATTTGTCCCTGTGCTTTGCTTTTGAAGTGAGCTACAGGTGTATGTGATACTGAACTCTCATTAAACATGATGCTCCTTTATTTATGTGGAACCCCCACTAAAAAAGGTGGAAGTTACGCACATCAAGCTAGTTTTTGAAGTTTGTAACTAAATAACAGATCACCTGATGGGAGACTTTGGTTGCCTGTCAAGGCCAATCAGGAGTCACTGGCAGAGAAAAAAAACACTTATTCCAGCAAAGTCTTCCTAGTGTAGATACGGTCAACTAATCACAAAGACCCTCTGAGATGAAAACAGCCTCCAAGCAGGGTATTGTATTTGTTAGCAGCATGGAGAGATGCTTTTGCTATAACTCATCCACCATTCTTGTACTGCCAAACTCAAGGGATAAAGGTGGACTTCATCTTATTCTTGGCCTTACTCAGTTGATGGCAAGGCAAAAAATGCATTTTTAAATCATGTTTGGCAATAAGATAATCGTGATATTTTAAGGATTGATCAGAAGTAAGTAAACATCTTGTCTTCACTGTAAGCAAAGCAAAAAGGTCATGGACAGAGTGAACATAGAAGGAAGTCACTGCTGGCAGTTTTCTTCAGTCAGCATTGAAAACCAAGGTCACCTTTGGAGACCGTTTGCATTTTGGAACTCCAACCAAGGCTTTAATTTTGACGCCTCATATTTCATACATTTATTGCTCCAAGGTCACAGTAATACAGAATTCTTTTCTTTGTTGTCTATGAATAGGAAAGTTTTCTCCTGAATGAAAGGTATTTGTCTGTGATCTTCATTCTTTACTGAAATTAAAAGTGAATTAGGGTTTTTTTTCAAATAATGCTGTGCTTTCTTTTTGTTCTGAGCCTGTTGTAAAACCAGCATTCTGCTTTCAGGATAAATTGGGTAGTTGGGCTGAATTTTAGCTCAGCTACTGCTTAGTAGAGTTTGATTACTATTGTGATAGGAAGCAAAGATAGATGAAGAGTCAACTTGTTCAAACATTATAGAAACTTGAAACAAAAAATGCTTTCTCTTTCTGAAATACTCCTTTGGTGAAGTACGCATGTTCCAGACAAATGCTGTGTGAAGTCTTGTCAAGAGGGTTTAGGGAGACGGTGACCTGATTCCTCTGGGATTGTTCCCAGATTGCAGGTGGCACCATGAAAGGGAAGATGACTTCAGTTCTGCCACGTTGCTGCAGCACTTTGTAAAGTAATGGGCAGAAAAATTGGCCATCACATGTATCAAGCCTGGCTTGCTGGCGCTTTCGGCAGCTGGCGCTATAGTGTCAGTGTGGATTTGTAATGTCATGATCTAGACACATATGATTAACACGTAACAGGATTTGGTTGTTTTGTTGCCAGTCTGTCTTTAGGCTCTTTGTTATTTTATTGTTACTTTAGGAAACAGTAATCAATCAGAGCTTAGTTACAATTTTTCTACAGGACTGTTGCCACATGGCAAAGTTAGTAGGATTACTAAAATCTACCTTTCTGTATTAAAAGGGAAGCAAGTACAAGAAAGCTACAGGCTGCCATTGACTTTAGCAATTATTTGCTTTAACTGTCCGGGTAAAAAATTGCCTAGAGACTTCATAGTCACTTTTGCAGATGATGGCAGCTTAAAGGTGAAGGTGTGAGGTGGAATGTCTTAGACTTTTTCACTGTTCCAATGCCTGTTTGCTGCTGAAGACAGTTTCTTTCCTTGGTGAGAAGATAGATGAAGTGGAAAAATCTATAAAGTATTCTCTATGACAGCATGACTTCTCATTAAAGGGCAGTGGTGGTAGCAAACCATTTCTGAGTGCATAGACTCCACAGTGCAGATAATGTTAGAATGTGAGAGGAAGTGCATTCCTATGCAGTGGATTCCAAAAACTTTTTTCCCAGGTTAGCCGTTTTTCTCCAGCTACTGTATTGTTTTCAGAACTATTTACATAATGTCATTTTGTCTGCTGGATTAAAAAAAAATTAAATATAAGCACTAACTGCACATTAGTTTTGTGGCGAAAGTAAAATCTGGTTTGTTCAGAGGGTAAATTTTCTTATTAGAAAGGAAATATAGTTGGGAAAAATGTCAATGGGTAGGCAAATAACTTGGACTACAAGAAAGATATCCATCATGAAAAGTGAAAGCTTTGAATTTAGGTCAGCCTATTTTAGCTTAAACTTTGTGTCAAAATTCCACCAGCTTTCACCCACTGTAATAAAATTTTGAAGTTGACTGTTCTGAGCTAAACAAAGATTTTTCCTTAGAAAAACATTTCTGAAAAACAGTACACACATACATTTGGAATAACAGACTGTCCCTTATTCCAGTTCTGTTATGTAATTTAGTACATAACCACAACTGATGACAGCTGAAATTATCTATTATCTCTAGAACAATTTCACTATAAACAGTATTAATGCAAGCTTCTGCTGATTGTCATAGCAGTATACTTCATCTTTGCACTCTAGGTTCAGCTTTTGATGTGAAAATAGATATTTTTTTTCTCTGCTATCTATCAGCACGTATGTCAATCAAGCAGGTGATCAACACGCGCCTGTTAGGGGTTATATTTAAGATCAGCAGCTCATTTCATGTAGGCTTCTAAACAGATGGTTTCTCTTGGTCCCCAGAAAAATGATATGGATTTGAACTGCTGATATGAGTGTGAAAGGATCAGTTTATATTCACTGATCTCCTCAGTCTAGCTTCCATCTATTAAAATTTTGAAGGCACAGATTTTATTCTGTATTAACAAAGCACATGAAAAACAACTGCACTGGATTGATAAGTAATTAGTGGAATTTCCTTCAGTTAAAACGGAACACACAAGCCTGCAGCCTTGCGTATTGAGTGCATTATTTAAACCCAAGTAGGCACCAGTGTAACTTGAGACAGAGCTGTGATGTAAAATTTTTCAGCCTACATTACCCTGATAATTTTTGAGAGTGTTTTGCTTTTTACACCTTTTTTTTTCTGGGGATTCTTTCTAAGCTTTTCTACGTTATGTTTTTCACTGGATTTTATTAAGTTTCTCAACCATTTGGCATATAAGGAAATAGAATTACACTCAGAACAGAAATATACTACCTAAATGATTTCTGGTAGTGAAAATGAAATATCAGCATTTTCTCATATATTTTGCTGAGAATGAAAAACCTCCTCTTTCCATTATGAATACTCCTGCCGTCCAGTGGCAGATTTAGGGTACGTCCTGTGGACCACATTTTTTGCCTCTCTCTCCACTAGCAATGTAATACTCTTGAATCTTACTATTGCTTGATTCACTGTACCTCTTAAAAGCCTTAGTCAGGATCAACACGCATAGTTAGTCTATGTTGATGGATGCAGTGTAATATAAAGACATCAGAGCTAGATACTTAACTTGAATTACTGAGGATACCTGGAACAGTCTATCAAGAAAAGCGTAGGTCTTAATCTGCAGTTGTTTTTTCCCCTTAGCTTGATACACACATGCTGTCAATACGAGATGATTCCTGTGACACAACCTTCAGGTTTACTGCTATGTGCATTATACATATATGAATATGCAGAAGTATATTTAAATTGTGTATGCTGCAAGTATTTATTTCATAGTACATTTATTGTAATATAATACAGCATCTTGATTGTTTATGTAATAAGACTGGTATCTAAACATCAGTCCTGAATATCCAAACAAGTGTTCAAAGTAGCAGAGGCTACTATTACTGCTGCTCTGATGGAAGTCAAATCTTCTGGTGGAAAATAGTTAGTAATGGCCACAAAAATCATGAAAAAGTGCATATACCTAGAACTGTGGGAAATAAAAATTCCATTAAAGTGCATACTTCTTAACATTAGCACGCACTTAGATAGCCCTTCGTGATGAAAAGTGTAGGTACTATGTTGAAGTCAAAATGGCAAGTCTGGGTATGCAAGGAAGGGATTGATCCATGGCTATTTTCAGAATTAAATCTGCAGAGTATTCAAGGCTGGTTCTGGCAAGCAAAGATGATATTCCTCTGTTGAGGCTAATGTTTGGGAGGCTTGTAAAAAAACATACTTGCATGTGGATCAAGTCAAAAATTGCAGTTTTAAAATTAAATTTGTGTGGGATTTTGTTTGTTTAGTTACTGAAATATGTTTTGATGCTTAAAAAGAAAAAAAATAAATTTCCTCTGCAGAATTTGGAGGTTTTTTGCTTTACTTACCTGACTGTACTAAAAAAAAAAATCCAAATCCATTTCTCCAGATATGGTATTGAATTAGTATTACTTTTGCAATTAGGAGTATAGTTAATACAAGAGGGAAAGACAAAACCAGTGCTTAATCATCAGGTAAACAGAGAAAGCGAAGATACTATTTCTCATCAAATGCAGAGCAACTTAAAATGGTCATTGTTTGCAGAAACCAAGCATCTGTTTTGTTATAAACCTCTCAATATTTGGAATGAGAAGGTTTTTAAAGCCTCCCCTTCTGGAATGAAAGCTTACATGAGAAACATTTCTCCCTTTAGTGTAATTTTCTAGTTCTTTCTGGGGGAAAAAAAAGATACAAAAATTTGAGTCAGAAATGGTATATCTATCACAGTAAGCCATTGCTGCTTGTGGAGGATTATGCCTGTCAACAAGGAAGAATTAAGCACCTGAAACACTTTTTGGTTTACTTGATCGTTAACTTAGTGAATTACTATCAGTGTTGGGATGACAATGGCCAGACCTCAGTTATTATGGATGATAGTATTTAAAGCTCTCATTAGAAAGCTTTTCCACACTACACTACTGGAAATTGTGGTTGACTGATGATACATCACCCCTTACAGCTCTGAGGGATCTCATTAATAATTTTTTTCTGGCACAAGCTAAAACTATAAGCTTTTTTCCTTAGGTACAATCTCAATTTCTGATCAGAAAGGAAAATTTCATCTAAAATCCTGAAACAAAGTAATAATTATCTTTCTCTTATTACTGTTTTTTTTTGTTGTTGTTGTTGTTGGTTTTTGTTTTTTTTTTTAGTTTGGTCAGAATTCAGGAAAATGCAAACTTACAGGATCAAAAGTCTTTAAATAAAGTTCAGGCCTATCATTGCTCAGTTTGTGTTGAGTGGAAAACAGGGTTTTACTCCATACTAAAACTCAGTGTCTGTACAGAAGCAATGGGGTATGACATCATGAGAGTTCACAGTTGGGGACCATAAGGCAGACACTTTTCAGTACCTGGTATACATTATGATATAGTCACCCATAGTTCCCTTCACAGTCAGTGGAGAGAAGTAGGCGCTTCAATAGCATGTCTGCTTTTGATATCTCTTTTAGGAAGTGAAGGCTATGCTCTAGAACACAACAGGTTCATCCAGTAAAGTCAATACCAAATCTGTAGCCCACTGACTGTAAAGATCCCTTGGGAGGACTAGGCATCCAAAATTGAGAAAGAGGAATTGTTGGCTCTTCTATTGTATATTGAAGTCCTTTTGACTTCTTTGTAAATAATAATTTATTTACTGTAGGGCTTTGTAAGAGTAGGATTTTGGTTATTTGTCTTCATCCCTTACAAAATTCTGTGGCTATTGTAGCCACTGATAGTTCATAATGTGGGGTATAGATTTGTGTTTATGTATACTGCTGTATATCCACAGTCCTCACTCACTTCTAGCCAAGACTACTTTGTCCTTGGCTTGTCTTGGTGCTGCTTCAGTAACGGAAGCTGTTGTACTATGTCCAGCACTGATTTATTTTTAAGGTTTTGCTTCTACCATACCAGAAGTGGATATGCTTTGGAAGTGGGCAGGTTTTGGGAAGATTTTAGTGAAGTAAATTGTCTCATTCCTTAACATATTCACAGCATATTTCTACTTTTCATCTTCAGGAAAGATGAGGGGAAAAAAAGCATAAAGCATTGATTCTCTTTAGTAACCCCCAGAAAACATGGCATGGTTTCTTATGGCAATCACCTCCTTTCCTCTGCATCTGGCTATACTCTTCTCATCTTTTCTTTTTCCTTTCCCAGAACAATTCTACAATTAAAGGGCTTCAGATATTCAATTGTTATTTTTGACATACGTAGGTAACTTTGACCTCGGAGGCTAGACCTAGCTGTCCAGCTTTTGCTGTGGGTTATACTAAGGTTCACATTAGTGAAGCACAATTTTTATCTTAGAATAGAAGGAAGGAGGAGCTGCTGCTTCCTGAGTTAACTTAGAATTTAAATGATGACATGTTAAGTTTTTCATGCCTTCTGGATGTCAGTCTAGCTAGTATCACTTGTCAGAATGATAAATGAAAGAATATGCTGCTGCCTCTCGAGGAATACGAGTACCTGAGGTGACCTCCGAACTCAGCATTACTGCTTGCCTTTGGTTTAAATTTCTCTGTGTGTCATTGTTAAGCACATTTGATTCTTCAGCATACTACAAGAAGCAGCACGAAGGTACTGCTTGTGTCAATAATTGTATAGTACTGACAATTGTAGTTGAGGATGTCTTTAAGCTATCTGTCTTTTTAAGAAATGTGTTCTCTTTGGTAATGTAGTTCATTCCCATAAAAGACGTGAACTAGACTTGAGAGCCTTTCCATTAATGAGTTTTCTGGGCCGTGCAGAATAGCTATTAAGATGAAAAAACTGTGACTTAGTAAGGTTAAATTAGATTTGTTACTACTCACAACTGAACTCCCTAGCAGTAGCTGGAGCGAGCTTCTAAAGCAGATGAAGAAAACAGAGCATGAGGCACACAGCAATTCTTCATTGTTATTACAGGTGACATATCTAAACTGGCAGTATGCGGGCATAGGAAGGGCATATAAATTAGACAAAAACAATTTCTTCAGACTTTTTCAAACACACCAACAAAAGTAAGGAAAGGAATGAGCTTCAGTGGAATGTGTAAATGAACATCTTCATCATCTTTACCTGGCTGTATTTCAATGCCAAAAGAAAAAAAAAACAACAAACAAACAAAAAAAACCAATATACTGGAGAGAAAAGTGGCTTTGCACTTTTGTCTTGTAGAAAATCAAAAACAAATATGACATTCAAGGAAAATCTGTACAAACTTACTGTAGTTCCTAATATCATGTGCATATCACAAGCATTTTTCATTTCTAAAAGAATGAGATTACTAACAACCAATTCAAGGAAAACATTTTTCTTAGTGGGCTGGATCTTTCAGTTCCACGGATATTCTATAAAACTGTATTTCCTGCCACCTTAAGTTTCAGTAATATTAGATTAAAAGTTCGTTGGGCTGGGTCCCCAGGTGCAGGACCCTGCACTTGTCCTTGTTGAATTTCAGAAGGTTCCTCTCTGCCCATCTCCCCAACCTGTCGAGGTCCTTCTGAAGGGCTGCACAGCACTCTGGGGAATCAGCCACTCCTCCCAGCTCCCATCAGTGAACTTGCTGAGGAGGCTTCTGACCCTTCATCCAAGTCATTGATGGGTAAGTTAAAGAATACTGAGCCCAGTATTGAATCTTGGGTGACACCACTAGTGACAGACCTCCAACTAGACACCATGCCACCGATTGCAGCCCTCTGGGATCTGATGTTCAGCCAGTTCTCAGTCCACCTCACTGTCCACTCATCCAGTCCGCACACTGAGGTTGTTGTGAGAGACAAAGAACCTTGCTGAAATCCAGGTAGACCATATCCACTGCTCTTTCCTCATCCATCCAGGTAGTTGTTTCATCACAGAAGGCAATCAGGTTGGTGAAGCATGATTTGTCATCAGTGAATTCATGCTGACTACTCCTGATCACCTTCATAGACATGGCCTCCAGAATGAGGTGCTCCATCACCTTTTCTGGGATTGAGGTGAGGCTGACTGGCCAGCAGTTCCTGGGGTTCTCTGTCTTGCCCTTTTTCAAGATTGGAGTGACATTGCTTTCTTCCAGTCCTCAGGCTGATTGCAATGATCTTTCAAAGATGGTCATAAGCAGCCTAGCTATGGTGTTTGCCAGCTCTCCCAGTACTCATGGATGCATCCCATCAAGGCCCATGGACTTGTGGATGTCAAGTTTGCCTAGGTGTTCTCTAACACAGTCCTCGTTGACCAAGAGGAAGGCTTTTTTCCAACATTCCTCTACCCTGATCTCCTGGGTCAGAAACACCTGAGGGTTGGCCTTGTCAATGAAGACTGATGCAAAGGAAGTAAACAGTAATACTGAAAGAAACTCTACCAAAACAACAAGAATCACAAATAATGACACATATAACACAAAAACAGACATCTCTAAAAGCTTTCTACAGGTATATATAGTCCACGCTATGTCTGTATCAGGGAAGCCATGAACCTGTCTCCATAGGTGAGTCTCCATGCATTCTCCTGTGAGGCTGTTCCTCCAAACAGTTGTCACACCTGTTGGAAGGCTTTTACTTTGGTCTTCAGATTATATTTTTCATATATCGCATGGTCTCATGCATGTATTACTTTCTTTCACATGCTGTGTTTCTATCACCAGGAGGCTGGCAGTGGAAACCATGTCATGGTTTGCTGAATCAAGTATCCAGTAATTACCACTTTAATCTCCTGCTGCCAGTTTCTTCCTCATGTTAATTCTGAGTAGTGGTCTCCAGGTACATTTTACTTCTCATGTTACTCTTTGGTCTCTGCTACCATCAGACTTGAGGCAAACAAGTAATTTCTTTCCACCAGCTGCACACCAGGGTAGGCTTAGTTCTGCCTTTTTACAGCTCACCACAGCTGAGGTGCATGCACTTGCCTCTAAGCAGACCAGCCCACAGAGATCTGGATGAGCTTGCCAGGGGGTACCCATGCCCCAGGTTGTAGGGGATCCTACAGGTAGGGCATTGAGAGTGAAGTAAGAAATTTATTTCTTGAATGTACAGTATTACTGCCTTTGCCAGAAGGATGGGCAGTGGTGAATGTGGATGAAATGGTTCCAAAGTGTGTTTGTTGCCACTTCGCAGCATTATGATAGTGGAAGAGGTCTCAGCAATTAACTTTACTGGACAAATTCCAATCTACCAGTCAGTTTTTAGCCTTAAATTTATATCTGGGAAACTCAAAAGACAGTACAGCCTCAAAGAAGAATGAGCAAAAGTTTCTGTGAAGTTCTGCAACTTGGAATCAGCATGATGGTTGTCTGGTTCTGACTTTTTCTATTAATACAACTTGTTTAAAAAAATATTCCATCAATCCATTTAACTTCATATTTATATCATCAAACTATACTCCTTGTATTCTCATCTGCTGTATCATCAGAGCAAATATAAAACAGCTTGATAAGATTAAATATTATCACAGTACTAAGCAACTGCTTCCTAAGAAGAGTGAAATAAAATAATTGGCAATTGCATCAGTTTTGCTGAAGAAACTTTTAAACTTGCACTGAAATAAGCAGCTTTTTTTCCTCCAGATATTTCCAGTATAGTGGTAGATTGTCTGTTTCTATACAAAATATTTTTACCCATTTTATTTTAAAAAAGAGCCATAATTCCTTTCGTGTTGAATTGCACTGCAAATGCAATTGCACAATGCAAGCAATATTGCATGATAAGCAGTTAAAAAAAAAAATTGCAAAGGCTTGAAGGCTAAAGGCTAACATGTAAAGGTCAAATTTGCTTCACTTTCCTTAGACAAAATTCCTACATGTTTTGCTGCAGTTTTCACTTTTCACTTCCTGATTTAAAGCACACAGAGGACCAGATTAATTGAACAGATAATTATGGTTTGTCTGCCAAATCTTCATCTTCTATTGCATGCAGTTGTCAGTGCCCCAGATAAGCATTATGTGTGAAATAGCCAAGTGTGAGCATACTGTGTTGATGTGTTGACTCTGTGTTACATGTTCTCGATTAACCTTGCCTGGATGTAGTGTCAGCTCACCTCAAAATTTCTCTCCTAATATGAATAAGTTCATTTACAAGCAGTATTAATTACTGCTGTGTATTTCTGAGAGATCTGAAATATGTTACAAGAATATTCTGCCCCTTCTTCAACAGCTTCACTTTCTAGAACACTCATGCACTTTGGCATTGCTTTTTCAGTCTGTTTTCAGCCATTGTGTTTCCGTAGATCAGCTTCTGTCACATCACACCACACTTCTGGAGAACAGAAGAGATGAGGCAGCAGGGCTGGCTTGACATATTTTAATATGTGAAGCATGAAGGTGAAAACCGTAGCCATCAGTGCCAGTCAAATGGATTAATACTGTTGCTGAAACTGGAAAAAAAATTACTAGGGCAGGTTAAACTCATCATTTGCAGTACTTTTTTTTTTTTTTTTTAAATTATTGAACTCTTCTTAATTATAATGATTTGAGAAGTAAGGACTGGGATTCATTTTGTTCAGTTGTAGATACCTATTAGCTGGGTGTGTAAGTTTACAGGAAAGACCTGAACGGGTTTTACAGCCAGTGGATAGGCAATTAATCTTACTTTAATTCAACTTCTATTATGGGATAGGATGAGTCATCTTCTAAGGGAGCTGTTTCTTGCTGTTGACTGTGAAGGCACATAGTGTCTGTCAATTAAATTAGGGCAGATGAGTCTACCCTGCAGCTTGCTGTGTACATCTCTTGGAAATATAAGTCATATCTGAAACTCAAAATGCTTAAGGGAAATGTGCAAATAGTTCACAGAAGTGGAAACATGAAATCATTTGGTGGCGTTGTATGTGCATTGGTAGTGAATTGAAACTAGTTTATATTTATAATTAAAGATTTTGGTTTTTATAGTTATCACTTTTTCCCGAACAAGCAGTGCATGGCTTATCAGGAGGAAAGGAAGATATTTGTCTTCAGTTGAGCAGATAGTTCACTGAATGGGTCAGACACACTCCTGCCCCATGGTTGTATGTTATTTTGAAAAAAAAATATGGGAAGCTATCTGAAAAATAAAGAATTATTTTGCTTGATACTGACAATATGACACCCTCATCTAATGTTAATATTAACTCCTTGGGGTTTTGGACAAACCAAATGGAGGTGTTACTTTAAGAAAATAAATTTTAGAAGCAAACATTCTTAAAAATTTTATCGGGTGTTTGCTGAAGATTAGTATTTAGATCACAGTAATCAATTTCCTAAAAACTGGTGCCTGGGAATTTCTTTAAATCATATCCACTTGATGTGTTTTGTAGTGGAAATTTCAAATAAAAACAATTAAAATCACACTTAAAACATTATTATACAGATTTGGTGTTGGCAAGAAGTCCGACTCCACGGTATGGGCAACATGACCTTATTCTTGTTGTTTCATGGAAGTGATTGCACTGGTTACTGCAAAGCTGTGAGCCGGAGGGGATAGCTTTATATCTGTATTAGATCAATATCATAATTAGAGGAAAAAAACCTTCCATAATATGACATGTCTTAAATTAACCTTTCAAAGTATTTTGTGGGCAGCCAGGGTTCACAAATCCTTTGGTTTCTCAGCCTTTTCTTCTCTGTGGAATTTTGATAAGAGAAATTCATTAAATAATTTTGGAAAGCTATTAGGAATTGTGTATGATGTATGATAGTAGGAATAAAGACAAAGCCAGTGCTGCTAGTACTCTGTGAAATCAATCATACTTATAATTTGATTTTTTTTTTTCCTCTTGCCTTCTCAGAGTCATTTTATAGTCTCTTTAATTTTACTTGCCCTTCTCCCTTTGTTCAGTTATCACTGGATTTTTTTCTGGCCATCTTTCTCCTGTCCCTTTTCTGCTTTCTGTTTTAAATTTCCTAAATAGATTATGAATCAAGGTGAACTTTTGAACTTGGTTTTCTTAATTTGATTAGAAAATGGGCATAATATGGAATCTCTTTTTTAACAATGATTTTATGAGAGTAATTGAGTAGCATCTTTCATTTGGAGATCCCAAAGTCTTTTGTAAATGTGAGTCAGTATTATTATTGTTCAACAAATAGTAGAGAAAGTAAAACAGATAAATTTAACTATGGTTTTTGAAAAGTACCTTTGAAGTAGGGTTCTGAGCTCTTTAGGCACTCAAATTCTAGGTTGAGCTTTACCAAGGTAACTACCTTAAGCTCCTCTGAACCTGCTGAGAGCTGTGGGAACTCAATATATCTTAAAAACATGAAAAAAGGATAAGTAGAAAACAGTCACACATTTATGGAATGAACAGATGAACTTAATACACTGGAAGTCTTTATGTCCCTGATGTATACATTTGTCTTACCAGCTAATTTTTCTGAGGGTGCTTGTTTTCCTCAGATCCCAGAGAACTCAGACACACAGGAGCTGCATTTCTACTTTTCTTTAAAGACATAAAGTACAAAGCATCTTGTAGAGTTTGATGGATGAGAGAAACAATATGACTCATAACTGAGCCTTAAACATTTCACTTTTCAAGAAAGAGGTCTGGATGATTTAATTAGGAAATGAAATAATGGTGTTTTCTCAATTGCAGCTGTGATGATGCAATGGATTTTGGGCCCTATAAAAACTGGAAGCGATGCTTGTGCCTCTTCAGTTCAGCTTCTGTTGGGATCATTCAGATGTTATTACATTTTATGTTAGGCCAGAAACAGAGACAATTTTTGTATTATTTGTTCGGTATTGCCACATAAAGTACAGTATGATTTTACAGTGCGAAGTATTTATAGCAACAGTAATGATGTCTCTCACTTTTATGTTCAGAGCACTCAGCCAGTTTGCAATGCACCAGTTCCTATAAATCTACCATTTATCACATTGTAACTTGCAAAATACATTTATGTTCTTCCCTGGGTAGATGTGTGGGTATAAAAATAACTAGGGCATGCCTATCCAAAACCTTTACAGAAAACTTCATCTTCTGTGTAAGAGAGGAAATTTTGAAGTGAGAGGTAAACAACTCTTGTGTGTGAAAAGTTATTTAAATATTTTTGATTGCTAAAGAACTCTTGGCACTTGAGAAGGGAGGGAATTTACAAAGATAGTGAACAAGCTAAAATATCCAGTAATTAAATCTTTTCATCTAAGTCCTGTTGTTGTTCTATACACTTGCTCATCAATTTTAGGTGACTTGTCCAGTGTGGAAGACCTTTCATTAGCTGTTGTTGCTTCTCATGTCTGTAGCATAATCTAAGAGTCCATATCTAACAGCAAGCAATTACTTTTCTTTCCAGATCATCAGTGGAAACACACCCCTCTTTTAAGCAGTATTTGGCTTTGAAGGTATTAATAATTAGAGAATACTTTTTAAAATACGAGATGCTAAACAGGGGGTCTGACCTGTGTTCAGTCCTCTGTCATGAGGCTGTCACAGGAAGCGCTATCTTCTAGAGAGTAGCATTGCACATACCATTAAATATACTTTGTAAATTCGTCAACATGTTGCGTATCATGCCCTTGAATTCATCAGGGCATTTGGCAGTGACTTTAGCAGTATCTGTATTCTCAGACAGCGTATATTTGGTGTAAAGAGTAGAGATAGATTTCTTCTGTGTGGCATGTGCAGCGAAATTTAAGAACTCAAATTGATTTTTCTTATGCATATCTTGTCCTCCTTTGCTTACTATTTTATTTTTATGTGCTCACTTATGCATCCAATACCTAGCAATGAAACTTAGCTCAAATACTACAAAGGATATCTTTTAAGATTTTATCTAGCTAAAAAAATAATCCTATCAAAGAGTCAAATCTGACTAGAAAATATATAATCTGCTGATCTAATGCAGAATGAAAACTAACTTCACCTGATTAAAAAACAGATTCAGGGTGCATATGTTGTATATTGAATACTGGTGAATTTCTTTTTGCAAACTTAAGTCTCAGTGTAACCTGTAAGAAGTTAGTGTAATTATTCAGAGGAATTATATCCATAAGTAGTGATAAAACCTTTTTGTTGCTGTTAGTGAAAATTAAAACTAGTGGAAAATGAAAATATATTTTTAATTTTTCAGGACAATAGAAAACAACATTGTATATATTGAGCACTTTCTTATCTAATCGAAGAGCTAGGTCTCACATTCATGTTTCTACTGCAGCATGGTCTTCACTGTCTTCCCAACATGTATTCACCTGCAGCTGCGTGTTCGCACAAGTTATTTACTGAGATATGCACTCCTGCCCCCCTCTTTAGGTTGAGTCTTACCCTGCTGTTTCTCTTCAGCAGTTCTTATCGTATTCTTACTGTACTCAATGTGGGCCAGCTCTGTCCTAGTTTTTTCTGCATTACTCAGACTCACCTATTCTCTCAGTGCATTCCTATGGATACACTAGCTAAATGGCTTTTCAATTTGATAATTCAAGTGTAAATATTCACATAAAAGTATTTGAGTTTATATGATGGAATCTAATTCAAAGTTTAAGTTCTTTCATTAAAAGAAAAAAATATTTGGGGTTTCTCTATTTGTTTCCTTCAAATGAATGAAAGGACATAATTTCCTTGAAGACTTTGTAACACACAGTTAATTTGTTGTAAATTCCTGGTTTTTTCCTATGCCAAAAGAAAAATATGTTTTGAATATTTCAATCAATTAGTGTAAGGTTAAATCTAGCTAAAATATGAAAGGAGCAAACTGTCACTTTTTTGAGTGTTAAGCTCCTGGTGATAATACTTTTTTTATTTTTTTTCTGCATGATATTCTTAGTCAATGTAAAATATTCCTCCATCTGTCCTGGTTTGGTTTCAACTGCTGCTAGCTGTGGCATCTTCTGAGAGTCTTTTAGTTTGGGAACATCTTCCTGCAGAGCATCTCTTCAAAGGAACAATGTGTCAGTCAAAGCCAGGTGCATGCAGGTGCACCAAGAAAAAGTTGTTTACTGATGTGTCTGCCTCATCACTCACAGCTGACACTCTTGTGAGATTAAAAGGTTAGCAGCCTAAAATTCAAAAAGAATGCATCATCAGATGAATAGACTGGGAACTGGAATAGTTCTCTAAATCTTTATGTTCTTATTGTTGCTGATGATTATATCAGCAAGTTTGCTGTTGTTAGTGGTCTGTTACTATGTAATAACTAAGGGCACAAAATTTAGAAGCAGGCCGTATCATGTCTTAATTGCCAGAACTGCAAGTAGTAAAGAGATAATTAATTCAAGCAGTTTAAATATTTTTGTGATCAAATGGAATACTATCAAGGAAAAGGTTAGAAAATAATGCCAGTGATTATGACTGAGTTGGTATGTAGAGGTTGCACATGCTCTGTGTTTGAATTCTGGGGAATACTGAGGTAGGATCCTTGAAAATACTTACAGCAGAATAGTGCTTTGTTCTTAGAGATACAGCTTTGCACTTGCACGCATGGGTCTATTGTTGCAACCAGGATAGGAATCTCTTTTGCTGACACTTTCAGTGAAAATTGAGGGATCTCAGGCTCCATTAAAAACATTTTTGAACACCATAGAATCAGACTGTTACAACTACTTTTTCTGTAGAATCATTGTTTATTTTCCTCCCAATTTTAATAAATTATTTAACATTTGTATTAAAAAAAAGAATAAATACAGTCCTTTCTTGCTGTACCTCCTGGCCTGGTATTAGTCCAAAGATCTACCTTTTAAACATCCCTACCACTTACGAATGTCACCAGTTCCATACAAAGGTAGATAATGGTACCACATGTCTATTATAAAAACTTTATCCTGACTGTTCCTGCATTTTGAATTTACAAACAGGAAAGATGAATGGATCTTTATGTAAAGAGTTATCTGTCTTTAAGAAATTCATTCCAACTGTGTTATTGCCAAGAATTTGTTGAGTTTAGAAGTGCCTCTAGGACCCCTTTACTTACCATTTCACAATGTTAAAGGCCTTGTATAAGGTATTGTAAGCCTTCTGTGAAATTCACTTGGCTGTAACTTTGCAATAAATTTACTGCCATTCTTCTAGGTAGAATTTCAAAGTATTTGCTATTTTTGCCTTCACAGATAATTAGGCAAGAGGTTAGCTCTTGGGAAAGAAGAGTGTAATATTTTGCAAACATAAAGAACGAGCACAGAACTGCCTGAACTTCAGAGTTTTTGAGGAAAAGCTTCTTGGATACTGATTATTGTCATGATGAGTCTTCTTATAGCAGTCTTCTTTCTCTCTTAAAAATATCTTCAAATTATGCCTAACTCCTGCCACTTGTATGTTACCAGTTACACGTATGTGTTCACATACAGGTTTAGAGTTTTCTGAGTTTGATCTGCTTTGACCCCATAACTGAAGGATCCTAGGCAACAATGGTTCAGCAAGCTTGATAGAATTGATGGCTCTGACTGAATGAATAATGAGTGTAGCAGTTAAATTGGTGCTGAAGCCAGGAGTGTTCATAAATACTTCTGTTCTATATGTGAGGATAGGCAGGTTGCCATACTCATAATGTATTGTGATTATGAAGTTCTTTCTACTCCAACAGTCACTAAGGCTACTAATACCGGAAATTTTAAGTCAGTACATTGAGGTAACAAATATTTAAATATTTTCAAAGGATTGGCGGAAGAGCTCTCTGGAATTTTAATATCGATTTTCATTATAACCTGGAGCACTGGGGATGTTCCAGAAGCTTGGGGGAATTAAGGTCATGCTAACATTTATTTTTTTTTAAATGGGTGAGATAACCTAGGTAATTATAAGCCTGTCAGTCTGACATCAGTCTGAAGCAAAATAATGGAAATGCAGGGGTGGGACTTGAATAACAAAGGATTGAACTCTGCTGAGGCAAATAATATGTTTTATAAGCACAGCTGTTAAGATACAACAGGAAAGGCAGCTCAAGTTACAGAAGGAGGGATGCTACCCAGGAAAAGCATTCGATGCCTTAATGGGTAGTAACAATGGATATAACTGAAGTTTTTCCATCCAGAATAGTAGCCAGCAAAAGTTAACGTAATAATGAAACATATAAAAAGGGCAATATAGAATAAAACTAAGGTGATCGTTTTATCTCTCTGCTCTGTTCAGCTAGAGAATACAAAACCTAATCCTATTTCCCACTCTTCAGCAAGGATGTTGGAAACATGAAGAAGTCTGGAAGAACCACAAGACTTCTTAGAAAATATTCTGCATAGTGATACATTATCTTGATTTTTATTCAATTCACTTATAAACCAAAATCATTACAGAAAGACTTGATATTAGTCTATAATTGTACACATGGGGAACAGAAAATTGAAAACAAGAGGCTTAAAACCTAGAAGAGAAAGCTGTTAACACATTAGCAATTGGAAGTAGGTGGGTTCATACCATAAATAAAGAACCATGGTGGTACCTGAACACAGCAGTGGTGAATTCTTTGAGACAGGTAGTTTATAAGTCAAAGCTGTGATTTTCTAAGACAGAATCTTTGTCACAAATAGGAATTTCTTCTGGGAATTCCCAAGCCCTTTGTTATACCACAGGTCATACTGCATGATAACAACAGTCCCTTCTGGTTTTCTAATCTGGCTCAGTGTGTCAGCAAAACAGGTATGGCTTTGAGTTGCACTGACAGTAATGTGTGGCTGTAATAGGGTCTCAGAACACATGATGTTGAGCTGGAATAGGCCTCTGGACATAATCACTGGCCCACAGGGTGATACCTTCCAAATGACTCTTGATCACAAGAATAATACTGAAAAATCATACTGTTTTGGCACTGACAATAAACACAATATTTTAATTTCAGCGATTTACTTTCAGAGCCAAGAAAAAGACAAATATGACATGTAAATCAAAGGAACAATGTGAAAAGGTATGCGTACTCTGGAAGGTTTTGCAAGTATCAGTGCCACCTTGCGGAATGCTTGTTCTGTTTAGTTTCGTTTGGTTTAGTTCAGTTTACTCCGGGTGAATATCTCTACAACCGTGCAAGTGACCCCCCATCAAACCCTTCCATGTACTGTGCAGGGAATATTTGGTCATTTTTTAGGATATTAACTTCTCTGTGCAGTTACCAGCCTGTGGCATTAAAATATGATTATTTTCAGTCATTACTACTTACATCACTTCCAGTGGTATTATTAAAAATTATTATGGGTTCTTATTGATCACAGTATAAAAATAAAGTTGAAAGTGTTACAATGATCAAAACTGAGCACATTTTACTTCTCTCACAGAAATATTTTAAATTATCAAAATAAGCATATTTTAGTTGAAATGAAATATTTTAATGTTTTTCCTTTTTCTTTAGAAATTAGTTTTAAATAGTAATATTGCAAGTATCTACCTAGATCTCTGCAAATACATGCATAAACACAGAAAGATAAAGAACTCACAGCAGTAACAAATTACATGTTATTGTTCATGGTACAGAGATTTGCAACCATTTTCTCGGAACTAGAGGTTTCAACTACAGAGAGTATATATATATCTCCTCTGTTTAAAATATGCTCTTTTACTGTAATATTTATTTCAATTTACACTGTGAGAAAAATAGATATGTGCAATGTAATGCTTGATTGTGCCTATGTGTTTATATTGCTGTACCTTTTAAATGAGTCAGATTATATTACAGGGTACAAGTTAGTATTTTTTTAGGGGTTTTCTTTTGCCCTGTCCCATTTTAAATCATTGTAAGAAATATGCAGGTGGTTAAGTGAGCCTGATCTCAGAAAGACTATGGTGAGTAAATGCACCAAAGTAAGAAAATATTAAAGAATGTTTCAAATTTGTATGTATTTTGCCACTTACTCTCTTGGCTCTAAAGTAAGAAAGAATAGTTAAATGTCTGGTAATATTAATGTGTCATACTAATTAAAAGGTATGTGAGCACTCTGCCGATTAGTGTTGGTCTTGAGGCAAGAAAATCTATCAGGTGAGCACACTTAATTGTCATTAATAGAATTTTAGTCTTTATTATCTGAATTGACTTTTTTGTGCAAAAACCTGCCACAGTTAGGACTTTGCTGTTCTCACGTCACTGGTGTAATGACAGCGTTCTGGCCCCGGTGGCAGACTGAGGCTGTGCTGAAGCAAAGAGTAGGTCCAAACATCAGGGGAACTATACGGATTCATGCCACCTGGCCATAATGCCATCACATATGTGCAAGCTGGTGTGAGGTTTGCTTGGCTGCTCTGCTGATACCGACTGGTGGGAGCAATATGAGAATGAGGAACGTGAAGGGAATTCACACTTGTCCACATCTGCTTGCTTTTCAGCTCCCTTAGTCTATTCCAGCAGGTGGACCTTATGCTTGGGCAGTTTCTGCATCAATTATAAAAATTGCTTATGTAGGTGTGTGGAACACTGGTATCTTTATCTACTTTGTGTATTTTGTTTACCAAACAAGAACTTAATGAAGAAGGAGCATTGAAGGAAAGAAGGTGAACCTGAAAATAACAGAAAACCACAAGATAATGCTTAAAAAGAAATATTTCTGCAAACTCTGAGGTTTTTTACTGTCATTATTATTGCTGAATATTCCATCCTTAATTTCAGGTTCTGCAGAAGACAGAACATAATTGAACATTTGAGGCAGTGATTTCTGATTGATTAAAAAAAAGGAGAAGAATGCAAATCACAATACAAATATTTGTAGCATGGTAAAAATGCCACCCATTCACCTAACCTAGCCTCTGAGTAGCTAACAGATTCTCTGTGGGACAAAATAACATGATATGAATGGCAATCAGAATTTGATATTTATTGCTTCAGCGTGCAAGACTTCTCCAGGTTCTTTAGCTCTTGTTGGTGATGCATTTGTGAAGGAGACAGATAAGGAAATAATGTAAAGTAACAGTACCTGTGATGTTTTTGTCCTGATTCCATTTTCTGGTGTTCCTAGTTGAGAGAGAAAGTAGTAAAGGTTTACTGTTACCATCACCAGTCACAACTTCAGCTCAGGCACAGGAACTACAAAACCCAAGGGGCCAAATTCAATTGTTATGGGGTGAATGTGGTCAGGTGACCTCATCTCCACTCTTCTCTGCTTTTCTGTCTATAAGAGATAACAAACAAGTGCCTGACCCCCACAATATATGTTTTATCTATAAATACATGGTGCAGAGACTGCTTTGTTCACTTGAACTATGGTGTATTTCACAAAAAAGCCCCCGACTTTTGTGGTATCTGTTCTGTGCAAATAATTAAGAAGTTCTTAGTCATATTGCTTCATTGTATTAATTAATTGTAAAAAAATAATTAGTATATTAAGTAGCTGCTTTCTTTTAGTTTTATTAAAAATGAGAAAATTGGTGAGAAAAGCCTAACTGAAAATAATAAAATGGAGTGAGTAGTAAAGGCAAAAAAGGGAACAGAAGAGATTGAACACTAGAAACTACAATCTGAGTTACATCTTTGAATCACAGTGGTAGATGTTTTGCTTGAATGATAAGAAAGTATTGCCCCTGTGTTGATTGATACCAAATTGCAACTGTGGTGTGAAAAAACACACAGCTTTCCTTTCAAATCCAGCAGCAGACAGCAACCTGCAGCATGCTGCTGTCATGTAAACTGGCCCTGTTTGCTTTCTACATTTCACCACCACGTGGCAAGTCCCAATGCAGTGTCATGACATCATAGCTCCCTGTAACCCAAGTGTCAGTCCAGCCCTGGGAATGCATGGCTTCATTCCCTTAGCATTTGGCTTCTCCTAGCATTGCACCTTCTCCTTCTTGAATGAATTAAAAGGGTGAAAAGATACTTCACTGAGTCTGTATCTCATATTTGTAGTCTGACAAGGTGGTCCAAGCCATTATCGGTTTTCCTAAAGAAGTGCTGTGGAATTGCTAAGAATTAACAGGCATCCGGAGGGCTCAGGTTAACTCTGCACAGGTGTCCATGGTGTAATGGGTCTGGAGCTTTACAGGGCATGAACCAAGAGCATACAAAATCCTAGACATCTTTTACATCACTATGTAATGTTTCCAGAACAAAAAATAAGTATCTCTCCATCCTTCCCTCTGTCAAACGTTTGCCAGCAGATAGAGAAGTTATTCATGTTAGTTGATACTTAGTGTTATTTGCCTATTTATTTGTCTCTCATTGTTTCTCTCTGTAGTCTAACAGTTCCTTGTCACCAAAGTCAGGAGAATCTAGTTTCTTTATCTGTGTGCTCACCAGTTTTCAAAACTTTAGGGCTTCCTGTGAGCCAATGCATTTTACTAATCTAGCAAAAAGATAAGGTAGCAGAAGAAGATGGATAGTTTAGGGCTGTACTAAGAAGCAGAATTATTCCATAGCAGGAGCCCCTGAACACAGAAAAGACTGGAAAGAGTTTGTGAAATGACACAGCCAGTAACAGAGAAAGGAATAAAAGGAGATGAAGGCAAAGCATTCTCTTTTCTTCATCAGGAAGCCCTTAAATCCGGTCAGTTCCTTATATGCCCTGCCCTCCCCACCCCTCCACCCCACACGCCATTTTGATCTTGTATATCCAAAAACAATGCCCTTTTCTCTGTTACCACATCTTGCCTCATGAAATACATATGCTCTTGATGAAATGTTTGCCTCCCTTTCCATTTTCTTAAAGCCACAGCTTTTGTACTACCCCTTTAAACATTACAGGTCAAGACAGGTGTCCCGGCAGAGTCAACATATTTCCTTCTAGCAGTTCAGTTTTTTTTGGTGTTTGTATCCAGATGTCTTGAAAATAATACAGTCAGTAAAAAGACACAGCTACAGTTTCTACTAAAGAAAAATAATCGTTCCTTCTTGTGGTCTCAGCTATGGGACTGCTGTTTAGAGAGTACATTTTTTAGGTGTGACCCCAGGGTGAGTGCTTTATATGCAAATGACCTGTGCTGCATCACTGAAGGAACAGGCTGTTTTCAGAAGTTCTCTACTGAGTCCTTACATTGCACCGTACTTTTCTACCCTTGTCTTGCATGATTTGCTAGTTCTACTCCTTACATTTTTTTATCCCTGCACATAAGAATGTGTAGTTTCCTGAAGAAAGTAATTGATTTGCTTTTTTCCATTATAAAGTACCTTGTTTTACTGTTCTTTGTGTTTGTGCATATTCATACCACTGCAAGAGTGTTCTGTAAGTGTTAATATAAAATACAGGTGAGCTTAAATATGACATATATAGACAAGCTTCATAAGAGAATAAAATCAGACAAGGATAGGCTGATGCTTTACCCTAGTATCAATTCTGAGAAATTAGGAAATTGCTGCAAGTCTGTAATAAAATTGGTAAAGTGGGATTTTTGTGTCTTTTTGATATTAAAATGGTAAAACTCAAAGTTTTATAACTTAAACAGGTGTTGTGTGTAAGAAATGAGTGGATTAAAATCAGATCTGGACTAATATTGTAGTAAATCTATAATAAAGCTTTGCGCTCTTCAACACAGTTTTACTTACTCATCAATGAATATAGCTTTGTGTATGTGTCTACTAAATGTTATATTATTACATGGTAATAATATTTTACCTTGCCAGTATAGTTCATTATGTTATACAGTCCGTATCATCAATTTTAGTTTCCCTTTTAGTTGTATTTGGATGTGCCGCAGGACTCAGCCTAGCTGGAGACAGAGAATTAGGATATTGTTTCTTGGGGAATGCCCTTGAAGGTGCTTGAATAGCTGTCTTGTGTGAGACGTGAGCAGCATTGCTTGCAGAAAGGATGAAAATCTGTTTCAAACAGTGTGCAGTAATCCTCTGTTGCTGTGCTTTAAAACCACAGGAAAGCTCTTCAGGCTGTCAGGATGAGTAGCAGACAACAGTGATGGGCAGGTTTGTTGTCTGGGAAGTCAGTGCTAGGTCACTTTACAAAGCGTTTTGGTAGAACTTCAAACAGGGTCCATTTGGGAAGCTGGGTAGATATCCGCAAGGAATGAAAAGTGAACTGAAGGCCTTTCTATTAATTCTATATGGAGGGTGAGTGCAGAGTGTGAAGTGCCAAGGAAAGACATGAAATGTAAATTATCTAAATTTAGGGGTTTTTTCATAGTTGTATTTATTTTCAGAAGTTTATTTCAAATTTAAACACGGATGTGACTACCAATCTAATTGAATATTAAATGCTATAAAAAATCAACCTTGGTGTGACCACTCAAGGCAGGCAACATGGCTTTTTATTAATATCACATGCCAAGGAACATTGTGTCACTTGCTAAAATGAATGGAACAAAATGTTGCTTTCTGGAACAAAGCTTAGAAATTGAGAAAATTGCAATCAGCAAATACAACAACATTAACTTGGGTGAAAAATCTCATAGAAACCTAAAAGCAACTGTGTAACAATCCCCCATTATTGATCATTCAGCTCATGTGCAACCCCATTTTGAGGTTAACGTTTTATTCTCATCACAGATTTAATCAAGACTGTTTTTAGAATAATTCCATTGAAATGTCCATGAACTGTTGCTTGAGAGCTTTCTTTCTTCAGTGTTTTTTTCTATCATTTAAATTTGAGAATGTCTGCATCTGCATAAAATGTAGCATATTTTAATTTATTTACTTATGGTAGGCACGTTAGACATAGAAGGAAGTTTTCTTCAGCCTTGGAAATACAAGATGACATGCTGCAAAGTTGCAAGGAACGCTGGTCCATATCAACATATGCCACTGTACACATAAGGTAAATGCAGCCTAAGACAGCAGATGTGGGTACAACAGACACAAACCGAAAAACCAATCATACAATTTGTGTATATACTTACTTCTCACTTGATGAGATCTATTATATGAAATGTATGTTGCTGTATCTACACATATGTATGGCATCCTAAAAAAGTTCGGCTCTGTGAATTTTTTAGTAAGTAGTATTACCAGGAGTTTTTATTTCCCATGTAAGAAACAGCTGTATGTGCCTGTATGCTTTTCTCTGTGTTAAACTGAATGGCCATTTTTTGTTACATTTGTTACATATTGCACTGTCTTGTATGCTGTGTTTTCAGTGTTTTTTCCTGTTTAAAAGTTGGCAGGGAAAGAAGAGCTGATACTAGATAAAACTTGCAAACAAATAATATTTTATTTTTTTTTCTTCTTACTCTAATGCAGTAACTGTTTATTGATTATAATTTTCCTTTTCTTAATGAAGAAAATGTCTCTGCCATTATAATCTTCCTGTGATTAGTAGGCTTGACCAGAAATCAAAACAATTGTTATTGTTGAAACTGTAGCCACCATTTTGGCCTTTTTGTCTTGTAAGTCAAGAAGGCCAAACATCCTTTATCTTTATCTTGGTCCACAAAAAGGTAAGAATAAGAATTGTAAGAGCTGGGAAAACTGAAAGTAACCTGATGAGAGAAAACACATTAAAGCTTAGGCATATGAGGCTTTTTTAAAATTAGATTTAGTAGATTTTAATAATTCCTAACTGCCTATGTAATTATGGGTCATAATTATCTAAGAGAAAAAAAAATCATATTTCTAGTAATAGACATTTTTCTGGTTTTTTGGAACAACTGCTGGTCTACATGACACCAGAAGAATCCAAAACTGCAGTTTTGAATTAATTGTTTTTTACTTGGGGCTTTTTCATAAGGTGAATAGGGACATCTTCTTTGGTCCAGTAAACATTATTGCATTGATTGCTTATTTTAATTACTCTTTGAAAAGAATGCAATGTTGCAGAAAGTCATTCATGTATAGCTGAATTTCTCATTCTCCATCAAACAGTGTGTAATATACTGTGCTAGATTTTTCTTTGAGTGATGTAAATATAAATCTGGATTTGCCCTATTGAAATCAATGTCATCTTTCAGTTTCTGTGTTTTAGTGGTATTTCTGATAATAGAATGTGGCGTGCATGTTTTCAGATGAAGAATGTAAAAGGAAACTCTAGAAACATCTCATAATCTCACTTGGATAAATTAAGTAAAAGTCTTTATTTTTTGTCCTACAGAACGTTTCTCTCATTCGAAAGTTTGTTTCATTGTAATAGTTTTGTTTGCCTATTCATTGTTGCTGAATCATAGATTGCTTAAGGTTGGAAAAGACAGTCCCACCATTAACCTAGCATCACCACGTTCACCACTAAATCATGCCCCAAAGTGCCACATCCACACTTTCTTGAATGCTGGATTCCACCTCTTCCCTGAGCAGCCCGTTCCAGTGCCTGACCATCCTTTCTGTGAAGAATTTTTTTCCTACTATCCAATCTAAACCTCCCTTGGTATAACTTGAGACAATTTCCTCTTGTTCTGTCACTTGTGATCTGAGAGAACTACCCCCACCTGGCTACCAGGTACTTATAGAAAGCAATGAGGTCCCCCATGAGCCTCCTTTTCTCCAGGCTAGATAACTCAGAGAAGTCTTTCACTGAATTTGTTGTGTGGCATACATCTCCTTGTTCTACCTCCAGATCAAAGTATCTCAATTAATTTCCATCAGTTCATTCTGTTATGAAACAACAGGAAACCTTGCTTATGGGAAAAGTCTATATTAAAACAACAATAAATTGTATTTTATTTGATATCTGTTCTTTCTCATTCACTGCCAAATGAATTCTAGTTTACTTTGGTTGTATACTGTTGTTTGCTTATAACTTTGGTTATAACCTGCATGTGAAGTGGGTGTATCTGTATAGAAGTTTAGTGTGGCACCCAGTGATTTCCACCACCTCACCAAATGGGACCTCAAGTTTCGAGCTGTGTCAGTCTGACCAAGTGTAAAACAGATCCATCTTTGAAAGTTCAGGGGGAACTTTTGTTCCTTCTTTACAACATCAGTAGTAAACATAGGGTTTTTTTAGATGTATTCTACGGTTTTATTAGATATATTCAGTTTAAAATAAATAAACATACATATATGCACATAGGTGCATGTGTATGCTTTTATTTTTGTATGTTTTATATATAGTTACTTGTCTATTTATTCCTTTGCCTTCAAATATGAGAATTTCAGCTACAGCTTCATTAGCCTTCCCAGACATCCATATGTAGCTGAAATATTGTGAAGTACGAGTCTTAGTGATGTGAAGACTGTGGCAACTAAAAATGCATGTACTCTAGCCATGTATCACTAGTCTGCAGGAACTTCTTAGTATTGCTATATTTATTGCTTTATTTTCTCTCATTTAATCATCTCTCCAATGATTATGTGTAGTTTATTTTTCTCACTTCAAAGATGATTAAATCTGAAACATTTTGCATTTTGTAATACACCATATTGTTTTATATTGAAAGATAAATTTAAAGAAAGTATGGCCATAAAACTTACCCTTGAAATAATATTTAATCTTTTGGTAGGGATAATCTGTAATAAGTAGCATTATTATGAAAGATTAAATATTGGAACAGAGAGAAAAAAATGGAGGGAAACAGTAAATATAGAAGTCAAATGTCTAGATGACTGTGAATTCTGAAATTTCTTTCCTGACTTTGAAAAGACAACAGATTGAGTGTTTTAAAATCTCTTTTGAAAGACCATTTTTTGCTAAACTGAGTCATAAGAGCTTAATTGTAAATCAGAGGCAAGGAAGTCAAACACATTTAGATAAGAGATGGAGAACGTGTCTGCTTATGACTGGTACTGTTTTATTTTAAAGAAGAGCAACACAATTGTTATTCAAAATATGAAATTCTGTCTAGTGAGATAGCGAGAATCAAAGGAGTATATGCTAAACTTTATCATCTCAGATTTTTTGCTCATACATGAAAATTTTTGAGGGTGAAAAACGTGAGGTTCACAGTAAGTAAGGCAGTCCCACTCAGCAAAAGCAATACAAGATGTCAGCATTCTGTGTGTGCTGTGGGAAGGACAAAAAGAAAAGGTCTTCCTGTGGAACGATCCATATGAAATTCTTCTTGGTGATGGAGGGGGAGGAGAGGGAGGAAAAATTAACATCAATATCGAAGGGCTGTTGGGTTGGATCAAAAGTCTTGAAGATGCATCTGGGTGCAGGAAAACATAAATCACTGCAGGTATAATTATGAAGGTAGTTGCAATGCAGTATAAGTAGTACCAAAAATTAAATTAAAAAATTGCAAAGGAAATAAAATCCAGAGCAGCCAAAAGACAAAAAGTTTGTGATAAATGGTACATTTAGACCTGCAGTGCTGTGTGGGCAAAAGTGAATTGCAATCATAGCCATTTCAAAAATGAAAACATAAGAGAAAAGAAAATTGGACAGAAATGGCATGGAAATTACAGCCTTTGATCTGTTTTTGAAGAACCTTTTATGAGACATCATCATGAGTGGGCAGCAAATTCTTTCCAATCTCCTCTTAAAGCACTTGTGAAAGCTTGGAGACCATGAGACTGAAATAAATGTTTTAGCATGGATTGTGGGAATGTATCTCTCTCTGCTGACCTTTTTTAGCTTTTGTAAGCAGCACAGAATTGCATTGAATGTTTAGTGTGATAATATTGAATATATAACATAGGCAATTATATAGAACATTGCTTAGCACGGTGATATAGAAACTATTTTCTGTAGTAACACTAGGCTTTCATTAATTCCTTGTAAAAATCAGGAACTGTAAGTGGGGACTACATGTCATTTTTAAAGATTTGTTAGGTAAAAGCACAAATGAGTTTTTCAGCTTGTAATTGTGAGGGCTGACTTGGTCTGGACTGAATAAGTCGCTGTCTAAACTTGCCACAAGTTATATTCTGGGAGAAGACTCTGTCTCTTTCTTCCTCATAATGCATCATTTTGAACGTTCTGGGTTATCCTGCTGTCTTGAGAGAGTTACAATGCCTCAGTGTGAAAATTCAGTGTACATACAGAGAAAAGAGGTAAATCGCTAACATGAATAATACACCGTAATTGCCAAAGCATAGTCCAGCTCTGCAGTAGCTATAATTAGATTAAGCTCTGAGGCTATAAAACATCATAGACTGGTTCAATCACTATCAAAATATCTGTAATTCTGTTGTAAAACCTTAATGTTATGGATGTATTTGGCAGTGCTCCCTATTAAATATCAGTAATTAAAATCAAAATACATTGGGTTAGCAATCCCATTCTGTAAAGGCTGAGTAATTAGCTTTCAGGTAATTGGTCGGATTAGTAACTGTACATAAAATGATTATTGTTGATGAGAAGAAATACATTACATCATGATTTGAAGGATCATGAATGCTGTCACATAAAAGAGTAAGTACACTATTTTACATTTCAGTAAACAACAGCTGGATTCTTCTGAGAGTGCTGCTTAAATCAGATTCAAGCTGCCTGAAGCAAAATCCCTATTTATTTTTGTATTTTACTTGACTTGACTGGGTTCTGTTTTCATTAACATTTCCTATCTGAACTTTTGAATTATAGAACCTTTTTATTCAGCAGAAAAAGTCAAGTTCTCTTTGCATTTGTGAAATTTATTGTCTGTTTTTATTTTTTTAAACTTTCTGTAGCATTTTTAAGGTGGAAAATACTCTCCATTATATCCAAATAAAGATTGTTGGGAAAAATAATGTAAAATTAATAAAAATGTGCAGTCCTTTATAGACTATTTGATTTTTTAATTTGGGTTATTTTATTATTAAATGGGAATGGGAGGTAGAGACAGAGCTGTATTTGCTGTTGCTGTGCTGCTGTTATCATTATTAATCATTTATATACTTAATGCGTAGCTGTTGTTCACATCTTAGGCAAATAAAAAATGTCAACCATGCCCTGAAGTGTTTGCAATCTAAAATTAGAGAAAAGAGCAACAAAAGAGGTAGCAGATGATAGCAGTTGGCTCCAGGAGTGGGAATTTCGGAAGAGTATGTTATTGTTTACCTGCTGTCCTTTTACCACTTTCTGTTTGAAATACTTGCTTTCAACAGACTGCAGACGTGCTGAGGGCACGCTCTGCCCTGTCATCCAGGCCATTAATGGAGGTGTTGGACATGACTGGACCCAGTTTTTACCCCTGGGATACAACTGCTAGTTACTAGAGCGTGTACCACTGATCACCACCTTCTATCCCTGGTTGTTTGGACAGTTTTCAGTCCACCTCACTGTCTGCTCATCTAGCTCCTACTTCATCAGCTTCTTTATGAGCTTTTTACAGGAGAAATGTTGAAAGCCTTATTGAAGCCAAAGGTGACAATAGCCACTATGTCCCCTCATCTCTAAAGCCAGGCATTTCATCATAAAAGGTTGTCAGGTTGATTAAGCAAGATTTCCCCATACTTTCTACTCCCAGTCACCTTCTTGTCCTTCATGTGCCTGAGAATTATTTATGGGATTGTGTGCTCCATCACCTTTCCAGTGACTGACAAGCCTGTAGTTTCCTGGGTCATCCTTCCTGCCCTTGTTAAAATTTGAAGTGATACTTCCTTTCCTCCAGTCTTGCATGCTTCTCCCAGTTGCCACAGTCCTACAAAGATTATCAAAGAAATGGCAGCAGGCAGCTCCCTCAGCACATACCATCAGGGACCGTGGTCTTACTTATGTCCAGTTGGCTTAAATATTTCCTGGTCTGATTATCTTCCACCAAGGGTACATTTTCCTGTTTCAGACTTTCCCTTTAGTCTTCAGGGCCTGGAACTCCTGAAGATCAGTTTTGCTGGTAGAGACTGACATGAAGAAAATATTCAGTATCACAACCTTTTCTATGTCCTGTGTCACCAGGTCCCTGCCACATTCAGCAGTAGGCTCACGTTTTCCTCAGTCTTTCTTTTGTCACCTGCATACTTAAGAAATCTCTTCTTGTTGTCTTGAACATCCCTTGCCAGGTTCGATTCCAGGTAGGCTTTCACTTTCCTAGCTGCAACTCTGCATGCTCAGCCAGTGTTTCTGTACTTCTCCCATGTTGCCCCTCTCTGTTTCCACTTGGGCATGTTTCATTTTTTTGTTTGAGTTTTGCTGGAAGCTCCTTTTTCATCCATACAAGGCTCCTGACATTTTTGTCTGGTTTTCCACTCACTGGGATGGAGCAGCTGCAGCTCTTGTAGAGAACAGCCCCAGTTCTTGCAGGCTCTCCTTGTATGCTCCAGTCCTTTAATGATCTTTGTGTCTGTTCTTTGGGCACACTTTGGGCCCTGCATGTCTCTCCTGAACTGGGGGGCACAGAACTGGACACAGCAGTCCAGATATGGTCTCACTGGTACTTTTTTTTTTTCAGATGGTCATAGCAAGGAGTTTAAGTAATGGATGTTGTAAGAGGAGATTGTGATTAGATTGTGACTCATAAGGGTAAGAGGAGTCAAGTTTGCAAGAAAGGGAATGAAAAAATCAGTCTGAAGATTCAACAGAGGAAAGTCAATGGGGTAGAAAGCACAACTAATTGGAAGCAGCAAAATGGAGCAGAAGGATGAGATACATATATTGGGAAGGTGAGTGGGAGGGTGAGGATAAGAGGAAGTAGCTGAAGCTTGATAAAAAGTTAATTGAAGGCAATAGGAATCTTTTATGTTTATTTCAGCAAATTCTGGTTAGGGAACAGGTTGTAGAAGTGGCAGGTTGTTAAAAATAAAATACACCCTATCTGGATTTCAGATTTCCTAAAGTTCAGCTATAACAAGTGTCTCTGGGGCTTTGAACTTGCTTTCTTGGATTGGTGGCTGATGATTGCTTTGGTTCCTCAGTGGAATGTGCTTGGAAGAGGGACTGAGTCTAATGATAACTGCTTTAGAAAGTTGTGCTAATTTGCAGTGGTGGTTCTTTTAGTGGAATAGTCTTCTGCCTGGTCGTGGCAGAAGTAGATTACACAGATGCTCTGAAGAGTGAGAATATAACTGTGTCTCTTCAGAACACAGAAAAGCTCTATAAATGAAGACAGGAACAAAAGGATATTTAAATTTTCCATGTCCTCATAGGAAAAATAAAAGCCAAACTTCTATTTATTTCTTAAATTATACACATTTTTATACTAAGCGACTGAACTGTTGAGAAACTTGAATGATTCTAATAAGGGTATCATGAGGTCTGAGCAGATTTATTGTATGAGAACAGCATCACATATTTTGTATATCTGTGAGCCCGGAATTCTGGTGGGGCTACCGTTTATCCTTAATTTCTGGGAGATTATTTTTTGTTGTTTTTTTTTTAAAAGTATTTCCATATATCTTTTTTGTTATTTTTTTATAACTGCGATTCAGTGCTACTGTGTAAAACACATGCCAGTGATTTAGTTCTGCTGCTGTAAGAGTCTTCAACCCTAAATCTCCAAAAGGTGTTTAGCTTCCCTATTGAAATTTCCATGTTAAGGAGTATTACTGCTATGGCCATCCCCAGGTAGCGAATGAATAACATCATAAAATACCCAGTGCTAGTATGTCTGTGTTTGGTCTTTTTAGGAATGCTTTGATAAATACTTATTTTGTTTAATTCATAGAATTTGCCAACCTCTGCATAATCTTCGATTTCCAAATTGTGAAAAGCATATTCAAAAAAAAAAAAAAAAAGTTTTAAAATGCCACATGCTCTAGTGTACTTACGAGTTTTTGGAATGTGTCTGAGCAACTGGCAAGTCAGGTCCCCTGTAAACTAGAGAGGAGAGAAGAATGAATTCCAAAGGCTAGGAACAAGTAAAATACTTGCCAATATTCCCTTGGCTTCCTTCCTTCAAGTTAAAGCTGTTGTTATACTATTTCTACTGAACCGTAATTGCAGTCCTGTAAGTGCAGACATCCACAGTATCTCCAGTGTAAAATACTTTCTTCCAGAACAGAACCATATTAGGTGTAATAGGTATTAACATATCTGTCTTCTGATAGCAAGTAAGAGGTAAGCACAGAAGGATTCACAGATGACGGATTGATAACTAAGGCAATACTGTTCAACCAAGGATTTCATATACTTGCATAGGATTATGTGGCAATAGGGAATGAGGTAGATTTCTTGGCTGTTTCTCAGTTTCTCATATCTGGGGCTATATGAAAGCGTTACAACTCTTGAATACAAAATGGGGAATTGCCTTAGTGGTAGCCGGAAACTCATTGTATTTTATTTGTTTTGTTTGGAGGAGGTGATAGAATACTGGGGTGCAATCATTCTTTCCCATTCTTACTAGAGTATTGTTTTATGTAAGGGTTCTTATCTTCTTTTCAAATTTCAAGAAGAAGACATGAAAAATAGTTTTTATTACCATTCTGTGATGTTTGTAAGGATGGTGAAGAAATAGCTCATAAAAAGATATTTCTCAGGTTTTAACTTACTGATTTTTTCATTACCGTAGCAGGTGGTCATTTTCATATAAATGAAACTTGTAAATAGCAACTCACCTTTTGACATGGATTCAATTAAATTGAATGCTTCCAAAAGCCAAATGTATGGAAAGAATGCCTTCTTTTCATTCTCTAACAAAACCCAATGAATTCTTTAAATCTTTTATGTGTGTGTGTGTGTATATATATATATATGCATGCCATAGTCTAAATGCAATATATAAAATAAAAAATGCCTAAACTGCTTTATATTTTTTCACGTCCATTTTTCTCCCTCTTAGTTGATACTAAAGCTATACATAAAATAATTTAAGCCAAAGTGAAATCAACTTCTGTTTATGTTTTCAAGATAGAGTCAGGTTTCTCACAGATTCATATTGACCTGTGCTATGCTTTTCCCTTTTCTCGCGTAATATTCTCAATAAAACTCATCCACCCCTTCTTTTTTAGGCAATCATTACTTCAGTGTATGGCGCCTCATAAACTTGCTATAGTTGGATTCCTCTTACCTAATTTTAGATCTATAGAAATTAGACATCATATAAATACATTAAAAACAGGTAACAATTTTATAAATTTTCCTCTGTAGCTGTCTTATACTTCCTAGTCTTCTGTTAACTCAGACTTCGTATCTAAAGTGAGACAAATCCCACTCTTAAAGTCCTCAGTCCCCTAAGAAGTCTGGTTAAAATACTAATCTATCTAAGGACTATTGAAGCTACATGAAATCAAGAGGCAACACACTGTACTAATTACTAATGGTGTCGCTATGACGTGTGTGAAATGTATTGCAAAAGTTCATATTATTTTATGGGATCCATAAAAATTTAAGTAAAATATTTCCAAATAAAACGAAATTCATTTTGGAAAAGCATTGTCAGTGCCTGAGCAACATTTCACATAAAAACTCTTGAGCATAGCTTAGGGGACAAGAATTACACCTTATCTTAGAAGTACAGCTTTTGCCCCGTATGCCAGTAACACCAACAATGAAAATAAATCTGATTGTGGTGGGATTCCATAGCTGAAGGGTGTTCAAATGAATTATTCCCCCCAGATTAACTTTCAAGTACATTATTTGTGTAGGCAAGTGAAAGCTGTGTCTTAGTGCAGTGCTAAGGCTGCTCTCTCCAACACTTATGTTCTGCTGTAGAGAAACAGATAAAATAACGTGAAGAGTTTGGATAAAATTAGTCCATTAAAGTGGGGGTCCTTACAACCCTTGAAATCTGTCATTGTGTCCAGAAACCTGCTGACAGAGAAAGGTGATAATTAAATCCATGACATTTCAGATCCTCTTATTCACAACTGATGCAGGTTTCCTCTATAAATGTCTGTTCTGTTTTTATTGTGGTGAGGGACTCTAAAGAAGTATGTACGTGTTGTACTTTAGCAGAGGTGTTCCAGAGATGACCAATATACGTACTAATTATTTTTCCTTTTCCTTATCAAAAGCATTGTGATTTAAATTACTGAGCTAAAAACTACTGAATTCTATGCTGAGCACACTTGCAAGGGTACGAATGTTGGCATGCATGAAAAAAGAGTTCATGATGACTCAGTGATTACTTTGAAATACAGTCTGTATATTTTTTTTAATTACTGTTACTAAGCTCAACTGCTGATGGAAAATATTTATGCATTAATTAGTACAAGGACCGATAAGCATATTGAATCAGGCACATTATTTTTTGCATATAAATTATGATATTATGGAAGAAAGGTTGCTGTGCTGGACATAAAAGTGCTAATAGCGATTTGTAAAACAATTTTATAATGAAAAGATATGGAAGTTTGTGATAAAAGGAGTCTCAGAAGAAGGCATCTAGCTTTAAAGAGCTAAAGAACTTTGCTCTTTCCTCACCCTGTACCATCCTCATCCTATAGCTCCCCTTTTTTTGCTGATACTTTCTTTGTACTATTACAGGCACAAGAGATTGCGTCTAAGGCCTCCACACTGGCTCTAAATAAAGATTCTGTAGTTCCCTGACAGCTGTTTTTGGGGTACAGATCTCTTCAGAGCATGAGTGAGCTTGTTTCAGTGTCTGTGATAGGGAGCGTCAATAATACTCTATTTTGCAGTTTGTCATTACAAACAGAACATGTATATTTATTGTGCTTTCCATTTAAATAACCCATAAACTTGTATTTGAACTACAGAGATAACTGTAATATTCTTGTTCTTCTCCTATAAAGATTTACTAAAAACAAAGCCATGGGCAGTTTTTAATATGACATTAGCACCCCCTCACAGAATTCCTAACTAACATTTCAAACCTTCCTGCCGAAGGGTCAAATAGCACTGTCACTAAAGAAGAGTATCAATGATTTATATAAAGTGTTTTAGGAGCGAACATGGTTATATAAAACTAATAGCCAAAGATGTACTATTCGTATTTTTTGTATGTATATACAGTTTTCACTTTAAACCACTTCTAGAGCATTTTACAAGGAGCATGTTGCTGTTTACCTTATGGAAATTGTCTGTCTTTATAATTGCTGATTTGTACACTCTGTACTTTCATACACTACTTAAAGATAACTTCTCTGAATTTTTAAAGCTAAGGACACAGAAGTTATCCAAGTGAGAGACCTTCTTTGCAGTAACAATGACCAAAAGCATCTGTTCATCTCAAAGAGAGCTCTGTGTGTGCAGCAACTCTGAATATTACATTGTTCACTGAAGTACTTGTTCTTTGGAAGTCAATTTGAAAAATAAATTATTTTTAAGATACCAGTTTACCAGTTTTAAGACACCAGTTTAAGAAGCAATTACCATTGTGTTTCATAACAAAGTCTCCTTAGTAAACATCATGAAATGGCAAACTGATGAATGAGTTCAGCTGACACACATGAAACACAATAGTCTAGAAATGCCACATCTGAGTATTTTTGCTAGAGAGAAGGGTTATATTTAAAGAAATACTAATTCCCCAGGAAAGTAAGATTAATGATAAGCTATTTTTAATTTGCTGATTGTTTGTCACTTTAAAAACCATTTTAATAAGCAAAATAAAATAATTAAAATGCATATTTGTATTTTTAAAATTAACAATGAGCATTGATAATTGCCATAAGTTTCAGAAATTGTAACATATTTTGTTTTGTGGGTTTTTTTATTTATCATGCCTATTTTCATTTTGTATTGCTTGTGGTTTTTTGAAAAACTGTAAATAATTTAGAGATGTCTTAGATTTAGAAAATTATGTTTTAAGAATCTGTGATTTAAAGTGTGCCTGGAAAAGGCACCTTATTATGCACAAAAATTGTTTCCCTGTGTTCCTGTTAAAAGATGACATGGGCAATGGTAGACCATTTGCCTCAGTAAAATACAAGGATTTAAAAATATATTAAAAAAAAAAAAAAAAAGCAACACATACAGTAATTAGGGGCATGGAAGTAATGGAAGCCCACATGGAATTGCCAAATATAGAGCCTGCCAGACTAAAGTGACCATATTCTTTGATCAGAAAGGAAGCTCAGGAAATTTTATCTGTGTGGACTTTCTAGCATTTGATGTGGAAACACATTTAAAAATAGGGTCTTAGTTTGGTTGTAAATGTGTATAAAAGTTGAAAGGTGATTAAAAAATTGTCAGAAGGGGTAAACATGATGATGGTCTCTATTTAAAGTTACTGGATAGGAAGGAGGTTATTAGTGAGATTCTTAAAGGAACATTGTTCTTGAATCAATATTATTCATTTAATAACTGTCCTCCAAAAGTCAGAAAACTTAGAAAATTTGCTTCTGATACATATTGAAGGGTTTTGACAGCTTGTAGAAGGAATGATATGTCTAGAGATTGAGGAGATGATCATTAGAAATAAAAAAAGTGTGTAAGTACAAAATGAGAGGTAACCAGTGATAAAACATTTCTACTGTAACTGGGTTCTCATCTCTAGAAAACAGCAAAACAGGAAAGAAAAAACAGTTTATGGATGATTAGAGATACCATCATGGAAAACTGAAAGATTTCTAGGAATTACTGGATGTGATATTCAAGGAATGCATTAATTTAGAAAGACACAGGTGAAATTCTACTTGGAATGCTATACAAAGTTCTTTCCATCAGTCTTTCAGAGGTAGATCCATATTAGAGCAAAGGAAGAGAAGCATTATTAAAATGATCAGGGAAGAGGGAAACTTCACTGCATTAGCAAAATCAGGTAATGATCAGATGTCTGTCACAGTTGCTCCAATAGCCAAGATTTGGACATGAATCCTGGAGGTCAGCACAGGCTGGAAAATTTATTTCAGTAGATCTCAAATGGAAAACATAACTTTCATGCAGTTTTTAAACCCTTCTGCTATATTTCTATGTTCCTTAGTATTCCATATAAGAAATTATATTATGCCAGCTTTGGCAATTTCTTAATCTTAGGTTTGTGCCAATTTTTTATAAACCCTACAGAACACTTCGTGTAGGTGTGTGTCATTAAGCTATATCTTCATGGTCTGACATTTTAGTAGCTCCCAAAAAGGAGCAGGTGTCCTCACAGTGTGATGCACCAAGATATTCAGCATCTACTCAAGCATGCTTGGGAAGTACTGGCCCATCAAGGTCATGAGTTTTCTGTGATGGAACTCCAACCAAAATGCAACACTGGCATTTTCACTGCTGGATGATTTGTTTCCTGATTGCATTTATGCAACTTCATTAGTAAAAGATAGCAGTAGAAAATCCCTGTGAGTTCAGTTATATCCCTTCTAAGTGCTGTATTGCCTAACAGTATTATTTCAGTATTTTTTTAAGGGGCTGGCCAGTACAGCACTTACTTAAGTGATGAAAGAGAAAAGCTGCATTACAACTTGTTGGGAAAATACCCTCTCTGCTAAATAATTGCATTTCAGAATAACATTTGGGCTACTGTTATATTTGGGACCATATTTTGAAGATGTCATCCAGAAATTTGTTTATTTTGATATTTGCATTGAGGTGGGCCTTCTACATATTATTTGTTGTTCAAGATTGCTCCAGGACTACAGGCTCTGTATGAATCACATTGTGAAGCTCTGGAAATACCAGATATGAGTCAATATTTGTAGTGTTTATCTGTACACTCGAGCCAAGTCTTCCAGAATGGCAAGTACTGCTGAAAAAAGGATTGAAATTCAGCTGGTATAAAAAGGTTGTATCAGACTGAACCACTTAGGCCAGGCCTTGCTGGGGAGATGCAGCTGCATGAGTGACAAGGAAACCTAAAAAAAAAATAGTTTCACTCTGATAGTTGTTCTTATGGCTCTGCTTCTCTATAGGAAAAGGCCTGCGCTTTCTGAAATGCTTAAGCACGTTAAAATAGGTCTGCAAATTCATATATAACAGTACACATTGTGTGAAATGACTTAAGTTTCCAGCAGATGTTGTCGCCATTGAAAATTGCAAATTTGGAAATGACTGCCAATTAAAATAAATAAATTAATCTTTTGTTATGACTGCCATTTCATATTTGAAGAGTTGCTGGAGGGCTTTTTTCTTTTCTGAAAAGACTTGGGACACTTGTTTTATCTAATCATTCTTGGCCTCATATATGTGGAAGTTTTATTGTCATCGCATTGTTCAGGGAATTAAGTATATATGGATGATAATCTGTCTTTATCTAGACATACATTTGCATCTGAGATGATATTTTCCTGCTTGTCTTGAAATTTTATTTCTTCCGATTTTCCCTCTAAAATACCAAATACAAGTTTCAACCGTGAAGAATATTTCTAGGACAGTCACTGTTGTGAATCTTTTTAAATTCTGCTTCTCCCTTCAGAATTGGGTCTCTTTGTTTGCTCTCTCTGTCTTGTGAGCACCGAGGCAAAGTTACTTTATTGAGCTTTCAATGTTATTGAGTTTACAAACATCAGCTCTTCTGCCAAGTCAGTGTTTTGGGACCAAAATTGTCATTGTTTCTTGTTGACAAAAATGTGACATTCAAAACTTGATGCCAAAGTCCTTTTTTAGGAGAATAAATAATTATCCTGGCATAGTTTGCCATTTTTACATGTGACATAAATTTTGTGATAACAGAGCAAATGGGTTACAGACCTAAAGAATCCCAGTTCTGTTTTCTTGATTTTTTTCAGCAATATTTTTATCTGGTCTTTAACTGAGAATTTCTTGTGGGAAACAAGTTTTATATGTTATGAACTCTGTAGTCTGATGCCATATTTAGACTGGCAGCAGGGCTCATGCTTCCAGTGTTGGCTCTTTTAATGACGAGAAGCAAAATCTTTTACCCTTGGTGAAATCATGTATATATAAGAACTTTTAATACTCATTTTTCACCATTTCACACTACTGCCTGGAGCATTGACTAGAAAAAAGCAGCATCACACCCTTGAGTTCTAGCTCGCTGACTGAATATTAATGCCTCATTTAAACATTAAAGCCATATTTACCTCCCAAGTTACGAAGATGCTGTGCTACACTGCTGGTCATTATGGAAAGCTGAAATGAAAAGTAGAGGGAATGTACTTGCGAGGAAAATGAATCAGGCAGCATTTTAAGGTTTGTCTGTTTGACCATGCTGCTGATTTTGCTTATTTTTTTTATGTTCTGACTTTGTCTCCAGTATAACAGTTTTGTTTTATACTGGCATTCAGAGAGCTACAGATGGCAGTGTATTTGCAGGGGTTTTTGTAAAGATACTGGAATGGGGAATTTGGGAATAAGCTTTTCCATAATACTGTGTACAAGCCTGATAAAGTCCTTTCATTCTTCTGTGCTTCAGTTGCCCACATACAAACCTGAGATAATATTTCCCTGCTGCCAGCTATGCTGTTCTTCCACTCCCCCTACAGCAAGAGGGTACTTTGAATAATTAGGTAGGGGAAATCCAAACATTTTTATTTAGAGGGTTGGAAGAGGATCATTCTTCTAATCTAGAGTTTTAAGAAAAGGGAGCATTTGTTACTTGTTTATAACTTATTCATTGCACTTAGGTGCAGTGCCAGTTTGAGAAAAACTGTAGCTTGGTTTGGCTTGGCATTTGGGTGGGTATATTACAGTATGAAGTAATGAGGGCAAATTTAGGTGAGACTCTGATTGTGCATAGCTAGACTAAAGGTACTGCTGCAGTCACTTCTTGATTTGCCAGAGTATATAGCCGTTTGAATTCACCTGCCATATATATCAGTAATCAGAGTTGACAAGTGAAATAAAAGAATAGCGCTGTACTGCTGAGAGAAACCTATTTTTGCCATAAAATGGAAAACAAAGATCATGCAAATTCATTGTGAATTAAAAATACGTATTCCTTAGAAAAATCATTACATTTGTTCTTGAAAGTTTGCTCTAATGCAACAAAAAATGAACACCTGGAATTTCAAAAGGAAGCAGTAACTGCAAGTGAGAAATACTTATTCTAAGTTGCTACCTTTGAAATACAAGTAAGAAAACCCATGAAATCCGTGTAAGAAAATCAAATAGAAAATCAAAAAACATGCTAGAAAATATTGTTTTCAGAGAGTCCCACAACACAGTGAAAGCCAGTTATGTCATCTACCCATTTTATCTTCTTCGTGCCTTCCCAAAACCCAACTCCTTCCCACGAAGTGCAAGTGTTTTTTCAGTTCTGCAGCTAGCATCTGCAGACTGAAAACAGCCGGGGGGAATGCATGCACTGTTTTGAGAGCGCTGAGGAAGCAACATAGACTTTCAGGCTGCAAAGTAGTCACAGCCCCAGCAGAGTGGCCAGTGCATTACACAGGGCTGTGGGAAACCCACTGACATGGTTTGTGACTTCTTGTCCGTTCCTAGTACATTTTCTAATCACTGGCTATGGAAGCGGGGAGTGGAAGTATTTTAAAATTTGCGAAAAAAAGACTTTGAAGTTTGTTGAATTCATCTTGGTATGGAAGGAGGAAAAATTCAGCCTCAATTATTTTTATGTGAGGGGAGAATTGCTTCCTGCTCAGCACTAGGCAATTTCAGATTGTGTGTCTCAAACATGTACAATCGCACTTTCACGGTGTTTAACTGCAGGGTTTGGGTTGGAATCACTTCAGAGGAATATTTGAACATTCCCACTGGATATTTGAATAATACAGAATTAAGACTTTGTCTATGATATGTATACATATCATATTTTTACAGCCTAAGTGTTACCATAAAAATAACTGAAATGCATCCTTTTTAAGAGCTGCTAGATGTAAAAAAATCTGCAAAATATAAATCATGCTGATCAATTTACATCTAGCTCTGACATGTAATATGTCCCTCTCTTCTTTAGTAGAAGGAGCTGGGAGGAGTCTGGTAGAGCAGGGAGGTGGAAAGAGCATTAGAGCTGTGTCAGCTGTCTTTTCCCTTATGGCTTTGAACAGTTTTGCTGTCCTCAGAGCCAGCCCCCTGTAATCCTGAGCAATACCTTCAGCAGAAGGATTTGCTCTCTGAACACGAACGCTTTTGCTACCCTACCTACCTACTGTTTTCTGAAGATGTATTCCTGCTCTTGGATCTGCTCCTCATTGTCTAATTACATTGTCCAGTGAAACAACTAAAATATGGCAACAGTAATTAACAAAAGAAAACTGAATTTTATTTTTTTTTTTCCCTCAGCCTGCTGGGAACATACACACAGCCACAGGCTGTAGCTGACCCACTTCTTGGTAAATCACACAGCATAACTAACACTGAGACAGCTTATGCCATCTACTGACTAAAATAACACTACCACTGGGATAGTCAGCCTCAAAAGAAGCTTGCAGGGCTGGTAGCGTTAAAAATAATCAGAACATTATGTACACCTCTTAGATTAAATATAATCTGAGTTTGAGAAGTTAAAACAGGTTCTTCAGAAATCAGGATTCATTTGTCTTAGGCTTGTTCTGCAGCAGGAAAGCTAAAATAATCTGTTGTTAGAAAGCCTTTCAATAACCTGACTTTCAAAATTGCTGAGTATCTTCTTTCCCGCTGTCTTCAGGGAGATTTGTATCTTCTCAGAATCTCTGAAAATCTGTGTTGATACTGGTTTGCTAAAAGATACTGTATTTGCTGGATGTCATTTAAAACAGAAAAAAAAAATTATTGTTTCTCATCCCCATTCATTGTTGCAATGAGTTATACCCCACTGAGTTATGATTGTTTTCATCTCAGAGGTAAGACTGGGCTTTTTATTTTTGATACCTCACAATATGAAGACATAATCAGTATTAGGCATGTCTCTGCTTTATGATATCTGCAAAATAACCACGTAATTTAAAATATCTTTTCCTGTGTTTATATTAGCAAATATATTGCTTCAGTGCAATAAGCAGAGAAATTTGCATTTGAAATAAGTGCCACATTTCCTGCTAAAAATCAGTCACTGAGCAAGGTGGATTACATGTAAGATATCAGCATTCACCAAGTTAATAATAGAGAACATTCTCTCTAATTGAATAGCCACCTCTGTACAGTAAAGCAAATCAGTGTGCTCAGCTCTTTTTAGACAAATTATAAATCAAAGTCTCATTAAAGTAGACAATGCACTTCAGCATGTTTTTAAGTGGGGTGGTGTCACTTTTACTGATGTCACTTTTGTGTGTGCTAAAATATTACTGCTTCTGAGGCAAAATCCTGCTGATCTTGCGGACCTTGATAGCTTCATAGAGATGGTGCCTTTCACCCAGCAAAATCCTGACTGGATTAAAGTACTGGATCACTATTTACCATCCTCTGTCCATTTTTTGTGCATCAAATATCCAAAATTTACTTCTAGAACAGCAAGTTCGCTGCTACTTTTTGCATTCCCTCATATTCCAGAATAGTCCTGCATCCTTTATTCATGGCCTCTGGACCACTGCTTCACTCTGTAGCTTTAATACAGAGGCAGTTTGAAATTTTATGGAACTTTCCGCTGTTTATCCACTTTTTCAGACAAAAGGACCCTCAGTCATTTTGAGGAAACAAGGAAAAGGAGTATCATAAAGGAAGTGTCCTAATGTAACAGGATATGAATTGTTATTAGGAATCCAATATTTATAGTTGGTGTTGTTCAGATCACGTTGTACAATGACTATAATTCGAAGAATAAGTTCAATTAATAGAATTCATTCACAAGGTCCACTTTCATGTAATTTTATCTTTCTGTGCTGGATTTGTTTTCATTCTACTGTATGAAATCTGTATGACATTCTACCAAGTAGTCTTCATTCCTGACCTGAAGCAGCATTTGCCAAATTGCATCTTCCTCAGATCAGAATGCTTCTTAGTTTGGCCAAAGTCCTTTCATAGCCTACTTACTTACTCTTTCAAATTTATTCTAATATCTATAATAAAAAATCCAGATCTGAAGTAATTATTTAACATTTTAAAAAGTATCTTCCACTACTTCCATGTGTTTCTTTCCCTTAAGTGTGTTATATAGTAGATATTTAAAGACTCGTAATCTCCTTACAATTTTAAATTTTACTACAGAATTTTTTTATCTGATTTGTTTTTCTTGCACAGTCAGTAGTAGATGAGAATGAGTTGAAAAGGGATGTAAATTCATATTAAAAACTTTTTCTATTCATTGTTAAGATGTTTTTCACCCCTTGAGATGTGACTTTAATTCCTTTTAAAATTTAGGATACATGTTGTGGACAATACATCTCAGCAGTAAACATTTTGAATACTGGCATTATGGCAATCATTTCAACTTTTTTTTTCATAGCTTTCAATCTGCCTCCATACAAGGAAGATAAATGTTGTTTTCAAAATGTCATGGATTGTACTGTTTTAGAGGTGTTTACAAAACAGCAACTCAGATAGTCTTGCACTGGGTTTCCCTTTGTATGAGCAGTCAACTTCTGTTACTGATCTTGGATTAAGATCTCCAGCGCCTGTGAATAAGTGAGGTTTGCATAAGGCTGGCTACAACAATTACAATTGCAATTGTGATTGCAATTTGCCTACAATATACTATTTTTCTTTATAATTATTCCATTATTCAAATGTTTGTGTAATTTAATATTATATGATATTTATGGTGGTTCCAAAACTCTGTATTTGCAGTCTTTAGGATGAGATTTCTTGTTTTCTGTTATATTCCATGTACCCAAAGAAAATTTCTGTAGATTTTACTGCTCATTTCATTCCTTTTATGTTTGATTGGACCTTTTCTTTTAGAGATTGAGGATGCATTTATTTTGAGGTATGACAAATTATCTATCTACATATGTAAATCTTAATTATATATATGTTTTACCAAGACACCCTACTATAATGAAGTTTTCCTAAGCAGAAAGCATTTTTATACAAATGTACAATATTTTTGTGGCTTTTGTGCGAAGTTAAAACATTGTCTGGTGTTTGCTATGGTTAACATGAAGTTCTGGGTTTCTGGCACAGGTGAGATTCTTTTTCCGCATTTGTTTAATGGTTAAAACAAAAGAATGGAGATAAGGTGAGGATTTTATTCATTTATTTGGTTATATTGTTGTTTTTGAAAATAATTTGAGTTCTCTAGTCAAATTATTTGTATTTAGAACATTTTCTGGTACTCACAGAGGACATACGGAGAAAATACTTAAGGTCTCATGGCAGCAATGTATGTGCTAGACAACTCACTATTGTTTGCTGGATCTAGGAATTTTCAAACAGCTCCATTACGAACTGTGTGGCATTTACAAACATTTTATTTTATTTTATTAGCTGTTATAAACTGGGGTGCTGGTTTCAGAAAAAACTGCTTAGCGTTATGTGATAATGGCCAACTCTGAAGGATTAATGAAGATTATGCAAAGACAATTCATAAAGAAGTTGTATTTATAAATGGAACATAAAAGCCCATTTTAAATTGCTTCATAAAACTTGATGACTTTAAATGAACCTTTGTGCCAAACAAGCCAATCTTCTTTTCTAGAAGCATGGATTAGAGCAGGATTACTTAGTCGGTAGGAGGCATAGACCAGAAGTGAGTCACCAGGGATTGTGCCAACTAATGGCCAGAATCCGGCAAAAATCCCCCAATGGCTGTGACAGAGCAGAATCCTTGAATGGGAGTGAAAAATCCACCCAACCCTCACAGCTGTCCTACTCTCCCTTCTTCTGCTGCTTCTCCTGCTTGCAAGCCCACACCTGTGTGGTGCTTTCTGTACCTAACCTTCTTGCGCGGGGGGCTTGTTTCTGACAGTTTTCATCCGTGCTGCAGTGATTCTGTGATTACCAAAGCCTGTCTTCTGTATCCACTTCAGGTTACCATTCAAAGTGGGGAGACTCTGAGAGGGTGGGTTTTATTTAGAGCCCATGAGTTGGAGCTGTGGCAGACCAAGGTGAGAACCCACGAGACCACTGTGACCCTTGGTGTCACTCTGTGGTGCTACTGAATCCTGCCTGCTTGCTGGCTGCCTAGTGCATGCAGTTTCTTTACTGCTCTGTGTAAAGTGTTAAAAGAGTGTTGTCCTAGTTTGTCTTTCTGATGAATAATGCTCCCTAATGACAAGGTGTTAGTGCTGAAAATGAAATTCCTTGAAGCCAGTTCAGTGCTGAGATGACTGTGACCACTTCATTTCTAAGTCTGTATAGCTGCATGCAGAAGAAATGGGTCAGTGGGAGGCAAGGCTTCTCATGCAGGCTTATGGAAGGCTGTTCACCCTGCCAAGTAGTCTACCAGTGGAAACTGAGGGATGTTCAATCTCATGAAGATACAAAGAAGCCCCTGGAGGAATCTGTTGCTGTCCTTTGAATGCCTCATGTGGACACCTTGCACGTGGCATTAGATGGCAAGCAGCCTGCCTTCTCCTCACTTATCTCTCCTCCCTGGCTATGTTACTTTTCCAATAGGAAATCGCTGCACAGCACCCCAGGTAGGAGAAAGATGCTCGCTGACGGGCCATGCTGTGGTGCGTGCAGTGACTTCACACAGTTTGAAGATGTCCAGTCCAAAGGTTCTTACCTTTGCCAGAAAATGGCAAAAAGTGAAAATAAATTACTACTTCTCTTTCTCCTTCTTTCACTTTTTAAATATGTAAGCCAGCATATTCAACAGTATTGTACAAACCAAGACTTCCCGCTTTTTAAACTGAAAGATCTGTAGAATGTGTTCCAAGGATGGTGATTAAAATACCTGGACCATATGAAAGAACCTCAGCATTGCAAAATTTTCATTTATTCATTCCTTGCAATTTTTACTTTCTTTTTGGTGACCTTTCGTAGGACTCATTCTTTTTTTTTGCGTTTTCCTCTCTTCCATATTTCAACTTTTCTTTTAGAATGTTGTCTCACTTTTTTCTTCTTTTATTTTTCCGTTCTTTTTCCTGAATTGCACTCAACAATCACACTTTTCTGTCTGTCACTGTCTTCCATGACTATTTTACTACCTCTAGCACTTTTTTAGTTTTTTATCTTACAGTTTTATCCCTTGATACTTGTCCCTTTCAGGATTTCCTTTCCTTCCCATCATAGACAGTTCTAGACTAGCACTTTCCTGCACATTTGTCTGCTCCCCATCACCAGTAGTACTGAATTCCCTCTGCAGCAGGAGGAATGGGAGTGGGCAGATGCTAATTCTGTCCTGAGATCGCATCACCTGCAAAGAGGAGAAGGCAGCTTGCATATGAAATCAGCCCAGACTTTATTTCTAAAAGTAAAATATGTGTATATTTGCTTCTTCATAGGATCCTGCCCATCCGACGCAGACTGAATTCTTCTGACATTGAAACAGTGAAATAAGCTTGCACATCTCTGTGTATCAGTCATTCTCAATAATACCAGTTTTCAGAAGCTTTATTCTTTCCCCTTTACTTGTTTTTTGGTGTCATTGGGATTAGCATTGTTTAAGCTTATCCACACACTCCAGTGAGATGTTACGTTCCAGAAAACGAGTTCTTCACTTTAAGACTGTACCTCTAACAGTCTCCGGTCTGTAATGCCAGTGCATGACCCTATTTTGTCTATGCCACCAAGCTGCCCATAATTACACTGACAGACTCAAAGATCCCCAAGATGTAAAGGACTAAAATGCTACATCATAATTTGATACATGTTTTCCCTTCCATTTACATTTCTTAAAATGCCTTGGAATTCTGTCACAGTGCCTTCATACATATGCATGACATGCCTCTGCAAAAGACAGAACTCCTTATTTTTAGAACTTATGAAAAATGCATCCAAACTTCAAAGATGAATTAGAAATCAAGATTTCTGATAAGATATTTTGGGATTCAAATCATAGGAGACCTCTACAATGTAGACAATAAAAAAGGTGCTATTAATGTGTCTTTAGAGAGAGAAGTTACCTTGCATAAATCCCAAGCAGTCTTTTTAGTATTTGGGAGACAAAAAATAAAAAACATAAGCTAAAATGACACTTTCACTGCCTACAGTTTGTAGGTTGTGATAGCTTTAATAGGATTGTGTGCCTTTTTCCTGCTACATCACTAAACATCTGAAGTGTCCTGGAATAATCTGTGCTCTATATATCAGAATTAACTGAAACACAAACAGAAAGGGAATCTGATGTAGTATCATGCTTTAAAATTCCTGTAAGCATTATGTGTTGACAGAAATAAATTTTAGTATTGAAGTGCTTTATTAATACATACATAATAAATATTACATTGTTGTACTCTCTAAAAATCCACTAAGAGTTTTTGTCAAGTTGGAAATATTAACTTACAGTTCTCACAGATGTACAAATCCAAAGTCTTTACAAATTAATCTTTTTAATTAGGAATTTTAAATGTAAAGTAAATACCAGACCCCATTGCTAATCTATGCTTATTAAATTTTGCAGTATTTTGTATTACAAACATTTTGTCTGACTTGTTAAAAAAACCCAAACAACTGATTCTGTTGTGAAACCTGTTGTATTTCTATGTTTATTGAATTGAAATAATGGGCTACTTAGGGCTAGTAGTATAAAACTAAAAAATTACTGAGTAAAAATTATTCTAAATTTTGAAACATAAGCATCTTGATAGGAACAAACAGAAATGTCAAAACTACATACCCAAAGGTAGAATTTGCAGTTTCTGTCTTATTCTTGGTTCCTTTAAGTTTTGTATTTTATTTTCCTGTTTTCAAGGGGGAAATTCAAGGTTGTTAATTTTGTGAAGGTTGTGAGATCTTTGAACTATGTCCAATGCTTACAGCTTGTGGAATTTATTTTCACCAGTTTGTTCTTTCAGTGATTATGTATTATGCCAGAGCAAGTCTCTTCTGTGCTGGGAAACTGAACCCACTAAAAAAACACTGCTGTGCAGTTTACAAGCTATACAGCACAACAAAGATGTCAAAACAAATTCTACTTCCTTTTTTTTTTAACCCTAAATAAGTTTTTGTTTGTTTAAAACTGTTCTTCTCTGTACTGGACAGGTAACGTTTGCCTTCCCAGAGCTCTGCTCAGTTACAAAATCTGCATATTAACCGTAGTATTTACTTGGGTTTTTACTCACAGTTCTCATAGCTTCTCCCAAGACAGGGAAGGTGATTACTGCATACAATAAGAATCTCATTTTTAACTATTTATAGTTTATTTTCTTTAAACACCAAAGCATTTTAATCAGGTCTGCCCAAAGCACGACAAATTTGCTACAATCTGCAGTTTGAGATGTACTCAGAAAATACTGTCTTCAGGCATTAAAAACAAGGACTTGTGATTATTATCGAGTGTGTAATGGGAAGAGATTATTTTCAGACATTAACTCTTCATTTTTCTTCTGCTCTGTATCTGTCTTAGCAATAAAAATAAAGCAAAACAAATGAGCAAAAAGTCCACATCAGGCAATAAAAATTGAGTTTTATTTAAAGGAAGGGAAAGGGCAGAAACAGACAAAAAAACCTCATGTCATTAGCCTTGAATATACCAGGCACTAGGTGGTGATGCTTAAAATTACTTCAAAGAAATATGCAATACATTACTATAGGATGCAACAAGCAGTTATTCTAACATCAGAAGTGAATTGGCTTGTTTAACTTCTTGGCTTCTTGAACATTATACCCATTTTAGTATAATTAAATGAAGATGAGTTGGATGACTATTACTTTCCCATATTTACAGGGCCTAACCATGATTCATGATTTGTGTATAAAGTATGCAGTACAAATGTAGTAGATCTTGGAATATGGCCAAGCGCTGTTTATACAGAAATATAGATTTACCATACTAGATTAAACTTATATTCTATCTAGCTTAATATACGTTAGTACCCATCCAGTGTAGTATATAATGGCTGGCAGTATTTAGAATCAGATGCTTTAGACAGGCATGCAAGAAATCCTACTCCTGCTTGTTGTGTAGTATCTGTCATATGGGAAGTTCCTTCCAACCCTTTACTTGATAAGTGGACCAAGGAATGGACTTTGAGAATGAGAGTTATGAAGGTATTTTCGAAAGAGTGGGAGAAGACTGTTGAGGTGACATTACAATTCCTTTTCTAAAGGCTGCATCCAATACTTTTCTACTTACACAAAATATTTTTTTCCCTCTCTCTCATGTCTCAAAATAGAGAGGTTTTTGGTTGTGTATGCTTACAACATAATCTAAGAAATTTCCTGAAATATATACCTGAAAGAGTTTACAGGGATCTACATTAACAAAAGTTAAAAATCATTCCTGATATGTTCCAAATGGTTTTCTTTTACCTTCTCAGTACTAATTTCCATCAGAAGTGGAACTGGTGGGCTCAAAATATAGTCAGTTACTTTTGTACAGCATCATTAGGCTGCAATACACAGTTAGATTAACAGGTTTGCTAAAACCAGTCCTTTATTTTCTATGTTATTATAATGTATTTTCTTACAGAAATCTTTTTACAGTCCTGTGTTCTAATGAGAGCCATTTAAAATTAAAATTTCCATCACTCCTAAGCAGTTGCAACTTATAAAAAAATGCCTGAGAATAACTGGTTATTATTCATTCAAGCTGTACTAAATGAATATATTTATTTGCTTCTGCTGAAGTGTTGCGTAGTTGAGGTTCTACTCTGCAAACTCAACCCCTTCCTTAGTCCATTAGATAGACACAGTGTAGCAGCATCTATACACCCATTCTAGCAAGTGTTTCTTCTGCATCCTAATTACCTTCCTTGTTGGTTGGGTTTCTTTGGTTTTTGTTTTTTTTGGTTGTTGTTCTAAAAGTAAAGTCTCTGCATCAAGGACTGTCTGACAAGTGTGGCTGAACAGCCTGACTGTTCTGTAAGTGCTGACCCGTTCCCCCGTGTAGGTAGAACAAGCGCTGAAGAGGAGGCATGTGTGCTGGTGGAGTTACACTGTCTTCTGAAACTGGGTAATGCAGGCTGACAAAAACTGTTTCTGTTGGAATAACGACATACCTTAGAAGTTCTGATGTCTGCTCTGCAGAGATCTGCTGACATAACTAGGGTCTCAGTTAGTTAAGCAAAACCCAATAAATAGAACAGAGAAAGAAGGGGACAGTTGATGAGAGGAAGGGCAGTTAAAAGTAAGAAAGGTTTTTGTTGCATAGAAAGAGAATTATGAAGGTGTAGGAGGAGATTTTTCAAAGGCATGAATGATACCTAAATATCTAAATTTCACCTTTGCTTCTGAAAACCTCTTACTAAGATTGCACAGTGACTGAGGGGATAGAGATACAGATACAGATATACAGATACAGGGGAAGAATACAGAACAGGAAGTCTGAAGGGATCTAAGGAGATAAAATAAAGTTGGTTAATGAAGCGGAGAAATGCGGTTCTTGGGACTGCATGAGTCATACATTGGGATGAGGAAAAGGAGAGTGAAACAACAGCCATGAGCGAGGGGCAGAGTCTAAAACCACCAAATAAGTAGAAGAAACTTCCTTCTTTTTCTACTAAAGGTGCAGTCTCCAATTCATTCCCACTAGTAACATCCACTGTCATACAGTGCCTAGCTGATATTGCAGTTCTTTGCTCTTTAGCATTTCTTCTACAAGAGCCAACAGTGTTTCAGGGAGATGGCACTCTCCACTTTGGAGACAGCCAGCTGCCACTATATTTTCTTTTCTCCCAGTGGTGTATTTTGGCAGTAGATTTCCTTTGCAGCTGTGACTACAATTTGCATTTTGAGAGTATTGGTTTAGAAAGAGAAGGTATTTAACAGAGCTAACAATTACTGTTTTCAAATGGTTGGAAAGGTGATGAAAATTCCAGTTATTGCTTGTGCCTGTGGATTAAAAACAAATATCACTCCGTGCCATAAATGCTGCTTCTCTCTCCTACTGTGACAGCTGATAATGGCTGAAACACAGTTGCTATGTTAGCCCGGATCTCCGTAGGAAGGGACTTTCAGTGGAGACTTCTCAACCTGGCTTCATGTTTGTTAAATTCTTTATCCGGTAAAACGGACTGCATGTGTGTACAGCAAGGAAGCTGTGCTTGTTCCTAAGTTCCAAGGAGGTTCCTCGGCTCTTTGTTCTTTAGGTGTGCTATGAAGTTAAAGCTGTTAGTTTTGTAAAGGGCAGAAGACAAGAAAAATGTGCTACGTAGTGTGTGTTAAAAGAATTAGATAATGCACATTTCCATTTACAAATATGTCTCTTTTTTCTAGGTTTAAACAATTTTAAATTACCCTATTTGTTCTTGGCAGCAAAAATGCGAACAGAATGAACTTCAAGACTATGTTGTTTCAAGCTTTTTTTCTTTTTTTTTTTTTCCTCGGAATTGCTAATAAATAAACAGGAATTGCAGGCCTATAATTAGAGGTTTAGGAGTTGCTGCATGGTTTAAAATGACCTTGAAGTGGTATTGTGCTTTTCATCTTTCTTTTCTCTTTGCTAATGTACATTCCAGCATTCTCCTAGGGCTTTGTTGAAGTGAAGGCAAAACTTTGGTTTTTGTCTCTTCATATTCATGATAATCTATTTTCTTTTTCTTGTCACATTCTTAACATTTTACTGCATCCACTTTCATTCCATTGTGAATGTCCCTTGTGCTCTAAGTCCAATTTTATGCTTTTACCTCGCAGTGCTTAAACTAACCATTCTATTCTGCTCTGTTTTCATTGAGAACCAGCCCTTAGCAACCAGATAACAGCCTGATACTGAAGATTTCTTCTTTTCTTTCATTACAATACATCTTTTCTCTTCCAAAGAGATTTTTGGAGCTCATCAAATGCCCATGCTACAGAACAATACATCCGTGTGCTTTCTCTCAAATAGCTTTTCTCTTCACAGAACTTTGAAATGCTAACTTATTTTTTGCTCTCTTCTAAAGATAAAGCAAACAATTTCATCAATCATGTTGAATCCTTTTATGCTCCCGTTTTATAATGTAGGTGTAATCTCTGGAAAGCTCTTAGCTGCAAGTTGTTTAGAGAAAGCCAAGGATTTCTTTAATTAGTGCTGCATTCATTGTAGAGGATCAGGCTCTTGCAAGTAGTGCTGGCATTATCATTGGATTCCAGTCCTGTGTTTACATGCCTTCATGAAGACAAAATGCCCGTGTCATGAAGCAGAAGCACATGCACTTAAGGGGGCTTACAGGTCATGCTAGTCTCCCTACATCCTGCTTCTGTTTGGCTCAGTATCCTCATCCTTTCTCAGAGCAATACACTTAGATTATAGAGATTGCAGAGGGCAAAAAACCAGCTACCAGAAGCATTAAATGAAGTTAAAATAATCACTTGTTTGTCCTGGCCGCTCCCTCCTCTTGGGCAGCAGAAAGCATGAACCTCATGCTGTATGTCATCCTCCTTGTTGGCCAAGTTTACCAGCTAAGCAGTGGATAGCTGTCATGGTTTGACCCTGGATAAACGCCTGGTGTCCAGCAAAACTCCTTCAGGGCCTTTCCACACCCTTTCCCCCCACCCTTTCACCTTCCAGAGGGAAAGGGACAAAAAAAAAAAAACCAGCTTGGAATTTACGGCTAGAGATAACAACCCGAAGAAGAGCTTTGATTAATACTGCGGGCAAAGCAGAACTTAGA
>JAWWTY010000037.1:38391283-38475699 GCA_035222235.1 Margarornis squamiger
TTCCTCGGAGCTGGCCCTCATTGGCTCTGCTCTATAGGATGGAGGGAAACTTCCAGAGACTGCAACAGAAGCCAATCATCCTCTTAGGAAAAAAAACCAAAACCCTAATCAGAGAAACCCACGACAATAGCCCATGACTTCAGAAGATGTGTATCCTTAGTGGTGAAACTGCCCAAGTGCAAGTCTATGTCACACAGTGCCCAGCAGGGCACAGATCACATAATAGCAAAAGTTAGTTTTCAGCTTTGATAAAGATGCATAGCTGTACACTAGCTACACTGACCTGAAAAATGTGGAAACTGAACACATAACTGTCTTTGTTCTGTGTTCCATGACAACAGATAATCCTATTTTCCTATGCAAATGTGATCCATAAGTTTATTTGTTTTCTTTTTTAAATGGATCATGGTTATAGGGTAGGGTCATGTCCGATAAATGGTTATAATGACAAACCTAAATATAGGACTTAACAATAAAGATAGGGGAGAAAAAAGGAAACTGAACAAACAAAGCATTATCACAGGAATTGTAGCATTCAATTAAACAACATGATCATAAAAAAATAATGTCTGAAACAGATTATTTTTTTTTTTACTTGTATCAGTAAGATATCTTTACAAACTAGAACTCTTAGGTTCACTCATGTTCATTTGCTCTCTTAAAACTTATTTTTCTGTATGAATGTTAACTGTATAACACTTAGGGTAACTCAGCCCTTCTTCTGATGTCCCAGTTGTACAATTAGCTCAATCAGCTACATCTAAAGGAAAACTAAGGATGTGTGACAACATGCTCTAAGCTACCAGAGATTCAACTGCAATAGCAGTACCTGCTGCACTGGGTTAAAAACAACATTCCTATAAACATCCTGTAACCAGTGAGGTGTTCAGAGCGGTCCGAGTGTAATTACCATTAGGTTAAGTAAAATTTGCTCAAGTTTCCATCCACAGACTTGAAAAACTGAATTATTCTACTTACAGACTTTTGATGAACAGCACTTTCTCCTCAACGAGCACTGAATCAATGGTTTAAAACAAGGAGCACTCTACTGGGCAGAAGGAAGATGTTGTCGGAACAAAATTGGGAAAGCCAGCAACAGCAATAAATCAGCCTTGCCTATTAAGTAGTATTTCTGTCTCCCTCAGGTTGTTTTGGCAATAGCGCTAACCTTAGTTGCCCTCCTGCAGCAAGAAGTGGCTAATGAGGTAGAATGATCTATCAATCACTGCCTCAGTCAGAATGCTACTGCAGACTGTTGTCCAAATCTGGGGTAGATCCATTCCTCAGTCTAAAAGGGTATGATGCTTGGGGAATTTATCTGCCATCCTGGAAGAGGCACTCAGGAGGACTGCTTTCAGAATTCAGCCCAGGCGTCTCAGTTGGCCTTAGTCCACCAAATTTCTTTCAAAGCTGTGCTGAACTTCCAGATAGAAGTGGGGAATAGTCATGACCCAGAGGGTTGTACCATCAGACAGACACACCAGACTGTTTTTGTTGCCTTGTTTATATAAGCAGAGCAAATTGAGGTTGTGGATTTGCTTAGAGGATCCCTGATGCTGTGCTTAAAAATGCCCTTACGCCTTACAGCCTTGGAATCTGTCACAGCTTTAGATCAAGCTTCCCATATCATATCCGGAAGATGTGAGTGCCTCAAAATGGGTTGCTCAGTGAGTAGCTGCCTAGTTAGCAGGGTATGCTTAAAACAGAAGTGACTCGTAAATCTTTCTCCTCCTCTGAACTGTCTCCAGCAGCATCAGCCTGGTGATGTTTCTGACCTCTCCTGAAGACAGGCACGCAAGTCCTTTTTTTGCAAAAGCTGAACAGTGATGATGCTTCTCTTGGAGTCAGCAACACTAGTGTATGCAAAACTCAAGTGATGGGAGAACTCACTCAGTGAAGATAGCCTTACACCAAGGTCGGTCATCTGTCCAAAGGAATTCAAAGCTACATCATGTGAAGTTTCTCTGGTCTACACAGGAGATGGGAATGTGGCCACACCGAGGATTTCCATGTGCAAAAGACCTGAAAGTTTTGAACATACAAAAATCCTTAAATTATCATTCCATCTTTAACTTTATTTAAATAAGCAAGCAAAAAAATCCAAGTAGTTTGTTTTTTTTTTTGTTTGGTTTGGTTTGGTTCCTTCCTCATCTTTATTCCGAAGTTGTGTTCTCTAGTATTGCTCATACGTGAGCTGGATACAACATTCTTGTGGATGGGATCCTTGCTAAATTGATCACCTACAGAAATAACTGCAGAACAGCAGAAGTCAGTGGTTATGCTAATACTTCATAAACTGCCTCAGTTTAAGGTTACCAGATGTTTAAAAAAATTCAGATATGTGTAAGGGCATCTCTTTAAAAGATGTTGTTCCAAAACACGGTAGGAAATGCATGGTTCTTAATCTCAAATTAGGATTCTTTTTTTCTTTTCAGTAGAAAAATGCTGCAAGTTGGGAATTAATTGTCGTGTAATTGATTGGTAATTTTCCCTCCTGCTGTGTGCAGAAGGCTATTGGATGATGGCATATCTTTCTCAGTAGGGAAGTATCAGTCATTGTGGGATAATTAGCTTCAATTTCCACTATTTTTCTTACATGTGCTGATAAGATTGCCTTAAAAATCTAAGTATAGTAATTAACCATAAATATCAAATAACTTCTTTTGAAAGAAGTATTTTTAACTTAAAAAACAAATGTAAATCTGGTGCTTCCCATGCCCCCATGTTCTTCTTTCCTGCACCAGTAATATTCATGAAACACTAGTTTTCATGTACCTGCAATTAACAGAACCTGCCACAATCAATGAGATTACGTTCGTAGTTTTGTAGCATTGTTCCTGATTTCAGTGCTGATGAGGTGTGGCTGAAGAAAACCTTGGAAATTCCTTTTCACAGCATCACAATTTATGAAAATTGTGTGTATTTCCCCACAAATCCACCATCTGCTTACAAGAAAATTCTTGAACTCAAACTGTCATTGCTTGCTTTATTGACAGTTAAATCATAATAATTGATTATTCACCTTATAGCAAGCGTATTAGCATATCATTAATGCTCACCTGGGAAGATATATTACCTATGATATATATATAGAGAGAGAAACATTTGTGTACACATGGGTAGTTTACATGTATCTGATTGATATCTGTGTGATGACCTACTGAGATTTTTTAAAACTAGAGTGAATCTACCTGAAGAGTCTTAATCTTGATCACACAGAGTTTGCAAAGCTTGATCTACAAAATTCATTCACATGTGAACATTCTTCCCATTAGTACATTTGGGTGATGCATCTAAAATCTTTAATGCCAAATACCAACTGTTTATATTTTTCTAAATGCCATCCATGTAATTTTATCACAGGATCTGGAAAACTGGCTGAGCTGTTTCCTTCTCCCACCTACCACCAAGTAACACAGCCCGAATTTCATGTGTTTACTGTGTAATCTGTAGTAGGTTCTCAAATATATAGCCAGTTGGTCTTTGAAGTTTAGTTTGTAATTGCATTCATGATGCAGATGAGGAATACAAACTTACTGTGTTCTCCTTGATTTCCTAACTTTTTAATACTGCAGATGTAATGGGGTGAAAACATACAGTGGTGAAGTTAAATGTGACACTCATTAATTCAGCATATATGACTGAATATATGTAGAGAGCAGATCTTTTACAGAAAGAAGGTGTCATTTTTATATAGTCACTTGTCAGAGTAGAATCACACTCTGAGGTGTCAATTATTTCACAACCTAAGTCCAAGACTGAACTAATCTGTGAGGTAGCCCTGAATTGCTCATCTCAGCTCCCCATATTTGGTTCCTTAGTGCATGTACCATCCTGCTGATTCCTAATTAATTTCACTAACCCCATGGTTACTGACTGCAGAAATTGGGACATATAAGAAATATCAATAGAAGGAAAATTCAAAGGGGAAATAGTGAATTTAGGGCTATGCCAAAGCAAGAATATTAATAGCATTTTTCTATATTATTTTACAATTTCCTTTATGTTGTTCAGTATGAATTTTACTACATCATAGTTAATCTCTATGGCACTTTACTAGTTTATAGGTTTTATTAGAGCCATTGATTGGACAAGAGCCAAATATGTGAATATAAATTGATTTTATGAGATGTACACAACTAGGAATTTATTGATATAAAGGGCTTCATTATTTGTGGGCTTACTCTAAAATTATTTTGGAACAGCAAGAACTCTCTGTGGACTGTGTCAGAATTTCATGCTTAAATTCAGTTGAACACTAATTTTTATATGAATTCTTTTGTCTTTCACTGCTGTATAAAGGAAATCTGGAAGTAAATACCAGGGGAGTAGAAATGCAGATTGCAGCTTCAGGAAACGAGATGCAAGTGTGAAGGATGACAGAATGCTCGTTTGGGAGGAAATTACTGTAGTTTCTTTCTTTCCCTTATTTCTATTAATAACTAGCTATTATCAAGGACCTCAGACATTTTGAAGCAGCACTTGGAGTAGTAGAGGAAGGCAGAGGGTTTAAATTATACATATTGTGATGCTTTGACAAGTAACCTCACTGCTGCTGAAACATGACAACAACGTCAACATCCAGAGGCACAGGGCTGTCTCTAGCCCCATTACCTCTAAATATCAAAAGAAATACATGACTAAGAAATATCATATACTTATGGGAAATAAAAGTTTCAAAAGATGGTCAGGCAAACAAGCATTTATATAGTGAAACTATGCAAGGGACCACTCTTGACTTACGGCAACACTCTTTGCAATGTGACCTAAACAGAGATGTTTGTCTGTAAGCTGCTGTGACTTCTGTGGCTCCTGTGTGCTCTTCTGCATTGCAGGAGTGGAAGTTTGAAGTACAGTCAAAAAATTATGGCTTTTAGATGGAAAGAAAATAGTGTTGGCTTCACTGTTCTCATTTAAATTAACAGCAGTCTTATCAACAACTTAAGGAGTGAGTCTGAAAATATCATTTTGCATAGGTTGGTGCTGCAAAATATAGTGATTAGCTGTTCGTGGATTATATATCAGACTCTGGTTCTTTCTGAAAATTCGAGACAAAGTTTCTCTTCCACAGACTGTAGCATATATGTTGAACAGCTCTGCCATATTTAATAAATGGGTGAGCAGGAAGCTGAGAGAGAAGCATGCAGATTGTGCCATAGACTGAAGAATTTGTCTTTCTCCAGTGTACACAGTATCCATATCCTTCCCAAAATAGTCAGGTGGTTTGCTGTCCGCTGGCCAGGTTGTTTTCTGTGACATTATATGGTTAGCTTTGAAACATGCTTAGTTATAAGATGATATATTTTAATGATTTCAATTAAATGTTTTTATCATGACAGGGAACTGTGAACTATTCTGTGTTAGTTCTACATATTTTCTAAGTTTATTTTATTCTAAGTGAATTAAACTAAGAAGAGTGCAGAGAGACTTGGCTATAATTGCAATATAACTCAGACTCAAATAATAGGTTTTCAGTGTGGATATTAGACTGGAAACCTTACAATATTTCATTTTCTCATGAGAATTAATTTATATTTGGCCAACAAGTTGTTGTCTTTCAGTTGTTTTTCTAAAACTCTTCCTATTTTAAGTAAATTCTGGAGACTGATACAGAGCTCATGTCTGATAATTGGAGGATTTTTTGCCTGGTCCAGGACTGTGCTGTGGATAACCCAATCTACCTCGTTGTTGATCCTCAAAATTAAAAGTTTTGACTAACTGTCTAAAAATATTTCTGCCAAGCTCTCCTTCTCTCTACTGCCTTGAGGCTGCAACAGTTCTGCCTTACTTGGTATGTGACTGCTGTTTTTTGCCCACACTTGGCCTCAGACATGTCCCCCTCATCCCTCCTGGCTCACCGCCTCATGATCCTCTTCCTGTCTGCAGCACCATGCTCCTCCAGGACAAGTGATACTCTTTGGGCAGGACACACAGGCATGGACATTTCTAAAAATGAGCAATTAGCTTTTGGGGAGAAATGTAGGTGCTTTGTCTTGTTCATTCAGTCAAGCCAATGAAACTATTGGTATGGTGTTAGTAGCAAGCATTGGAAAGCAGTTTTAAAGAGCTGATGCACAGGTGGTATCTGGAAAGTATCAGTTCATGTTTCATCTGTGGCAGCAGAAGAAATGTCTCTCCTCCACTGAAAGAGGTGCAGAGGTGACTCTGGGGTGGGGTGGGGCCATTGCTGGAACATTTCTTGTGCACTGGTAGAAGCAGAGAAATCATCAAGGTTTTTCATAAGAACTTTTTTCCCCATGAACTGTTGGACCTTTCATGTACCTACTCTAAAGCATTGCTAAATCTGGATTGCATTGTAAGCCTTTATGGTAGTTATGAAACGGCTGTTTTGATATGATCTTTACTATGACCTTCCATTCTTCTGGAAAGGTAGTCATAGATCCATTATTATAAAAAGTCAAGAAAGTCTCTTTTCTGAGCTTGTCTTTTTAAAATAACGGTCCATTACTAAAGCTAGAAAGATAGCATATTTCATTAATAGGAAGATGAGTAAAAAAATGTATTATTAACATCCCAGAATGCTTAAATCTAGGAAGAGATCATTTATTGTAGATATCTTTAGACATTCTAGTAATGTTCCCATCTTCTTAATGATGAATTAATTTCATCAAACACACTCCAGTGGAATAGGGTAAATTTTCTCTGTGGTGCAAACCTTTTTCTGGCATACTGCATACTTACTTTGAATATACTAACACTGGGAGTTAATAGTTTCTTTCTCTTCCAGTGCTCAGGAACTGTAAACAAAAATAACCGAGGAACACAACTGTGTGATTTTTCTTCTTTCTTGGATAAGTTCTGTGATTACCTTACATCCATTACATTGGATGCAACTGCTGAAGTGAACGTGTTTTGGATGCTGAAAAGACAAGCTGTCCAGGCAATACCATTTAACAGTATAGATCCCAATTTACAACTTTGCAGGCATCTTGAGGCACAGTCACTAGCTCTACTACAGTTACAGCATTAAACATTGAAAGAATGGTGAGAATTACAATTACAATTACTGAAAACTTAAACAATTACTATAGCAACACTATATTTCTGTTTTTAGTAATTTCATTAATTTTAATTTTTAGAATGGCAAAAAAAGAAAGATAGCAAGGTAAAAGGGCACTTCCTGGAAAATTTGCTATTGGGAGAAAGTTATTTGGTCAGCATGGGATGCCTGACCTGTTTGGTGTCTCACTCCACTCAGTGTGTATTCAGCAGATAAGAGAAGAATTGAGCAAAAATAAATTGTCTGAAATCCACCATGACGAAGGAATGTCACCAATTTTATATCTATGAGATTATGTATTCACTAAATCCTGTAGCAGCTGCTATGATACACCTGCTGTAATTTAACCGCGTAGAAACACACAAATTAACTTTGCTGCCCTTTGGAGTTTTATTGTTTTTCTGTTTTTGGTAAGTCTATCACAAATCTCCCCGTGATTTTCCAGAAGATGATACGCCACTCTTGAGTTTTGCTCATTCCCACTTTCGTGTGAATCACTGTGAACATCCTACAGGGTTACAGGGTTCTCATTAACTTTCTGACTATTCAGTTTATTTTAAAAAAAAAAAAAATTATATATCTATCTATATATTTATTTTTTTAAAAAAATTAAATATATATATATATATAAAACAAGTCAAAATTTTCCATGGGATTAGTCTTCCCAAGTTGTCCACATCTTACTTTGCATATGCCAGAATGTTTGAATGTTTACAGAGAGCCTGTCTCCCTTTGAGCACATTCTTTCAATTCTGATTTCCAGAGTCTACTCCATGCTCCATAATCATCCATGTCTCAAGTCCTACTCCTCTCTACTCCTCTCTTGCTACTGTCCTAAACTCTTCCCAATGGGAGTCTCACCATCAGGATCGATAGCAGCATGCTAAGACATTCAGCCAATACTTTTTATCTCCATTAACAAAATCTCGTTTCTTACAAATCTCTGGAGTGCAGATGTATGTTACTCAAATGCTTCATTTTCGGAGGAAATTATATAGAAATTATGTAGAGATTTGAGCTGATAATTCATGAGTCTTTTTCAGCCCCTTCACACCTATTTGGAATATCGGGATAGTGTCATTGGTGTGTAAAGGTCAAAGGTTCTGTAGCAATTCTCAAACCATTTGTGTATGCCCCATTAGATGTAGTGACCTCTAACTGCACTAGGACTCTGATGAGGATTGTTCCTGAAGATCACAGGAATACTCTTGTCTTGTTGGAGTTTCCTTATTTTAGGTAAATGAAAGTGTAATGCTTCAAATTTTTTCTCCAAATATATTTTCAAAATATAGTTCCAAAACTGGAAGCACATAAATTACATTTGCCTTAATTTTTAATTAGCTTAAAGTCATCACTGCTAATTGTGTCTTCCATTGCAAAATAAAATAGTCAACTGCCAGGCCTGAAATAATTAAGCAATATATTATCATTAAGCAATTTAATTTTGATTTAATTATGATACATCATACAACTTTTCTTCTGATTTAACTGGCATTCATTGACAAAATGCTATAATATAAAACAGCACGAGTGTTTGCAGCTGATGATTCTGCATGTTTTGCTTCATAGTATTTGACATTCATCAGAGCATATGGAAAAAGTCTTCTAGTCTGGAATAGCTGGCACGTTATTTCATACTACCCAAATTATGTACTACGTGTTTTTTCCAATTGTCATTTTGTGAGGCAAGTGGGGAAATCATCTCAGACGTCGGACTTGAGCCAAAGTTCATGGATATTAACTGGAATCTTTCCATTGACTTCAGTCTGCTTTTGATAGAGAACTGTTCCCGTGTTGTTACAGGGAAATTGTCAGGAACACATGCTTATAAAATATTTATGGAGCTAGATCATATACATATCCTGTGTCAACAGCAACATGATTTTATATTAGGCTGGAGACTGTGAGGGCAAAGACAGAAGTGATGGGCAGGCTGGGAATATCGCTTCAATCAATGCTGCATCAATAAAATTGCTGAAAAATACCTACCAAATTGCTTCTTAGGAACAAGGCTGACCCCCTGTTTTGTTAAAATCTTTTTCATTGTATGGCAGTATTAGAGAATGGCTTTGTATTCCAGACTATACTTGTGTGGAAACCCCTGTTTAATGACAAGAAGGGTGAGGGTGATTTCAAAAGGCTCATTCTGCCTGCAGTCAGGTCTGCAACTGCATGTCTTCATGGACTTGTAGAACTAAAGTTGAAGGACAAAAAGCCAATTCTCATCTTGATTTAGTGATTTGAGCACTCTTAGCAACATCCATGAAAACAGTCATGTAGGACAGGAAAGCTTGTGATTCATCGTATTGTATACAGTCAGATGCTCTTATGCCCTTTGATTTTGATGTGTTGCCTTTTATTCCTATGTTGATGTTTAAATTTCTCTGGAAAAGGTCAAAGGCCAAATGTCTTTTGGGGCTCAGAGCAACTGTACACTCAGAGCAATAATGAATGTTAACTCTCAAGCCCTTTCTCCCTCTGGTTTTCTGAAAAAAAAAAAGGAAATGGTTATTCAGATCAGTGATATTTAGTATGCAGTCAGAACAATGTTTTCAAAACCTGTATAAATATTTCAGCTAATCTTCCTGTGATGCTGAAATTTCTTTGTGCATGTCTTCTCACCTTCACCCCATTGGCCCCAAATTCTTTGCTTTGTGACTGTGGTGAGTTGACTGTGACTGGACAGTGGGTGCCTATCAAAGCTGCTCTATTCCTCCCCTTCTCAGCTTGGCAAGGGGGAGGGAGTACAGTCAAAGGCTGCTGGATCAAGGACAGAGAGAGATCACTCACCCATTACTGTCACAGCCAAAACAGACTTGACTTGGGGAATATTAGCATAATTTATTACCAATCAAATCAGAATAGGGTAATGAAAAATAAAATCAAATCTTGAAACACCTTCCCCCCACCCCTCCCTTCTTCCAGGGCTTAACTTTACTCGGGATTTTCTCTATCTGCTGCCCTCCAGCAGCGCTGGGAGATAGGGAATGGAGGCTGGGGTCAGTCTATCACAGATTGTCTCTGCCACTTCCTCTTCCTCAGGGGGAGGGCTCCTGTAATTCTTCCCTTGCCCCAGTGTGGGGTCCCTCCCACAGGAGATAGTCCTCCACAGACTTCTCCAATATGAGTCCTTTCTAAGTGGTGTAGTTCTTCACAAACTGTTCCAGCATGGGTCCCTTCCATAGGATGCAGTCCTTCAGGAATAGGCTGCTCCAGCATGGTTCCTCTGCAGAGTCACACATCAAACCTGCTCCAGCAGGCTCCTCTCCCCACAGATCCTGCCCCTTCCCATGAGGTCACAGCCCCCTTTGGGCACCCACCTGCTCCACTGTGGACCTCCACAGGCTGCAGGTGGATCTCTGCTCTGGCACATGGAGAATCTCCTCGCCCTTCTTCCTCACTGACCTAGGTGTCTGCAGGGCTGTTCCTTTCACATGTTCTCACTCCTTTCTTCTGGTAGCTGTTGTGCAGCAGTTTTTTCCCCCTTTGTAAATCTCTTATCCCAGAGGCACTACCACAGTGTCTGATGGGCTCAGCCTTGGCCAGTGGCACGTCCATCTCGGAGCTGGCTGACATTGGCTCTCTTGGACATGGGGGAAGCTCCTGGCAGCTTCTCACAGAAGCCACCCAATACCCACCCTGCTACCACAACCTGGCTGTGGAAAACCAGTACAATAATGTATGCTCAATTAAAAGTTTTCCAAAATGCCTGTTAAACAACATGAAATTAAAAATACACTGATGTGGGATTATGCTTGTTACAGCCTTTGATACTTTGATACTTCAAAATGGCTGCATTTAGACACTCTACAGATGTTGTGTTTTCATGAGTACACCGAGGCACCTGAATAATAAGAGAATATTGACATTAGCAAGTGTCACACGAAATAATTGGAAGGAAAATTGTCTTCACTAAGAGAAGACTAAACTGCATGCAAATCAATTTTTATTTAATATACAACTTTCTTAAGTAGGAAACAATAGGTTATTACTTTGACAGGAAATCTCAAGCTGTTTTTATTATAGCCTTATCACTTAATTTATTTTTTATATAGGAACTTGGACCATGAGCCACACCTCTGTAATTCTCATAGGAAAGTAATTCTGTAAATACATTGAAATTCGCACATAGGGAGCTGTTATGACCCCATTTGCTTATACTTTGAAATAGAAGAGCAAAAGGTAAATCTGCATGAGAGTTTTACAGGAAATAGGAGGTTTTAAATTTAACAGTTTCAGAATGCAACACCATTGGAGGAGTACTCTAAGCAATAAAATTATTCTGGCTGAAATTAACCCCGCAAAAGACTTTCCTCTCTTGTCTAGTAAATATTTTATGAAGAACATGAAACTATATGCAAATGTGGTCATATTTGCCCAGTAAGCATGAGTACCTATTTAGTCGTTTATTGATGAGAGATACATTTCAATTATATTACCTTTTGGTTTTCTGTTGTGTTTTTTTTTATTTCAACAGCTTTTCCAGGGGTTAAAATGGTGAGTGAAAGTCATCACGAGGCCCTGGCAGCACCGCCAGCAACCACAGTAGCAGCAGCCCTTCCAAGTAATGTCACTGAACCAGCCAGTCCTGGAGGAGGGGGAGGAAAAGAAGATGCATTTTCTAAGTTAAAAGAGAAGTTCATGAATGAATTGAACAAAATTCCACGTAAGTATAACTTGATTGATTAAAAAGCTTTTGTTGGCAGACTAGATTTAACTTGACATTTTCTTCTTTGACATTGATTTAGACAGTGTACTAAATGTTTTCGAGTCAAAGCTAGAAAAAACAGAAGATAATCTTGATTTTGTAAGCTCCTCAAAATTGATTGGAGTAGAAAAAATAGAGTACATCTCATATGTAATTTGTGTCTTTTCTTGATATGTCAGATTATCATGGTAAATTTTACTGCTGAATCATGAAAACTTCACAGTGGCTCTGGGACCAATAAGCAAAATATTTCCTAACAGTAATACTTAAGTTTTCAATTTTATGACAAATGTGTGTGGACATACTACTTTAAAGCAGTATTTGGCCAGAACTCATAAATATTGAAAAAACGAGGAAACTTTTTATCTTTGAGGATTAGAAAATGCAGGGGGAAAATGGAAAAATGTCTTTTTAACAAGAAAATAGCTAATACATCAGTAATGTATAAAGATAGCTATGCTTTTTCCACTCTAATTCCAGTAGATCAGCACTGAATGCTGTTTGCAGGAGTCGACATGCCTACGCAGAATACTTTAAAAGCACTAAATGTGTGTTTCTGTGAAATAGAACTAAAGTCAGCAGGGTTCTTTTGGTCTGTGCTAGAAAGTATTGACTCAAAGTTGAGGCCTCAATTTGTTCACATTTGTAAAAGAAATACAAGCATTAGCTTTGGGCTGTTGTTTATGATAGTACCAGGGTTCTTTAACTTGTCTGATATGTATTTGATACTATACACTGCTATCAAATATAGAACTAATTCAACATCGTCAATGGCATTTTCTATAATATAGAAAAAATACTTTTAATTCCTGACTGAAAAATTACCTAATACCACAAGCAGATAATTTTGGCACTTCTGTAGACATGAAGGTGAAGACTGTGTGAATGTCTGTTTTAATAGCAGGCATTAGAGAGTCATAAATCTTTAAGAATTTTTTACTTCAGAAGAATAAATAAATGTAAATATTTTCAGGAACGTATTTTAACATATGTAAGAATCTTAATTTTTAAAAGTTTATCATTTCTGTAAAAAATGTTCTGTGACTGATAAAGGCAGATAACGAGTTAGAATATTAATCCATTTTTTTATCTCTGAAATGGATTTTGGCAATGTGGCAGATGCAGTTTTTGCAAAATTGATAGCAAACAGCTTTGCTCTGTCACTCGAAATTCTCACTTGCAAGAATAGAGGTGTTGCAGTGGTAAGAAGTCCATATGTCATTATTTTGGTGATCTGCACAGTCCAGTAGAGATCAAACTGACATGAAATTGCCTGATTATACCTTGGGGAAACAAAACTACAAGAATTTTTTTTAAAAAAAAAAAGAGGAAAAAAAGAAAATTCTAGACATTGAGGGAGAGACAGCATTTGAAACATTTGTCTTGTTATTTTTTATTTCACCATGCCATGTAAATAGGGCAGAAGACACTTTTGTCTAGGTACTCTTTTATTTTTAAATTTTGATTTTAACAGAGCAAAGGCATGAATGGTTTCCAATATGAAGAACTCTGTAATTGGTAGGTCTAGGAAAAGGTTTGTAGATAGAAAGGAATTTCGAATGCACTGCTGCATACTTTTTAAAAACAACAATAAAAACAAGTGAAAAGTCCAATCTGAAGAATCTTTTCAAGCTGGACTGACTAAATCTTTTATTTTCTGTTCATGACATTAAAAATAAAAAAACCCTACTGTTACACAATGAAAATAATTACGTAAAAAAGTAAATTAGGCCATAAGACAAGTCTTATTTCTTACGAAATACATTATCCTATCTATAAAATCTACCTTTTGCTGATAGTGAGACCAGAACTTATTGCCTCCGTGCTAGAAATCTGGTCTCTTATCCAAGATCATGCAGTAATGTTGTGGTGGAGATACGAACTTGAGGTAGTCACAAATCCAATGCCAATTGTCTGCTCTTATTCTAGAGGCTGCAGATATTATTGGATCTTTCCAGGATCTCCATCAAATATTGGGACTACTTAACATGATGTTATGCTCTGTTGAGGGTTTTTTTTCCATTTAAAGATAAAGTTGAATGCTCATTGTACTACAAAGGACAAAGGACTTATATGTGGGGTTTTTTAAAACTTAAATATGAATTAGTGCCATTGACATATTGGAGCATTTTATATTCCAAATAACTTTTCCCCATTTTCCTCAGTAATAAATCCTACATGAGTGGACTGTATTACATACAGATCTGTATGTATTTTTCATTTAAAAGCTAACATAGACATAAACCAAATAAGTTTAAGTAGGCTGTCTACAAAATATTGGGGGCAGGATGGGAGAGGAGACCTCATTTCCCTTTTGGAATATTATAGCATTTCCTTTTGATTTGTTCACTTTATGTCAGTGGGGAGTTGTCAGTGACGTGTCTCCAGCCTATTACAAAGATGAGAATTTAATTGTGGTAGAAAAGTTGTCAGACCTTACCTCTTATAGCTGGCTGTAAATTTTTTGAGCATCTCCATTAAAACAGTAGGATGTAAATTAGTTCCAACCACATCACTTTTATAGTGCCTTCCGGCAATTTCTTGCTGTGTGAAAGAGAAGAAACATGGTGCATGGACTTGTGTCTTAGAACACTTGCAAGATTGTGGACCAGGTTTTTCCACTGGTAGATTCAAGTTGATGACCTGACTTGAGTCTTACACATGGCAGAAGAATGCCGTAGTCAGCAACTCCTCTAATCTTTCCAGATCAGTGACAAGCCTGCTTTCTAGTTCATGTGCTTTATCATTTAAAATTTCCAAAGGTCTCATGTTCATCCCCACATGACAGGGAAGGCTTTAAAATCTCAGTACGTACTGTGAGAGGATTTTTTTTTCAGTGCTCTGTTGTTTATGTGCAAGAGATAAATAGTTAAGTGTTTTAGTTGCCTCTGCTAAGATGTCTGCAGATGGAAAATAAGCCATCATGATTTAATGGAGGTAGAATAGGATAGACGGTACCCTTGTTGTGAAAAAGCTCACCTGCAATCAACTTGGTTTGAGTGCTAAAAAGGCGGAGCCATAGTAGGGCTGAATAAATACTATTTCTTCCATGTGGCTTATAATAGAACATTAATTTTATTAAAATAAAATGTTTTGTAGAACACACCAAAGTAATAAGTTAAATAGTCTAGACATACTAACTAGCTAAAAATATCAGGCTTTCCATTAAGAGTTCACTTTGCAAAACGACAAGATAGGGCCTGTGCAATTTAAATTATACTGATGTTTCCTTCTGTAGTGCATGCATAAGAGAAGTCTTATTTTGCCAGAAAAAAAAAAAAAAAAAAGGAAAAATATGAGTTCAACAGAAGAAGGAGATAAAAGTTGCATTAAAAAGAAAGGGCATATTTGCTTATCAAGGACAGTGATACAGTATGTAAACTAGTTTAAAATTTTCATTGATACAAACAGAAAATCTGCTTTTTTCATTTAAAATAGAACCTACACCACATTTTTGTGGCAGGAAAGTGTAGGCTTCCAAAAGCACACAAATCATTCAGAATGATGATGTCCTAACATACATTTCACTCTGGATAAAACAAGTGGGATAATTTTATTACAATGAGTCATACAATTAAAGTGCAAGAATCCTGTAAGTTACTGAGGCATAACTGTGAGGAATTCTTTTCTTTGTTGTGCAAATCCCTGCATTTTGGTTGTGAGTGGCTGATTTGCATAATCACAGTGCAGTTGTTTTTCCATAACTGCACTGTGTATAAAAGTCACTCTAACTTAATTGGTTCTTATACTCTCTATCCCTATTTATCTTTAATCTGCAGAATTTTTAAGCTGTTTACCAGAAGGCAAAAAAAAGGTACCATTACTGCTTTTACACTTTGCATTTTAAATCTAGTAAATCCAGTACCTGAAAAGCAGGAGGGGGGAAATAAAGCAGATAAAACAGCACTTAGTCATCTGAAAACAAAATTGCATGAAAAGACTTTAAAAGATATATCAGTTCTTTCCTTCCTCCCTCTCACTGCTCTGGGTCTTTGTCTACAGGCTAGGAAAATATCTGCCATACATTTACTGTAAGCATGTTGTAGCAAGACTGTAGGAATGGCAGCAACAGCTTTTGGGTGGAGACTTTAAATGTCACAATACTGATACTAAGCATACACAAATAAAACTAAACATTAATCAACGCTAGTTTACTTCTTAAGCATCTTTGTAAAAGCAAAGTCATTTGTTGTCTAAGGACACATTCCTGTATGAACAGGAGACCTTGTTCTGCCAGCAAGGTAAATAAGACAGCAAAAATCCAATCAAATTCCACTATACATCTTACTGAATAATGATATGCTGTTAATGCTTGGGGTGCTGGAACGGCTGGAATAGCTGAATGCATTGAATCCAGAATACTATCGTTACTTGTATAATAGGAAGATATTGCATATTTCAAATTATCTTTGCTGCCTTATATTGTAATTGGATAAAAACTTACATTTCTATACTAACTGTATTCTGAAATGTTTGGCTGGCTTGCAACTCCATTTGGTCTCAGTGGTTTTTGCTTAAAAGCCCTAAATTTGATTTATCACGTACAACTGACTAGTAATCCCCCAAACCAGGAGCTCAAAACTCTGTGATAATTCAGGCTAAAACCTGATGTTCTGTGCAGACTTGTTTCACATTCTGTTTGCAGAGAAAGGTTTATTTCCCTCTCCTTGGCTTAGTGAATAACTGTCAAAACAAAATGGGACTGGAGGCTGTAGAGGGAACTGTAATAGAAAAAAAAAAGTAAAAATAACTGTAAAACTCAGATTTGGTTTAATTCTAAATAATAACTTACTAAGCTGATATACTGAGTTGTAGATATATTTGGGTGATTTATCAAATCAAATAATTCCAGATTTATGTGTTTAACCTTTTAAGTTAAAATTTCAGCATTCTGCAGTCATCCTAGATGCACCTCATCATTTCTTCCTCCCTGCTGTCCTCTGCTGTTCTGCCCTTCTGCCTTTCTTGGTTGACCAGCTGAGGTTGTATTAAGATGCTTACTATCCTCTATAAATGCCAGTAAAGTTAATTCCTTAATCTTTCATTCTTATGTGGCATCAGGATTATCAAAGAAATATTATCAAATTATGTCTGCTATTAAAAAAATTGAGGATTATGTGCATGGGGTCTTTGTGAAACTTAATTTTTTTGAAGCTGACAGCTTATTCATTTGCAGAAAATGAATTCATTAGGCTTCTCCTAATGGTTTTCGGAGTACAGGTGTCACTGGCACATGGAGGAGAGAGCACATTCTTTTTTTCTAAGTTCATAGAAAAGAAGCAAAATGCTGCTAAATAGAATTATTTCAGATTTTAAAACTGGGTTAATAGACATACCATAAAATCAGAATAAAGTTTGCAACAATAGCTATTACTTATATTTCCACAGCACATACTAGTGTTAGTCATTGCCTAAGATCTTTGGTTAGCCAGAAAAAAATTGATTCTCTGCTTCAGATATCATCTTGAGTAGTAGCTGACTGCTTGCAGAAATGAGGACTATATATACATATGTTCTTATATATATATATACGTACACACATAAATTTCTGAAAACAATGAGTTCTCAGCTTAGGAACATTCTGACATTGGCAAACTCTGTTAAGGTATCCTGTCAAAGAACATTTGTAAGGAGAGATCTAGGGGAAAATAAAGAAGTTTCTTGACATTCAGGAAAGCCTGAACAGTGCTAGAGGAAGTGGGACTGCATGAATTCAAGTCTTCTTGTCTCTCTTCCTATCATCAAATCCTTAGCAGTTACTCATACCAAGTGAATACATGCAGCTTTACACTGTGGAAGAAACAGCAGAAATCAGAAATAAGCATTTATTTTGGAACACAGAACAAGTGCAAGACAGAGCTATTACAGTACAATATTAGAGGGGAAAAAACCCCATTATTTCTAAATATAGCAATTTAAATACAAATCTCAGATTACGTTGTTTTCTCTCTGAACCCCCAGTCTCAGAGTATAGTGATTATGTGAGAACTTAAGTTTTTTTCATTAAAGTTTCTAGATCTCCCGTTGGTAGGGGAAAGCTTGAAAATACTGCCCACACTCATCCAGAAGACACAAATATGAGACAAGAAAAATCAACTTTTTTATTTTATAAACTCATAATATGAAAATGCAGTCATTATTTTTAGGAATTCAGAATATTTTGATTGCTTTAAATTAGGAATCCTGAAAATACAGCTTTTAAATCCCAAGTGTCTAAATAGATACTGAGGGGTGGAAGAATGGAAGTGAGAAGTTCATGAAGCAGATGAAAATCCTTGCCCGGAAGAACATCATGTAGTCTCAGATCCCACCAAATTTATACTCCATCGATATTTTAAGGACTGATTCTGTCATGAAGTTTTGTGGGGTTTTTTTACATTATTCCGTTTTTATAACCCATGAGTTCTTTTCATATGCCTTCTGATAGGCTCCCCTTAACATGTCCTGTGCTTAAACTTTTGGGTCTATGACAGCTGCCAGTTTGATCCTCATACAGGACTGAGCGAGGAACCTCAGGCTGTTAGAAGTACAAGCTGCGTGACTAGAAGTGCTGCTGCTGACTGTAGCTGGATCAAGCACTGGCAAACACACATGCTGCCAGGAGGTTACAGAAAATCATAGAATGGTTTGAGTTGGAAGGGCCATGGGCAGGGAGATAATCGCCTCCAATCAAAGCAAACTCAACCCATGCATCTGGCACGCTTAGATCTGAGGGAGGACACTATTCCTATGCTGGCTGGTCTCTTGCTCCTTGGACAAGCCAAGGAGAAAAAGAGAAACGAGAAGAGCAGAATCCTACAGATTAAACCAGAGCACCGCCTGTAGCACCCTCCATCCCCAGCACAGGGAGAGCCTGTCACAGGCTAAATTCATGTCCTCTCCTGCATCACCTTGAGAATGCACTGTCATGTCTGAAAGGAAATACTGTGTCTGAGCCAGAAGCACACTGGGAATGTAACCTCAGTGTCAAACAGAATTATACATTATTGATTGTATGTGTCTGAAACAGCATACATTTCTGTTTTCAGAAACAGCAGTTGGTTTTGAGTTGTATAATCTGAACGAAGGGAAAGGAGAAGCAAGTTCTCCTGTAAAATACATAATGCTGAAAACATTTCAGCAAAATATAAGAAAACCAAAAACTGCCTTCAGATTAAGTTTTAAGGCCAAAGGGGTGAAATTCATCTGTAATAGAAAGAGGGGTGAGCACCTACCTTTGGTTTGGTGAAGATGTTTTAGCGAGGGGGTGTCAGAGTACCTCCCAGGGTCTCCTCTAGCACATCGCTGTGATTATTATTTTATATGTTACAACAACTCTGGTAGGTATTTTATTGCACTATAGATATGTCAAGTTGTGCCAGTGCCTTATAAATTGAGTAGAGAATTCAATTTACAAGCAGAAAACTGAACATAGTTGCTGGCTTACTTTGAGTTCTGGGAACGAATCTTAAAATTTCATTACTTTGTGTGAAGGAAAGTGCACTAAAGTGCATAAAGGAAACTCAGTCTTTATTAACCTTTTCCAAACTTACCTGCATATGAAGTGTCTACAGAATTACACATTATCTGTTATAATTGTTTGTAATCTTGCTCTAAAAATGAGAGTTCGTGGAACAGTTGTTCTGAACCTAAAACTGAGAATACATTTAAAGATTGATTCTCAGCAGTGTACTGCATAAAAGATAAAAACCACTTGTGACTGGCTAGTGGGTCTGCATTTAAAAAGTATGGTTTAAACAAGCAGTAAAAATATAGGAATTACTGTCAAGATTGATATTCCATGTTTAGCTCAGCTACTTGTGCCTAGGCACTATGGCAAGCTAGAAGATAATCTCTCACATTTTTGTGAGAACCAAGAGTTAATAGTTACTCTACTCTGAGGAACTGTTGTAAGTTGGCACAGCAGAAGAACAGAATGTCATTCTTTGTTGCTATTGTTAACTATTTTGCTTAGAACTGCATGCGTTTGCTGTTGAGAATTATGCAAACTAAAGCCTTCCCTGAAGGATTATAAATCCATAATACTCTTCTTATTTTGGTTGACATATGTTTTATAATGTGTTTAAACTGTTTTTAAAAGACAAAAGACTGCCTTTCCTGATAGATGAATTGTTTAAAATATCTGGTCATCAATGCCACGTTGCCAAGGTGAATGAAATACTAAGCCACTCATGACCAACAGGGGCTTTCAGGAGTGCTGTAAATCCATAGCATTTTTTCATATATTCCTTTTATTATTTTAGTCTTGGCTCGTATTTCAAGCAAGATCTTGAATGGGTGTAGATCTGACCATTGCTGCTGCTTCCAGAACATGCAGCCACTTTGCAAGAGCTATGGAGGTGGCCTCAAATCTTCAGGAGGAACGTGGTATGGGTAGACTTTGCTCTGACTCCATAGAAAGAAGCTGTGCTGCTGAACTTGAATGACTGCCTCATGAAGGCTGAGTTCCAGCTGGCAGCTGAACAAGCCATCTGCCTACTCCTGTGCAGGTTTCTGAGTCTGAATCTATTCTTAATTATCAACTTCAGCAAGAGCTCCCTAATTTGCTCACAGAGCCTATATCATCTGGGGGCATGTTTTAGTACTGTAGCTGGCACAATTTTCCTATTGTGGTGAGAGCCATCAAAATGAAAGATGAAGTTTATCATTTCAGATGGAAAAGGCATTTCAACCCACATCTTAAAAAGGAGCTCCAGAAATTACCAAGGTTTCTAGACTTACTGTTTAGGAATCAGGCTCTAGAAGTTGAATTTACAAATCTAAGTTAAATATGTTGGTCCTCTTCAGAATAACAAGGAAACAGAAGGTCCGAGTTTATCCAGAAGGAAAAACTGTTGTCTTCAGTGGTACTGGTCTCATAGACTTTGACATCTAGGAAGAGCCTAAGGTTATGGTCTGTAAACAGATTCACAGCCTGAAAACCCTTTCCCTGAGCTTAGAAACCTGAATTCTCTCACTTTGAGAACGATTGTTTCCCTCTCTTCTGTCAGTGGGAACTCATTGGACCAGAGATCTGGCTGAAGGATAGCATATTCATTTTGCTGGGAAATGCCATTGGAAAAATGAGTAAATAAGACTGGGTATTTAGGGCTCCTTGCTCTTAAAAATATGTCGTCGTCTCACACTAGGCTACAGAATATGACCACATGAATCCTGCATTTCTTTCCTTGCTATTCCTGCAGGAAAGGCAGATCCAAGTTTTCCAGCTTGATCCCTTGATTTCCTTTAGTCTTAGAAAGACCCAAGACTGATATTTTGGTCTGCAGTCTCCTAGCAGCTCCTATATTGTGAGTTTGAAGCAGCCGTTTGACACAGTGGAGTAGGGGTGGCAGTTCCTTGAAGAGGAAGGGAGAAGGTGAAAGCTGGTGAGCTTCCAGTTGGTTTGAAAGTCATTTCCACATGGGAAGCTTTCTTCCCCTAGACCTGTGTCATCACCCATATGGCTGTAACCCAGTGGGGAGGAAACCTCCAGGACTAGGACAGGCATCAGATTTTTTTTAACTGGAAACATTTTGCAGAGAGTCAATACACTCTTCACTAAGTCAACAGTGTTGACAATAATTTCTACACCTTTCTTACAGATACTTTTATGGTCCTTCTTTACCAGATTTCATTGACTTGTATATTTTTGGTTTCGTGGTTTTTTTATTTATGTATTTATTAACACTTTTCATCTAGCCAGAACTCACATGAAAAAATTGGCACAAGCAATATACTTGGTAACCCAGCATTCAGACTTGTTATTCTTTAGGCTTCAAATTCATATTTCCTCACAAACCAGCTATTTTATCATGTTTCCTAAGACCTCAGTACCCAATTTTCAGCAAATACATGCTCTAAGGTGCAATATAGCATTTCAGATCTCAGCACTGGATTCAGTTATTTGTAATATGCCGTGGGTGCAGATTTACTTGCAGCATGGACAAGGGAAAGAGAACAAAGATAAGGCAAGCTTACTATTCATAAATTTCAGCTTAGCATAGCATTTTAGATTACAACTCAGTGATAGCAATCACTTTATAGGAAACTGCTCCAGAATACCAATTTCTAAATTCTTTTGCCTCATAAAATATTTATTGACAAGTTTTAAGTCCTAGGATGGCCAGGATGACAGGAAATAGTGTTTTGGGTGGAGAAGACCAGTTGGCAAAAAAAATTACCTGAACTCAGGGTATAGCATTAGCAATGATAACATAGCAGGAAGAAATGTCAACATTGCCTTGACTGTTCTGAAACAGCCACACATTTATTTAACAATGATTGTGTGGTACACAAATATTCCTGCACACTGCTTTTCTTGATATGCATGAAGAGACAAAATGGAAAAGGAAAACTATTTACAACAATATTTTTTCTATTCAGTTAATGCATTAACTGAAGTGCTTAAACTGTACAACATCCTTGATTTGCAACAGCTCCTTTTTGTTAGGAACCTACTGACAGCTGGGCTTTGATTTTGCAGAATGCACAGATCTGTCCAATATCACTTCTCAGAAAACTGCTATAATTTTATAATGATAATGACAAGAAGCATTTTTATTCTGCTGAACCAAATACTTATCCTGATAATTCCTGTTAGAAAAGGAACAGAAAATGTATCTTATTTAAAAGCAAACAACCAAACCCCTAAATTGTGTCCCCATTACATAAAACAATTTATGATACCATATCCCTAAAGGCATAGCAACACTAGCTGAACCTTGCAGTGCAGGATGACTGCAAATTGGTGAACAAGTTTTCTTGTGTTTTCAAGTCTTCTTTTCTTGACTGACCAACACCACTGCTGTAAATAACCCAAAAGGCAACAGAATTACATTCTCACTTGATAGAGCCGTGCAGGTGTGACATGGATATGCAGGCTGAGTCCACTGAAATGATACACAGCAGATTTTAGAATCTCAAAAGGTTTAATCTGGTAAAGTATTTAAATACTTTAAACTCCTGAATAGTGCATCAAATTAAATTTGTTGCACACAAGTAGTTTGGAGGATCAAAAGTATAAACACATTTCTAATACATCCTGTGATTTACCTGATGAACTGCTACATTAATTCATATTTTAATGTAAATTAATTTTACTTTTGCTATGGTTATTTTAAAAGTTTGAAACTCTACAAGTGCTGTAGTTTTAGAGACATGTATCACACACACACATATAGTGCTAGTAGCAAATTTCTTTTCAGACCTTTGTGAAAACCAGTATAATTCTTTTACTTTCCATTTCATTGTAGTAGATTGTTTTCTGAGAGCTGTGCCCAGTTTGTCACATGACTTATTATCACAACACACATTTTCATGATTGTTGTCAAAAAAAGAGCATTTAGGGCAGTTGTTTAGTTTAAACGATCAGCAGAGTGCTACTTTGAGATCATTTGGGATTGGGGGACACATGCTGAAATTTTCCAATGGAAACCGTTGGAAGAATGTAATTACCTCACTTGGGACTTGAGCCAACCCTGCAAACATCCAATTTCCACAGACGTGATTGAAGTTCTTTCCATTTAGTTTAATGAGAGTTGGATGGGGCTGTAAGGCATTACAATCCTTTAGGGAAAATCTCGGGGGATCTTTCATCACCGAAAAAGCTGAGGATGTTGGTTTTATGCTTCCTCCAAAGTACAGCAGCCCTTGCATCAGTGTGTCTCCACTGCTGTTCCCCAGCATTACTGGCTCAGGGGGAAGCAGGCCACCATGGTGCCGCTTTCTGTGCCTGAGAGGGGTCCAGGATACTGGCAGATGATGTTGTTTAGCTTTCTCCTGGGCTTAGGCCATCCGTGAGCTTTAGTGTGTTGTTCAGCGCTTTTGTGGATGTACCGCAGTGCTGTAGCAATGAGCAGGGAATAGACGTGATGCCCCACTAATTCCTCTCCCCTTTCAGTGTTGATTGGCGCTGAGAAGAATCTCAAGGTCGCCATCGGACTGTCACAGGGTTCATTGGCTGGACCCCAGCAGTGCTTTAATCCTTGCAGACAAAATGATAAGATTGCCTCCAATGCTACTGATAGTACCTTTGTTTGGGCAGACTTCTTTAATCTTTCCCCTGGTATCAGGGGAATTATAAAGTCTTAGGAGCATATATTGTTTCAGTCTTGTGTGCTAAGATGCATCACTTTTAATAGATTAGAAAACACTACAGTGTCTCTCTCTTTCAAGTTGATTTTACTTTGATTTGGTCTTTGTGAGAGGTAAAGACAAGCTGTAACATACTTAGATCAACATAGGACTTAAATAAATAAATGTTGTTAGGATGTGCACTTACCATCCAGTTCCCTAATTTAGCTTACTAGACCCAATTCTAGTAAGTTAAGTCCTTAATAACATCCTTATATCCTCAGTAACATCCTTATTGTGAGGATATTTTAATACAGAAGTTTGTTATTCATACAGCATTGTCATCATGAGAGTTGGGAGCCAAAGCAGACTGAAGTGTCAGTGAGGATTCCTGATGTAGGAAAGCAATGCTGATACTCCCTGCTTTCCCACAATTTTATGAGTCAAGGAAAATAAAGGGTCTGTACTCACATATTGGGAGTAGAGTACTGAAAGCTGTAAAATATCTCTGTTCCTGTTCTTATGCTAGGTGAATGTAAAATTGTCTTTTCAAAAAAAAAAAATAGGCAGCGATTCTTTTTCCAAGAAGGTGCAGCATTTGCTTCCAGCAGACAGATGACCATTAATGACAATCAGTATATGTCTTTACAGTCTTCATGTCAATAGGTCTGATATTCTGAGAATTACCATTACAGAGCATGTCGACAGGATGTATGACTTGTAAGCATTAGAGGTCACATCTGTGAACTGAAAGTAAATGAAAACCAATTTGTGACTTAGATCTTCAGTTCTTCTCACTCTCTTTCTTCTAGTTCCTCTTTTCGTTTTTCCTGGTTCCCTCACCACACAGCACCTTCTCCTCTCATTTACACCTTCTGCCTCTCCAGAAAAAAACCCTCAGTTTTGCCATGCTAAGACTTGCATGGAAAATATTGTTACAGGAGGAAGGAGGAAAGTTAAAGCCTTTGAAGTAATTTGGACATATGGCTGAGAGGCTTAAGGCTTCCCGACAGTGCTAGTCTCTGCTCTGTTTTCCAGGCTGTCTGTCCGCCATGGGATACTTCTGATGAATAAATATAAACCAATATTTGTCTACTTTTCCCTCTACTTCACACAAAGCTTGCTAAGAAGGACTGAAAAGCCTTCAGCTAACATTTTAGCAAAGCAAACTGAATACTGATGTGTATTTTTTTAGTGGCTTCAAGACTAATGTACTGTAAAATGCACATTTTTTTCTTGTCACAGTGACAGAAGTCATGAGAGTAGCTGGTTTTTTTTTTGCTCAAGACTAACAGTGCTCCTGTTAGTGGTTGTTCTTTATTCCATGAATATGTTGAATGTTCCTGCACTGGACCATGAACTAGAAATCTCATATCCCTGTGGAAGTGTTTTCTAACTGCTGCTAATTACACTACTAGTTGGACAAGAAACATTTTTGGAAGGAGAATAGAAAAGTACGTTGTGTATGACCCTGCAGTGTCAGAGGCTATCAGCAAAATTGTGTGTGACCTCGGATAAGGATCAACAATTGAGATAAGCCAGGATAAATTGCATCATTACCAAGTTTAGAGAGAAGCCAAAGGAAAATTGGTTGCAGTGCTGGCTTCCAGGAAGTTGCTCCCTGGCATGAGCTGGCTCAACTTGGAGGTGTGTGAGGCCAATTAAATAACTCCAAGCCACTTGCAAGGGGTATGCCTTGTCAGAAACTGCTTTCATGAAGGGATAAAAGGGCTGTCGATCAAAATATAGTCTTCATGTTTACCATAGTTAAAATACTATCACTACAGAGTTGTTTAGTAAGGTTTGGTTTGGGCTGGTGTTTTTAACTCCTCAGTGCTTGAATCTGTGGAAGCCACTGCAGAGATATTGGATCCCTAAGCCATTAGCAGTGAGGTAAATGGCATTTAGTTTTGCTCCAGGAGAGGATTTCTTCTTTCATCAAGTGTCACCTCTACCATGATGTGCCTGAATAAATATAACTAGCTTCACTTACATTAGTGGAGTCTCCTGGGACAACGCTGCCAACATAAATTACTTAAAATTTGGGATGGGATTAATACTAGGCACAAAACAAAAAAAATACTACCTTCCAAGCTTACTGCATATTGCAGGTAGCAGAGACAAAAACTTTATCCTTATTAAAGGACTGTTTCACCATAAAAATAAAATTTATTGGCTCATTTTTATCTGCCAACTGCACTTCTCATATACTAATAGTGTTCCTGTATGTAGCCACAACTTTGCCACTGAAGCTCTGTTGAAAAAGAATACTGACGAGGTCTTCCTTTTCCTCAGCTCAAGGACACACTCGTCACCATCTAGCTGATCCAGGAGTTTGTGACAAGGCAGATTAGAAACAGTCATCTCAAAATAAGATGAACTTGTCTACTGGTTTCTGGAAACCCTTTTTGAGATTTCAACAAACAAGCCCTGATTTTGCTGTACTGCAGAGTAATATGCTAATGTCAGCAATCAGAAAGTGAGGCAAACATTTGCAGATTTCTGAGATAATTTGGGCAAACCAATATTATTTTGCTGCATTCCTTGGTTATTGAAATTATAAAAAAGGTTAAGATTGAAATTTTATTAAGAACTGTGCTCTCTAATATAGTTGACCTAGAACTCTAGGAGTTAGAAACTTTGCATCAGATGTCCTATGTTTATTTTTTTTAAAAATAATTTCTCTCTTACTGTATCTTGTATCTTACCTGTTTTTTTACCATACATAAATTACCATTCTCTATTTGTGGTGGCTTTAAAAAGTGTGCTAATTTAAGACAATTCACAGGTGGTTGAGCCATAATAAAGCCTTCATATATATTATAAAAGCAGGTTCTCTTATGAATCCTATACATTGAGTGGACACAGGGGAAATGTGAGTTCAAACTAATACAAGAATAAAAATAAATAAAAGAGTAAATAAAAATGAACAATAAATAAATAAAGACTATTTAGTAAATTTAATAATACATAAAATGAGTAAAGAAAATAAATGCAATGTCCTTAATATGATGTTTGTACAGCCACGTTTGTACCACACTCTAAAAGCTCCAAATTGCATTGCAGTCAAAATATGATGTGAAATTAATAATGTATTTGAAAATAATAATGTATTTGACAGTTCCCTTTCCATTCCTTAAAAAATATACGATACCCTGATAAAATCACAGAATCATCTAGGTTGAAAATAACCTCCAAGATCATCAAATCCAACCTTTGACTGAACACCACCATGTCAACTAAACCAGCGCACCAAGCGATACATCCAGTCATTTCTTGAACACTTCCAGCAATGGTGACTCCACCACCTCCCTGGACAGCCTGTTCTGATGCTTCACCACCGTTTCAGTGAAGAAATTCTTCCTGATGGCCAACCTGAACCTCTGCTGTTGCAACTTGAGCCTGCTCCCTCTTGTCCTGTCACTTGTTGCCTGGGAGAAGAGGCCACCCCCACCTGGCTACAACCTCCTTTCAGGCAGTTGTAAAGAACAGTAAGGTCTCCCCTGAGCCTCCTCTTCTCCAGGATAAACAACCCTGACTCTGTCAGCCATTCCACTTATGACTTACTCTTTAGACCTTTCACCAGTTTTCTGGTCGTTCTCTGAACATGCTCCAGCATCTCAGTGTCTTCTTGAAGAGAGAAGACCAAAACTGGGCACGGATCTCAAGGTGTGGCCTCACCAGTCCAGTAGCAAGATACATCAAGAAATACATCACGAGAATCAATATCTGAGAAAAATTTTGTTCATATAAAGTTAAAGGCTTTTCATTTTGAATTTTTCTTCATGTTACATATTTAGGAGAAAGAAAATACTTTTTTTTTAGGGATCTCTGTTACCCTGAGGCTTTTTAGTGTAGTGCATGGTACTGCTAATCATCAGTGCACATACTCATTTAGTCATTGTGCTGCATGGGGCTCTGATGGCCTGTGCATACCCACCTAGTCATTGTGCTGCATGGGGCTCTGATGGCCTGTGCAACACGTAAACCTCACCTTAGTACAGGTATTGTGAAAAACGCCTTTTTCAAACTTTGCAGTGGGGTAAATTTCACACCAAGATACAGAAAAATACCATGAAAATTACTATTTTACTAGCAATTTCAGACTGAAAATATCCCCTTTCTGTGAATCACCATACTTACCTTTCCTAAGTTAAAGCAATGCTGTCACAAACATGCAGTGCTTTTTCCTTGTGTATTACTAAGTTCACCTCAAGACATAATCCTACAAACATTGTCCAGCATAGTTTTGCTGAAATTAATGGAACTATTTATAACTGAAAGGACTCAAATTGGAGCTCTACATATCAGGCAGCAAAGGAAATTACTTTAATGGGACAATTTTGAGTTTTTTCATCATTTATGATTTCTTTTTCATAACAGAACCTTTTACGTACATTCTTTTTCAAACAGCAGACTCAATTTTCACTATAGGATTTACCAGTCATATCTTTGAAGGTTGTATTTTCATCCTTGGAGCTAGTGGGACTACAGTGGGGCTAAAGAAGGAAAAGGAAATGCTATTAGTGTTGTGCTAATTTTATTTTGTAGTAAAGATAGTTGCTAAGACACTGTCATGAAATGAGGAAGAACATGGCTGGAACTGTGACTGTGCGATTCCACCTCTGCCTGGCTCTGCTCTCCACGGTGGGACTAAGCGAGTCTGGTGAGCCTTGAGAAAGGGCAAGAGAAGAAAAAAATGAGATCTGGAGAGACTCTTTACTCTGCATGGATTCAGACTCCTGCCAAGCACCATATATTTCTGTCTCTGGTTTTCAATAAACATAGTTATTTTAGGTTCTAATAGGATTAAGACAGTTCAGACTATTTTTCTAAGGTGGAAATGCACAGAGTATTTTTGCCTGTTGGAATACTTCATGGAAGTATGTTGTGATGACATTTTCTTTTTCTCAAGATTTGTCCTCCTTTGAGCTTCTTTCATCTGAGCTGTGCTGGTTTGCACACTTTCAGACAGTTTTCCAACATGAGGTTTCTTGCCTGAATTTTTGAGAGGGAAAGACATTATTTTATTACCTTATGGCCATTTTAATTCTCAGTGTTAGAATTGGTTATGGCAGAATTTCAGCTGAGAGCAGTAAGTTTTCATACTGATTGCAATGCCTGTGAAATATTTATTTGCTAGGAGAAAAGATTCTGAAATATTTTAAAAGAAATCACTCAACAAAACAAGGTTTTGATGATGCCTGGTTTTGCTGTGTGCTGCCAGTAACCTCACACATTTGTGAAAGTGGTTTTTGTAGAGTTCTGCCTTAATAAGTGAGGCTAAAAGATGACTTACAGCTTCGAGCTTTTTTCTTTTTTCTAGCTGTATCATTTGGTGTAACAAAAGGACATTACCACCCCCAGCCAATGTGGCCTCCCTTGCTGTTGTATCCTGTCTGTGGATACATTGTCACTGCTTCTGTGAATGAACAATTCCAAAGCAGCTACAGAGAATTTATTTGCTGATTAATCACCTGCTATGATAGTGGTTCCAAATGAAATGAAATGGCAGACACACTGGCTCTTTGAAGTTCAGCCCAACTATAAAAGGAAGTCTGTGTGTTCTCTGCAGTGCTCAAGCAGCTTTACAGATGCACCATATTTAATTAGATTAGTTTTAATTAGAGTGCCGATGCGAAGTGTATCACTATTTGTCTTTTTTGAAGCACTTTCAGCCAATAACAAAGCACCATCTCATTTGCATTAATTTAAACCTGTTACCATTTTGTTTGCTGTAATAATCACTATGGAAGAACATATATTACTTAAACATTAATGTGTTACTGTCCTGTGGCACCATATGCAGAAAGTGAAGTAGCCTGAGACAATCATGCAAGTAAAGAAAAAAGGAAAAAGTGATTTAATTCCTCAGCGCACTTATGTAAATCTTTCTGAGATTCCACTTATACTTATTTAAATTCCTTTTTAGAGCACTTGCTTTCCAAGGCAATCTTTGCAAGCTTTGGACTTTATTGATTGTTCATCTACCATTAATGTTTATTTTCTTTATGATATTTTTATTTTTAATTCTTCATGCTTCACATACCCCATTTTCTTTTGTTGCCTCTCCTTTTTTGTTCCAAGCTTAACTCATTTCTGAGGAGGCAAAGGATTAATTGTTCAGTGCTGGTGATGATACAGGTTTGAAGAAATTGCTGATCAGCTATTGAAAATTTCTTATTAGGGAGAACACAGCTGCTTCTTTGTTAATGGCAGAGTACTTGCAAGAGGAATTGGAAACCTGGGACAGAAACTTCACTGGACAGAAGTCATCAGGATCCTGACCACTGATTTCAGCAGACTCCTAATTCCAGAAGTGACTGTTTTTCCTATGGCATTCCCTTTTAGTTTTTATTTCTCTTTCTGGCCAAACTTGAGGTTGATCACTTCAAATCCAGTTGCATTTATATAGAGATAGAAGCAAGAACTCTGCTGTGTACTTCTAATTTTAAGATTTGATGGGCTTTTTTTAAGCCTCTTTGATTAGCAGCAGTGAAATTAATCCAATAAGAAGAATAGGGTTTAATTAAATGATTTTAATAAGTGGGATGCACTTTTGGCAATGAAGGGATGCAGTGATTGTTAAATAGCAGTAAGAAAATGCATTCATTAAGAGCAGCTGCTAAGGCTGGCTGTAAATACTGGAGCAAAATATTACTAGAGTGAAAAATTTATTTTGTAATAAAATGTATGGCAGTCTCAGGAGAGGAACATACACAGGGTGTGGGGCTAGATTGATTGCACTCAAGTTTTAGTGGCATTCAATGAACATGGAGTGGTGTCAACCAGAGGACTGTAGATCTAAGTCTAGGACTTCAGAGTCAGACCCGGATGACTGTTTACTGCAGTAAAGTCAAACAAGAATATCTAATTAATGATTTTCAGGGCTGGACTAAGGTTCTCTTTGCTATTCTCTTCCCAATGAGTAGAAGCAGCTGTGACATTTCTGCATTGAGTTTTCATTGTGTCCTTATAGGCATGCTTCACTTAGTACAAAGTCTGGTCTGGACGTACCTTTAGGATCAATCTGGGCTGAGCACAGTCAGTGTCGATAGGAGGAAAGTATGCTCTTTCTGTGAATTGAGTCTGTACCACTAGATCACATAAGGGATGTAAGTGCCTAGAATGTTTCTAGTTTTCTTTTGGGCAGTGTAAGGCAAAATTGACACCTACTGCACGTAGCCAAAGGTGGAGTCTGGTACTGAGAGAGAGGATTTATTTCTTTCTGTCATATTCGGGAGAAATGACTGACATCATTTGAGAAAACATTGCACCCTGCGTTTAGTATTACATGGCTGGCCTTCAGACTCAGCACAGGTGGGACTCGAGGGGTCTCAGATCGATGAAAAACCTCCAGGCTGGCTGTCCAACAGCAAGCCAGATACAGGGATTGAAAATGGAAGGTTTTCATTTGAAACCTTAGCATGTCCCAGAGCAGCAGACTGGTTCACCTGTCCACTTAACAGTGGGGAATGAAAATTCCCCTTTGAAGGACAGATGCCTACAGCCCTTCTTTTTGGTGAGTGGAGGTAGTAGAAGAAGGCTGGGGCTTCTGATGCTAAACTGGTAGCACAGCTCACCACTCTTGATGTATATAATCTTTATATATTAGTCTATTAGCTGGAGTGCACTTTCAGGAAAGTGAGACAGATAAATTCCGTCATTCAACCAGAAGCTTTAATGTATGACAACACTTCTAACTTCTGCTGAAGTCATGGCATTGTATAGGAAATAATTCAAACTATAGGCCAAAATGAGAGGGGAGAACAGATTTCCTGTTCCCATTATCAACACTTAGAAATTTTAGAATCGGCAGTATCCCATGACTCACAGTGTAAATCACCCATTGTGAAACTCTTTGCCCTGGGGGAGGTACTGGGCACTCCCATCTGAGCCTAAGGATATATAATCTTGGGGGTTTGGGACTTCTGGGTCCACTTGTGGCATCCAGAGGAGGACCAGGACCTCAACAGGACTGTGACTGCCACTCTTGACCAGACTGTGGCCATCATCCTCACCAACGAGTTTTCTCTTTCGTTTTACATTGTACCTGGGGGGGCCACGTGGTTCTCAGCAGAGGGACTGGTGAGCTCCATTCTGTTTGTGCCCCAGGGTGCTGGGTAATACACCTGTTTTTTGAGGGTCAAACATGACCCCTCAGACATGATCCCTCAGGCTGGGTGTGAAGGTGCTGATGACTCCCCCGAGGGGAGTTATCACAGCTGAGTCATTGGTGTGAAGACAGGAAGACTTCCTTATCTCACAGCGTTCCTAAACACCCAGCTTGTAGCCTGAGGGGCCAGGTTGCCCTGGGCAGCTGCTGCAAATGGTCCATTGTTAGCAGTCCAGGAGAAATGACATAGAGGGTGGAAAGTACAAAGCACTGGCCACACCCATACAGTGACAAACTGGTCCCAGCCACTATAACCAGAACACTAAAAGTGCCTCCTAGGGGCAGTTTTAACTTGAGGGGCAGTTTTAACTTCTTCCACACCGAACAAGAAGTAAGACAAACTTGATTGCCTAGCATTTGCACTTTGGATTTTGGAGATAATTGTGATGTTACCTCAGTGGAACAACATTTCAGCTTTTATATTTATGGAGATGAGAAGAAGCTATGCAGTTCTTGTTCTAAAAAGGATAGTCTTCCTTCTTAGGGAGCATGACTCCAGATTTGATTAGATCTATTAATGAGGTCAAATGATGCTTTTAGACTGGTAGCTAATGTAAACCAAATCTATTTATCACTTTGGCAGTGGTTCCTGCAACAATGTTAATGATCATTACAGCATTTATAGTTAGCCAGTCAGGAATGGTGCTTTTTGTGCAAAAAGGCAGAAGTTAGTAATCAATCATCATCGTCCTCATCATAATTGTGCTGCTAAATGAGCTTCTGTAAAAGAAGAGCAACATGGCTATTAACCTTAATTGTACCTTGAAAATAGATTTTTTAACTACGAAGGCTACTACTGATATGGGCTTGCAACCTTGATAGCTTCTTGCAGGATAAAGGAGGTCAAAATACTGGGCAAGGGCCCAACCCATATTAGATTATTTGCTTCAGTCTTTTAAAATAAAACTGAATGCTTAGAAAGAGAAAGAAAGGTCAAAACCTGCTATTTTATTAAATAGCAGGTAAAACCAACATTTTGTCTGAGTTGTATAAAGTCTGTGAATAATCAAATCTCATTTTCTGTATTAGTAGTGTTTCTAGTAACACACAGATTTATAGTATCTTCTTACACACATCTTGGTGACAGCTGTGTGCTGATGGAGCAGAAGAGACAGCTGCAAAAGCTGTTGTGCACATTCGTACCAGAGGTGCTTTCTTGTCAAGTTTGTCTTGGCAGGGAAGGAGCAAAGGGATTTGTCTTTTGTGGGGCTTTTTAAGGCAGAAGTGAGGTGTGCCATAGGAATGGGTCTGTCTTTTCATCGCAGCACTGGAATGAGGCTTAGGACAGCTGGGTTGTCGGTACCTGCTTTCTCAAAATTTGCGAAACTGGTATAAATATTCTGACTAGCACATCTGCTTAATAGATAAGGTCATGAAAAGATTTTCATTTGAATGCCTGGGGCAAGCCTGGGACCATTCAGTCCTTCAGCATGCAGCCCCCCGGCAGTCTGGCAGACTGCATGCTGCAGAACAGATCTCCTCGCTGCCCTGGCCAACCAGGCACACATCGAATACGAGTGCAGCAGAGCCCACACCATCATGCCCCCAGTCTCACAAACCAGTGTCATACCTTTTCCTGAGCTGAGCAGAGTGCCACATCAAGGACAATGGTGCCTGCCCAGAATTCTTAGCCTCATACCCCTGCATAACTGATACTATTGATACACAGTTTGAGGTCCCTTGGAAAAATCCATACATACAACCACAACCAGACTCACTTAGTCCCACCGTGGAGAGCAGAGCCAGCCAGAGGTGGAATAGCAGAGTCACAACTCCAGCACCTTACTCTGCTGCTTTCTGTGACTGATGCATGGTATGAGCCTTTTCCTGTGTACAGTGCACCTGGTTGGGCATTGCTGGCCATGCACCAAGACCAGGATTACCTGGCAGTCTTAGCATCGATTTGCATTCAGATTTGAGAAAACACTGGACCGACAAAGTATATCCTATTTTTGGTCTCCATGATCCATGTTCATGGCTCATACTAATTGTATCTGCAACAATAGCACATAAGTAATATAGGACCATTCTTGGTGTTACAGACACCCAATAAATGAAAATGATGAACCACGTGAGATGTTGTAGTGAGTAGGGTTAGGGAGTTTAATCTCACACTGGAGGTATATTTGCCATATAACCATTTATGCAAAAAACCAGACAAGACTATGTAGCCTGAAGAATTATTCAATATACCACATTTTTATTTTGCGCATTCCTATTAAAAGCTGTCACCTGAAACACCAGAGTGCGCCATTTTTGAAATCTAGTTTGTCTGGGCCAAACTGCTAGTGCCTCAATAACAAAGTCAGCTTAGGCATTTCTTTTGGAGTGTCATGACAAAGAGGGTCGCTTGGTTTGCTGTGTCCTTTGTTTCAGGGCCAGTCTTAGCCATAATCTTGGCTACTGGTGAGATATGGAGCTGCCAGTCTGTCTGTCTGTGTTCCCTCCAGAAAGAGAGTATATTCATGTCCTAGGTGGAAAGGATCCTAGAAAGATCTTGTTGAGATAATAGAAGGGGTATTTAGCAAGGGCTGTGCACAGGGGAATGGTAGGCAACGTGCTTAGAAAGATTAGACCTTGTAGTGTACATGCCTGGTGCATTCCCATAAGCTGATGGTTGAACAAGGCTACAGCTCTTGTGAGCAGTCAGTTAGACCAAAACGGGCACATGCCCACAACACAGACTTGGGACCTTTTGCTGAAAAGCCTCTCAGGCAAGACTGTCACTTTATTTCATCTGTATGCAGTGCCTGATCTGGAGAGGCATTTCTTCTGAGTCAGTGGCTGTAGGCACTACCCACGCACAAATGAATGTCTATTAATAATGATAATATTTAATGAAAGAATCTTGTTCAAAGGTTTAGCTGTGCATTTAAAATAATAGATCAAGAAATGCAGCTATTTGGTTGATTTCACTGAGCACACACTGTTGCCCAGCGAAAGCAGTACACTTTTACAGATATGTTCCTGTCACAGAAAGAAATACGGCTTCTCATATGGTCAGTTGCTGCCTATGTACTGTGGTTGGCCTAACATAATTCTGTCTTGAAGAAGGAGATTGGTTTTGGTTTGCTCCTTGATTGTTTTTATCACTCCTACAGCTTATTATCACTGATTTATTTATCACTACTACAGCTATACAATTGATTTTTTGTAAATCATTCTGGACATTGAAGACACAAAAAAAATCCCCTGCCTATGAAAAATTTGGTTTTCTCACTGTTTACCAAAGTATGTAAATACTTCCTGTTGAACTGATTTTAAAAAAAAATGGAAAACACCAACAAAAGCTTTTATGTCTGAAAGTATTAATTTTAGAAATTAACTGTTCCCAGAATTCTTAACTGCAGAATGCATCTGTTTCTTTAACAAGTGGATGGCACATCTAAGCCATATATATATTACATTCTATGATGTAGGAGAGTCTTTTTAATCTGTCTTTACCTTACCTATCAGAGGAAAAAAACAGGCTCATCACAGGCCTTGTAGAGGGCTGGATTAAAAGAGAAATAAGAACCTGCTTAGTATCTGTTCAAAGTCAATACTATGGCTCTGCTGGGTTGTGTAATGGATAGAGGCAGAAGATCAAGTCCTAAAGGAAATTATATAATACCTTTACAAAGGAAAAGAATTAATTAATTGCAAAATAGAAGTATCTTACATTTTTACATTTGACCTTATTTCACATTTTATCAAAATTTTTAATGAGATAAGGAATTAAAATCTGAACTGGCAACAAAGCTGAGGAACACCAGACCTGTTTCAATGGGTAGGCTTATCAATGTGGTATGTATGAAGAGGGAATTCTATTTACTCTGTGCTATCCCGTACTTCAGTGTTTCATCCAATTGTGTGGATTCTCATCCCAGTATTGCTGTCTGGATAATAAAATGGCAATTGGGAAATCAAAAAGATTGTTTCTAAAGCTTTAAATAAGAAGCAGACACTGAGGTCAGGGCAGAAGGAAGGGAAGGAGCTGTTCCAGGTGCCAGAGCAGAGATTTCCCTACAGCCTGTGGTGCAGCCCATGGTGAGGTAGCTGTGCCCCTGCAGCCCATGGAGATCCACAGTGGAGCAGACATCCACCTGCAGCCTGTGGAGGACACCAGAGAAGGTGGATACCTGAAGGAGGCTGTGACCCCATGGGAAGCCCAGGCTGGAGCAGGTTTGCTGGCAGCACTTGTGACCCCATGGGAGACCCACATTGGATGTTTCTGAAGGACTGAACACCATGGGAGTGACCCACACTGGAGCAATTTGTGAAGAACTGCGGCCTGTGGGAAGGACTCACATAGAAGTTTGTGGAGGACTGACTCCTATGGGAGGGATCCCACACTGAAGCAGTGGAAGGGTGTGAGGAGTCTTCCCCCTCCAGGAGTGGAAAGGAGCAGCAGAGACAATGTGTGATAAAGTGACCGCAAATCCCATTCCCTGTCACCCTGCACCACTGAGGGGGAGGAGATGGAGAAAACTGGGAGTGAAATTGAGCCTGGGAAAAGGCAAGGGGTGGGGAGAAGGTGTTTTAATATTTGGATTTATTTCTCATTACCTTACTTGATTGGTAATAAATTAAACTAATTTCCCCCAGTTGAATCTGTTTTATGATGGTAATGGGTGGTGTTGTCTCTATGTCCTTCTTTACCCTAGAGCCTTTGGTTGAATTTTCTCTCCCCTGCCCACCTGATAAGAGGAGGGATAGAGCAGCTTTGGTGGGCACCTAGAATCTAGCCAGGGTCAACACACCACAGTAGTGCAGCATGATATATGAAATTTAAGTCTCTAAGTTTATGCTACAGATCTATAGGGATAAAATTAAGTTTTAAGGTCCCAAACACACTGAAAAGCTGGAATGTTTTCAGCTCTTTGTGGTACACAGAACTGTCATTATGCTCTTTGTGGAACAGTAATTACCCTGTAAACAGTAACTCTTCCACACCAGGGTAGGAAGTGCAGCGTTTTGGACCTTTTCATCAGCATCTCACTTTTGTATGAAATATCCAGGCAGAAAATCTGAAAGTGGTCCTCTTGCTGCTTGGGAAGAAGCAGAGTGAAGCAGTTGCCCTAAAAGCTAAGTGAGGCTCCTGACATTGCCATAGCTGAGGTGCTAGTGAGATGCGTTGGAAAGATTACGGCCATGAGGGCCCTGATGTGAGGATATAGGGCACCTCTGATGTATGTGTGGTTCTGGTGCCACATACGGCACACAAAGCTAACAATGTAGTGTGCTGGAGGGGTTCCTTCTGGGAGTGTGGTACCAGGGCCCACGCAGTGTGCACGCAGCAGGGTGGCACTTGAGTTGCTTCCTCTGGTGAGATCCAAGATTGCCACTGCACCCCAGGCTGCTCTCTCGTGTCTTTGCTTGCACTCTGCATGTGGCATCCTCCAACTCTAGCTCCCTATCTTTGCAAGTGTGTGCCTGGGACCTGCAGTTGGCATGAGCTCCAATGCTCCCACAGTGTTTTCTGTGTACTAACCAAAGTGATATTATTCTTACATATGGATGTCTGCATCTGTGCTGTTCAGATATTATTACCTACTTCCTTTGTAAGACACTTTGTGATCTACTGATGAAAATTGCTATGTATGAGCCATTTTTATTTGCGAGCTTTTAAATGAATAATAAATCTTAGAAAGAAATAAAACTGGTTATTACTTTCAGTGGGATCTTAGTGTATTACTGCAATGGTTGTTATCTTTTAATAGTAGCTGTTCTGCTTTAATTCTTAAGTTATCGTGTTATAGCATCCTTTGTTAAGATTGTGTATTTTAACAGAACATTGACAAACAGACATAATTTCTATAAGTTCATTGTGTCAGAATTCACATATTCGTTCCTTTTTTTAAAGGCTTCCATCCTGCACAATATTTTATAAAAAAGAGTGCTAAGTGAGCTCTTCCTTCCCAGGCAATGGAGCTTGTATATTCGTATGTACTATGCATGACTAATTCTAGTATGCAGGAAATGTGATTCCACTTTTGAAAATGGAAATTCAACCTTGACTCTCATAATTGCAGGGTGAACCTTGAAAATATGACACAAATAATATCTCCAAATTTTCAAAAACTGAAAAGGAATGTAAGACCAGTGTTCATTGCATATAGTGATATCAAAGATACATAAGCAAGAAAGAATATACAAGAAAATCAAACATATATAAGCATAATTGATTTTTCTTATCAATTTCATTATTCTTGAGGCTTAGTCTCTTGATTTCTGAGTCCTGGGATTGATACGACTGGAGTACTTTGTCCTTCCAGTTCCATGTCAGATATTTTTTTTACTCTTCTTTTTTCTAGTCTTATCAATTGAAGTTTGAAATGCAATATATTGTGTCTGTCACAAGAAAATTGAAAGGTGTTTTAACCACAAAATAGAATTCCACATGATGGAAAGCAGTCCTCTCAGACTTCTACAGATTTGTTTGTCAGAGTTGAATATTAGCCTCGAGGATTTTTTTGTCCTTTCTTAAGAAAGTATTTGCCCTCATCTGGTGTTGGTACATAGACTTTTTGAAAAGTCTTCAGCAAACCTGTCTGGCTTCCAGGTCTGGTTGGAGGCTCCAGCTTTCTTCATCTTCCCCAGATGCTCAGCGTGCCCAGCACTGTCTCTGGCAATTATCTAGATCCTGAATTCACTTATTTTATTTTGAAAGCTTTATGGCAGCAGATATATGAACTGTTAAGAATCATTAGTCTAAAATTATTATCTACTGCATTAAAAATCATCTTTCACCAAAGTAATTCCTTGCCCTACAGTGTTTTCTGTGTCAAGTGACCTAGAGGTTTAGCTGGAAAGGGAAAGCTGTTTTATTTGTCATGCCGGCCAGCATTACAGTCATTCCCAAGAGACATGCTGTGCAGCAGGAAGCTGGGCTACTGATTCCTCCTCTGGGCTGTTGCATGCCCAGTGGGGTGTATCATCTTTCACAGAGGACAGTGGTAGAAACGGCTCTCTGTGAAAGGTGATATACCCCACTGGTATATTTGCTGGAGGAACTGGGAGGCAGGAGCAGGCAGGAGAACTGAGAGCTGTGAGAGGGTGGGAGGAGGGCTGGCATCCCCAAAGAAGCATGGCACTTCTGGGAAGGGCAACCAGGTGGCAGAGACCAAAGGAGGGACCTTTCTGAAGAGCCAAGTGGCCACAAAGGAGGTTGTGCATTGATGGTTGAGTTGAAAAACAAGCCAAAGAGAGTGGCCTAAACCAACAGTGACACAGCAGGCAGAGGGTAGGACTGTGTTTACACTCCTTTGCTCATATTCTATTTCATTTTGATTAGTTGGGGAGGGGAGCATGCAAGTTAACAGAGGAGCTACTTTCATTTTAGTTATTTATATAGATGAAACCTGACATTTAACCTTGAAGGCTTTTGTGATCTCTCTGATGTAATTCCTTCAAGGAGACATCTCAGCAGCATCACTTCCTCTCTTGGCTGCCTAACCATCGTGTCTTATCTGGAAACTCCCCTGTCTTGCTTTCTCTTGCTTTCTCCCCCATGTGCCTCCAGAGACAAGGGGCAGAGGAGCTGATGAGACTAAGCAGTGAGGAGCAGGAGGAGAGGGGAAACAAAATACATTGGGAAGAAGGGGAGAGAGAGAGAGAGAGAGCGAGAGAGCAACATAGACAAATAGTTTTGCTCTGTAGAAAGTACACAGTTGTGTAGCTGTATTTTATCATAACAAAGAACATACCACATGGCCTAAAAGGTGAATTAATGTCAGCAGTAATAAATTACCTGCAAATTACGATAGTGAGTGTGGTTTTGCCTTCAGATAAATATCTTAGTCATTTTATGCATTTTGACTCCCAGCTTTGGGACCATACATCATATTCTCAAACAGCCCAAGCACCTCAACTAAATTTGTAGCCATGTTGAGGATTACTGCTAAATACAGTGTAAGTTGATTTACAAAAACTGGAGTGTTCAGTCATATGAAGTTTGAACAATTTTGCACGATAATGTCTAATGAAGAAGCTGTAGGCAGGAGTATATTCAGTGAGTAAACCCATCTGATCAGTGCACTTTCAGGGACTGTTTTGCATGTGGGGAACTTTCACTGTCAGAACACACATCTCTTAGCTCAGTTAAGGCTTTGGTAACTTCCATAAGCTATTCATGTAGATAACCTTATGCAACTGCACATGCTCAGAAAAGAAAGGGAGGGAAATATCAGCATGAGAGCATTAAGTTATTTAGTATTGGTTCTTTCTAGTGATGGGTGAAAGGTATCATCATTAATTTTAACCACATAAAAAATTTGCAGTAAATATAAGAAAGTAAAAATAATATTTTGCAAACATGCTATTAAAACAAGAGGTCACACATAAGAGTGTTTGGGGAGGAAATATAGCTGTATAAGCCTGAAGGCTAGTATTTAAATCATTACTATATATAAGTGTATATTTTCAGTTTCCTTCTTCCTCTGTCACAAATCATTTTACCATGTATCAGCATTTTCATTTCTTTACACTGATCACCTTTGTATGCCTTCTGCTGATAATGGTAATGGTATCTATTACCTGAGTCCTTGCTCTCAGTACGTTTTCTTTAAGTAACTTGTAGTGAATGTCAAATTGATTCCCAGAACTTGGTCCCTGGGGAATTTCTATAGAGAATGTTTGAATATGGCTATATATGGAGTTTGCTCCCTGATTAGAAGCTGTAAGTGCAAAAAGCTAAGACAAAACCCTGGTTTCATAAATTAAAACTAACAGTGCTCCCATGTTCAGGCAACCAGAGCTTTAGACTACAGCAGTGCACCTCACATACAACTATTTGGCAGTTGCAGCTTCCTAGTAAGCATCATGCACCCTCTGAAACATAGATTATTAATATTTATCAATTCCGACATGCCATGGGCCTCCTTTGTAGAATAATATGGAAGCTGCCGTCATCTGATAGTCCTTTGCTGTCAGAGTTTAGATGGGGCTGCTTAATTGGGAGTTGTCAGTGAATAATATTTTTTGTATGGACGTCTTACTTTTTAATTCAGCTCTTCAGTTCCCTCTATTTGGGTTCTAAGTTAGTAAAGTTTCCTCTGACATTGCACACAGAAAGGGAAGAAAATCATTAGGATTAAGGATTTTATTCTCTTTCACCAACTGTAGCACTTTGATGCTGTTACACATTTTGTGACTTCCCCCTTATAGTCCTTGCTCAGCAGTCAAATGTCCTCCAAGGCATTTGATAATTTTAGAGCGTCTAACGGGAATGTCAGTTCTAGACCCAAGGCTTGTACCTCTCCAAGTACTTTGCGTAAGGCCAAGTAAGGATATCTTTATATAAAAGACAAAATTTGTGTCTCTTAAATTGAATAACTCAGTAATACATCCTTTCCTTTGAATCTAGCATGTTCATCGGAACAAGATTTAATGACAGTTTGGGACACAAGTAATGCTTAGTGCAGCTCAGTAGAATCAAGTCAGTGAAGTGAAGCAGTTGGTCCTGAGGAGCCAGCCCCACACTGCAGAGTTTGTGGGGGCAGTGCTTTGGTTTAGGTTTGCTCCCGTGGGTCAGTAGCCTTGTGTGGTTGGAGCACCATTAGCTGAGCTCTGGGAGCGCGTATTCCTTCTGAGTCTACTGTGCCCTCACAGACTGTTGCAGATCGTGAGTACATGGTGTATGGGTATGGTCTGGAGATATGCTTTGTAAATGAACTCCCAAACCCAAACTAAAATTATAATCCAAGTTCATCACAGATGCTGCATTTGTGAAATGTATAAAAATCAAATGCATCAAATGAACCACAATATGCACACACAACTCTGGCTGGTATTAGTGGAAGGAAGTAACAGAGAGGGATGAGAGAACTCACATCTCCTTTAGCTGTATCTGTGTTTGACTGTTGTTCAGCATGAGTGAAGTATGCAGAACTGGTACCCAAAATGTCTCAATTGTCAACACAATCCTAGATCTTACTCCCTTCAGTGCCCTGCTATTGCTCAGAAGTGAGCCATGCATTTCGTTTTTTCTACACTCTCCTGTTACAAATAGGCTTCATTCCTGCATTTCTGGTTAAAGTCCTAGACCATACTCTGGATTGGATCAATAAGACTAATTCATGACCTTATTTACTGACTGCTACTCAGCAGATCCCCTCCTATAGATTTATCTTTAAGAGCTTTGTAGAATCACCAAGTCACGTAGCGATTCATGACAGCTTCTTCAAAATAAGTATTCTGTATTTTCCCACAGGATTAGAACAAAGAAAATAGCACTGGAACACCAGAAAGTTTACACACATATTAATTATCTTTAAGCCAATAGTTTTTCCTTGGTCACATAGGTAAGTATTGCTTGTTTCAAAGCACCCCCTTGTGCAGGCACTGGGTAAGACAAGTTGTACGAGAAGCTTCTGGCTCCCTGACACCTTGGTCCCTGGGACAGGATCTGCATTTTCCATGTCATCCATGCTGGCACAAAGGTCTTTTGTTCAAGAGTTCATGTCCAAAGACCTCCTGAGGTTTCAAACTGCTCTACTGAACCTGATCAAACTGGTATAATATGGATGGAGGTGGTCTTCAAACTGTAGGTTCCTACTGTTGTTCATTTAAACACTGGAAAAATGAAAACCTTTGAAAATCTTGTGTAAGCCTGGGTAAAGTCCAGGTGGAGTTAACCAATGTGAATCTTCAAAATGAGCCTCTGCATAAACAAGAAAGTTTGTATACTGTTGGTAAGATTTTTGTAGATACTAGTCACAGCTGATAAATAGGGTGAGAAATTAAAGGCTGCAAACTTGAGTCTTCCAAAGTGGCTAGTGGCTTCATTGTTTCATTTTGGTCTGTCCACCATGAAATGTCTTTATAGCAAAATAGCTTTTAAAACCTTTTTCCAGAGTTCCTTTGGAGCACAGATATGAAAACTCTAAGTCTTCAATAATTTTGGAAAATCTTGTTCATGTTACATAAAATTATTAACAATTAAAATTATTTATGTAATGCTTTTGAAAGGATACAAACATCACTTGAAAGCCAGTGATAGCTGTATGTTTCCCTTGTCTTCAATGTAATATTCCCATCCTTTGATTGGGCAGTCTGTGTCAATGGCAATGTTCAGATGTGCCATTTCCTGACAGAGATAGTATACTTTTATTAGGAAAACTAATTCATTCCTTTTTGCTTTTCCAGACTTGAATTTTGAAGAGGTTTTGTAAATGTTACAAAATGTAACTTAATGTTACCTCAGGTGGTTTTTTTTCGCTTTAGTGCTTGTGCTTTGTTTAATAAAAAAAGGAAGCATATTTCCTCTGAAGATATAAATAGGGAATTCTGCATAATTCTTGGTGTCTCAGATATTAATTTGATGGCCATTTAATTGCATCACAAGAGCTATTGAGTGAAATTAAATTACAAACAGATGAAAGCAGACAATGCATTATAGAAAAGAAGTTAAGGTATCTGCAAGTGTTTCAAATGCTCCCCAAGGCACCCTACATTGTTCGTGCTCTGGAGAATGGAGGTGCCAGAACACACTTGACACAACACTTTCAGCACAAAGGCACCTGACTTCACTACCTACACAAGCTTTTTCATATGTAGGATGCATATGTGTATATCCTCTTCATGCCTACATTCCCTGTTTCCTCAACCCATTGGTTCTCACAGTTTACCCACACTTGATGTGTCCCTCTTCTCTTTCCTCATACAGTGCCATCCTGCTGGCAGAATGCCAGCCCATATTCTTGTTGCTCCCCATATTCATGCTTCAGGCACTGCTGACAAGTCAGTGAAGCAAAAAGCTGATGAATTTGGGTGCTTCATTCATTTCCTATTGGCATAACTCCTGTGGATTAGCTTAGATATAGTGTTACATAAACACTGTTTCAGATACTAAGTGTCTAGCAGGCTAAGTATATGTGAAGTTTAGAATGTCAGTAGAGAGCATACTGCCTGTGAAAGGCCGTGGTTTTACATTTTTGAGTGGTGGATTAAAAAAAAAAATTCAGAAGAGTCAATTGTGCTAAAAAGTGTCACTACACCAGATCTGAAGACAAACGGAAATACTAATGCATGAAATACAGATTTTAAGTTGTGATAAGTGCAGATGTAATGCAACTTTAACTGCAGAATTGCTGCTGCTGACTTCATAAAATACATCCCATAAACAGCTGTTAATCTGTTCACTGTTTGTGTCTTAGCATTCATTTGTTTAGTAATCAGTTCACATTTGTTCTGCATATGGCACAGCTTCCCTTTTATAGCAGCTGCATTTAATGAACAATTGGAGGCACGAAAGTATTACAGAAATTATTGTTTAACTATTCTCCTGCATTATTTTTGTATCTGTCACTAAGGACATTTGAATAAAGATTAGGAAAAAAGGTCCTTAAATATAGAATAAGGAAGGTGTAGGTGCTCTGCCCTCCTTCTGAACTGGTAATTTGTAGTGGAAGTTCCGGTGACAATGCTTCGCACTCTGCTTAGCTCCTTTAGGCAGTTAATTTTCTCTGTTTATACTGTCCATTCCCTTTTGTGGTTCACTGACGTCAACATGTCAAATTTGATTCACTCTTCAGCTTTGCTCTGTATCATATTACAGACCTTTAGGTAATGCACTGAGCAAATATCTTGCAGACCTGATAGACTGAGTGCATTTCAAGATTCTTAGAAAATGACAATTTACAAGATTTAAAGTTTTGTCAGGTGCTCTGGTTAAATGTGGGGATCAGTGGTCATTAAAACTGATTTGTATGAAGATAATTGCCTTCTGGAGTACTTGTGTTTAAGTGTAACCTTAATTGCTTTTTTCCAAAACTTCTGATCTTTAACAAGACCATTTCATCCTAGTAAGCATTCTCTGTTATTTAGTCATGCTTCAGCCATGCCCTGCACCTTGAACTGAATGAAAAAACACAGCACAAGCTTTGTTTATAGGAAACTATAGGTGAGAATATAGTGCTGAAAGATGTGCTAGCATTAAGGGCACGATGATGGATAGGGCAAACGCCCTTGGATTGGACAGTCTTTTGTCCTTGATCAGTCTTCAGTAGTGGTCTTGACCTGCAGCTGTTGTGAGGAGTCTGCGAGACTGTCAAGTGCAGCACTGGGCAGAGGAGAAGGGCTGTTCATTAGAACTGACTGCTTGGATCAGATGACATTCCAGAAGAGGGAAATTTCCAGTCAGTTCCCTCCGATTCAGCCACAATGCCAGGTGGGTTGGGGGAGATGATTAAAGAAAGAAACAAGTAATTGCCTAAATGTGGCTAACATTTTACAGATTGCACAGTGTAAATATTTTGGACATACTGTTTTCAGATGGTTGATGAATCAAAATAGCTGCAAGTGAGTTTGATATGTGTCACCAGGCATGTAAATATATAGATGTGTTAAATTTGCATTATATGTGCAAATGCTCAGTTGGGAGAATTATATAAATGATGACAGGATATTTTAGAAGGGATCTCAGGTATTTCTGCAAGGCATTTTCATTGAAAAAGGCTTAGTTGTGAGACAAATGTGCTTTTTTTCTAAATTTAACCCTACTAACAGTTTACCTCCTTCTTTTTGTGTCTGTGTCTTTTTCTCTTCTAGTGCCACCTTGGGCCTTAATAGCCATAGCCATAGTTGCAGTCCTATTAATCCTCACCTGCTGCTTTTGTCTCTGTAAGAAATGCTTGTTCAAAAAGAAGAACAAGAAGAAGGGAAAGGAGAAGGGAGGGAAGAATGCTATTAACATGAAAGATGTTAAAGATTTAGGGAAAACCATGAAAGACCAGGTAAAGTACCTCTGCTTTTCGCGAACTTTTGGGTTGCATTTGAAAGTTTCTGTTTGACGTGTCTAGTAAAAGTGCTTGTTGTCCCAGTAGTGGTTCTGTGAAGAGGGAGCCGATTGACAGCATCTTCTCGGTGGTATCACAACAGGTGAACCTGGGTGTGGCATCACTGATGAAGCAGTCAGCAAATTTCCCTGCTCTGCTAAAAAAACACATGAGCAGGCATATAATGAGGCATCTGGAAGGGTCAAGTTTATCGTGGGTATCCTGAAAAATGAAGCAAATATGTGCAACTTTTACTGCAATGACTTTTACCAGGAGGTAGCACAGTGTTTGTATAACTTACTAACAGTATTTCTGAAGTTACATGAGTAGCTCTGAACTCTAAATCTTTTTACACAGAAGTTCATCTGAGAAGGAAACAGTATCGTAGAAAAAAAAAAAGTGTCATAGAAACAAGGGAAAACAACCAAAAAGGAAAAGCACTGGGACATTAAACAGACTGATGTTTGGAGAATTCATTTTGTACTCGAGAGAAGGAGGTTAAAGATAACAGGCTATACTTGGATCTGTAAGTCAACTGACTAACTTGGAGGAGAAGATTAGTATAATGCCCTTTGAGAGCAGCATCGTTTTCATGAGGGCAGAAAAACTTGCCCTTCAGAACTGCTTCGTGCAAGAGAAGCAGAAGGTTGCAGGACCTAATACTCTTGGCCGCAGACTTGACTAATATGTTCCTGAAAGAAAATAAAGCTTTTTATTTGAAGGGTTTTAGTATTACCTTTCCTGGAGCAAACCATTGGGAATAAGCAGCAGAATAAGGAAATAAACATGAAGTATACATTTGTCCTCACAGCTCACGGATTTCATAAACTAAGAAGACAAAGGGCTATATTTTTCAAACAGGAAGTGCTGAAGAAATTTAGATAATTGCTTTGCAAACCCTTGTAACAAGGAGCCAATAACTGTAAAGATATTGCATGGTCAAATCTGTGCTCCCAGGACTTCTGGTGAAGTTGAGCTAGAGCAGTGCAGGAGCGATTACGCAGACAAAAAGAGAGGATAAAAGCATGGTCAGGAATAAGCAGTTCCTTCCACAAGTTGGATTCTAGTGTAGAAGAAAGCTGGGCTGAAGACAGGTTGATTAGAAGTACAAGTCATAGCTGGGGACTTGAGGACTAGGGCCGGCTGGTCAGGGACAAGATCCAAGAAGAGAAGCTTAGAGCACAGTAGTTAAAGAGATCCATGGAGCAGTCCAGAGCAAGTAGTGAAATGCCACTGTTCAGTGATGGAACAGCCAATAGTGTGGCTTATCAGCCAGTCTGGAACAGGTTAGCATGCTTCTCCAGGTATATAGGGTTTAGTAGGGGAAGAACAAAATCAGGAGAGTGGATGACAAAGCCTTAGAAGCCTGAGGACTAGCTGCAGCTGGATCACATGAGTGGAGTCAGAAAGGAACTCAGATAAGGGGAGGAAAATAATGGATAAGTTTCAAAGGTATAGAGCTATCAGAGTTACTTCCAGTTTCAATTATGAGACAGGAGGACGGAGTGAGCCTGGAGACCCTTGCATCCATATTGCAAATGGAGTACTTCAGGTAGTGCCCTGCTGTGCAGTTCCTCCTGGAGAGAAGATACTTTGTGTGCCACACTGGTGTACTTGAGCGTGTGACACCAACACAAGACAAATTCATATCTGAAAACGACCTCTTCAGTACACAAAATCACTAATGTAGATGCAACTATTCTAAGGTTGCAAAGATTAGGGAGGGCCGAGCTCTAAAAATATCAGAGCAAAAATTTCAAGTTCTCCCTTGAAGAAAGTATTATGCTGGGGTTTTTTTTGATCCACATTATGAATGTGAAACAAACTCCTCTTAAAGCACTTTGATGTAGCATTCATAGATTCCCTGTATTTGATTAATAGACTTTGTTCTGAGATATTAATATTATGTAATGGTGAGATATTGCCCCTCAACAATGCATGGAAAATTAAATCATCAGTTGCTGTGTTATCCTAGGCTACTCTTAGTCAACCCCTCCAATTGAACCCGGAATAATTTGGAAGAACTGCTTTGATTATGCTTGTGGAAAAATCCCTTGACAACTTTGTTATGTTCTGCTAATGTTAACAAACCTAATACCTTTTCATAGGAGAAATAATGTGTGATTTGTTGATTGATATTTATGTGGAATTTGTTCCATATCATGTAAGGCCATTGTTGTATTAACAATATATTATTGTTTTTAATTATATTCATTAACACCTGGATAAATGACCATGGATTCTTGGAAAATAAGTATTTTAAATGCAAAATTACATGATGTAATTGATACTGAGTTACATTTGCATCTTTTTCATGGGAACATTTGATAAAAAGCTTAATTCTGCATCTCTTATCTACAAAGAGAGCTCAAACTTTGAAATGTTGCACAGATAGGTATCTTAAGATGATTCTGTTCAAAATACTCTGTATAGTAACTTAAACCTACTTTTGCCAAGACATTTTGGGATTTAACTAATATGATTTGTCTTGCACAGTCAAACCTAAAGAGGTTAGATTCTCAGTTGATGTAAATGTCAGACCTTTAATAAGTAGATCACCAGCTCTCCAGCCAACTCTCTTCATTGTCTGAGATTTCAAAACCAGACTACTTAAATTAGCACCTTAAATTCATTCCTAGCAGTCTCACAGTGTACAGATTTTGAGTCCTTGGTGTTCAGTAACTTTTACCAACTTAATTGCTAATGCAACATTTTGGCTGTCATTTTTTTCTGTATGACAGATTTTTTATTGTAAGTTAATCTTAAGTTAGCAGTGCAAGATTAGTGTTAATATTAATATACCTGGCTGAACTCAGTGCAATGCTAAATATATTTCTCTTTCAGCTAAGAGAATTGAAGCACTTTAAAGGCTCTGGCATCAAATACAAAGTGGAATATCAAGAATGCCTTTTAGCTATTCAAAGAAGCAAATTGTTTAAAAACGTAGTTGAAGGCCAAGATATAAATCTAGTGCCATTATAAAGGGCAACATACAGTACCAAATACCTGAAATGTTGTCAAAACCCAAAAGGCTTACTTCAGTCATTGTTAAGCCTAACCTGCAAGTGCTAATTACCTTCTGCCTTCAGCTAAGAGTGCATAATAGGAGTTGATAGGCACTTGGCATCTTGCAGGATCCCCAGGCACAAAAAGTTGAAAGGGAGAGCCATTTGGTAAATTGAAAGCATCAGCTGCTGAAAATAGAATTTCTATCTTAATCTGGATTTGTTTGTCAAAGAGAACTTCTGACCTACATTTACTCGCGCTGACCTGCACATCCATGCCAAGTCATTATAGAGCCATGTAGCTTGGACATATTTGAAGACCCTTTGACATACAAACTCAGCTCAAAAGTCACACATGATAGATATTACTGAAAGGGGAATAAAATTTTGGTCTCTGTTAGAGTATTTGTGCTTTAAAACATCCCCTGCCCTGAAAACAACTTCAAGTGAGGAACTGTTTTACTGTGAAGATTATGAACAAATGTAGCTGAGGTACAGTGAGAGATGAGTTGAAAATAAGGTTAGGTTTTCAGTCTTGAGACCCATTTACATTGCAGGCAAGGCTACTTTTTCAAGTACAGTATACAATTCCACCAAGGGCCACTGGGAGGATAAGATTCCTTCTAAGGGAGGCAAATTGTTAGTGAATCTACTACTGTAAAAAGGTCATTTCTCCATGTTTTTTACTGATGTTTGTGTGTGGATGTTTTAATTTTTATTTCTTCCTCCTATGTCCTCCTTGTCTGTGTTTTGTCTCATGACTGTTCTGGATTGTCACTTGCGGTAGGTTTATTTTGCTATTTGGACGCACCTAGTCTAATGCTCTCATACTTATAGTCCTCTGACAGCTCTGTCTCCTTAGCAGAGATGTATATGTAGTAGCTTTGATACACACCTCAAGAGGCTGAACTAAATTGATTGGATATTCTTTGGCTGGGTATGTATTTGGGGGCAGGCTGTAGGAGGATGAAAGAAAAGATGTTGTCAATTTTTCTATAGTTGAAATATTATGTCAAACTGTACTAGAAAGCTCAAATTGGCACATAAAATGGCTTGCTAGTTTTATTTCCTTTTTGTATAAATGTCACCATATCAAAAGTAGACAAAAGCAGTATTTTTAATGTCTTAGTTTCTAAGTGTTGCTAAAATGATTGCTACCTCATGAAACTTGCTCTGGGCTCTCACATCATCTCAGTACAGTGCCCACACATTAAGTTCTTAGTGCTCCATACCAAACTCTTTTAAGTGGTCTTAGTACAGATTTCTGTTGGTGCCAGCCCTTGACAACTGGCACCAATGTTTTTGTGAGATCTTCCCATCACAGTTTTCATCTTTGTAACATTCCAATCTCTATTAGTGCCCCTGGTGGCTCCCACTACTCTGTTCTTCAGGGGAAGAAAAAAAAACCTGAACACCCAGCTCCAGAGACACTATATTAGTTGCTGATCTACTGGGTCTGAATTTAACGTATTGGTACAGCAAAATGCTTCCTTGAGCTCAGCCTGTGGGCTAAGGAAAAGAATAGACATAATGATTTCAATCATGAACAGCGGCACTGAGGACGTACTAAAATTTAGTCCTCTTGCTTGGACAATGTGCTCTGAACATATTATTAGGTCACAAAGCATTTGTGGAAAAGGAGATTTAATAGGTCAACCCTTTCTCATTGTATCAGGCTAAAACACTGTAACTAGTGAAAGATTTTTGGCTCACAATGAGTGAGTCTTTTAGGTGAAATAGGAGATTTGGGATTGGGTATATGTGCTACAGCCTGGAGTATGAGGAGTATATTCTTGGCTCTGCTACTGACTTACTGTGGCCTTCAGTGAGCCACTTGACTTCTCTGTATGTTTGTTTTTCCTTTACATAGGCCTTTCTTTTGCATCAGGGTTATGTACTAACTTAATCAGAATATTCTGATTAATGTTCCTCTGTTAATAGCAGGTGTTAAAAAGTGACATGACAGTGAGAGCTGAAATTGTACTGAACCGAGCTTCAACATATAATGGCTTTCTTAGCCTAATTCACCTTATGATTCTAGCTGTTGATCAGCGAACACCCTTGCCCTCATGGAGACAAAATACTTAAGGAACAAGCTTTTTAATGTTACGTGCCTGAAATATTTCTAAGTAGTGTGCATTTACTGGGCAGCATGAAGATGGTAGCCAAAATTAAGTCAGTAAAATCCACACTGACATCTAGAGAGCCTGGATTTCACTCAAATGAACTCAAGGCTTTACTGCCAGAAATAATCCAAAAGGATCTTTCTGAGAAACAGGAGCTCTGTTGCTGGCAGTGGTCTTTTCTTCTGCAATGTTTGCATGTCTGCTTGTTTGGTTTCCCAGTTGAATGCTGAGAGAATAGTGAGTGTGTTTATTCCACGGTACCACCTGTCTTGGTATCAGCATGCCAGTTCCCATTTGTTGGCATCTTCAGCCCATGGTGACACTAATGCTTGCTGTGCCTGATCCACAATGCAACGAGACATCCTAATTCACAGTCAGGAAGACGATGTGTACTGCAGAGCCACTACAGCATAGAAAGTCAGTCAGAAACAATGGGGACAAGTCTTGCTTAGAAAACAAGCCCAGTACGTATATTGTGGCAGTCAAAATGAATTGACTGAATCCCATTTGTACATTGATTCAATATCAGGCTTGACTAATTGTCCTGCTTTTTCACCTGCCTCAGAAGACGACCATACAGTATGCATTAAGCTTCCTGAAAAATGTGAAAATAACATATTTATGAAGATAAAATGTTATAGATGAGTGTTTGTGTTCTGCAAACATGTTTTCTCCAAAACTCTTTTGAAACTTAGGTGTATGTTAGACTTCAGAAGCCTGATAATGTGGGAGCAATGACTGTGAGATACAAGGCTGGGCTTATTTGCATTCCTGTCTCTTCCACTCAGTCACTCCCAAGAAAAGATAGGATCTTGCTTTGCGTGCTTCCTCCTTTGTTTAACTGGTTTTTTTGGTCTGTAAAGTAGTTTGTTTTGTAGCTTCTGCTGCAAGCTATGGTACTTTCAGCATGACATGAAGATACAGATCCTACTCATTTTCTTACATCTCTCATTTTCTATACTGAAGAACTGAAGGAAGCATCTGTTGTCAAGGACATTTCTTGTGTTCTCGTGATTAACTGACCAAATTTTGAGTTCTTTATTCAAGACCAGAGTCTTCTGGCTCCTAATGAGTGGCATCTAAGAAGTATGCAATTAGTTCCTAAATTAAGTGATGTGAATCATGCTCTTGAGACATTTTCCTATATCCACAGACTGTATGGAGAACTAAATTCCTACACTAAGTGTCAGAAGTTAGTGGGTATGCATAACCTACAGCAGGAACAGCAGTTCATATCAATGAGGTATGCATTTCAAATGTATATGTATACATTTCAATGAGGTATGCATTTCAAAAAAATAAAATTCAAAATGAAACATATGGGAATATTTAATTGTTTAGTTTTTAAGCAAAGGTATTTACTCTTTACAAAATGATTAATAACAAATATGAATAGCAAAATAACTTTCAAGCCTGAGAATATCAGATACTTGATAAAATCCTATTGAGAGCGCGTTATTATCTTATTTCCTATTATCTCTTTTTAAGGAACTAAGCAAAAAAACCAGGTCTGTGCCAACTTTTTCTCCATAGATTCATGTGGTACTCAATAAATCATGTCTGGCTATTTTTAGGTTAATTTTCGCTGTTAAATAGATGTAGACCTAGTTATATAGTATGACAGATTTCTCAAACAGAAATAAAAGTAGTATTCTGAGTGGTCCTCCCATGTCAAAGGGCCAGGTCTGTCCCAAAACACGCTTCCATCTGGCCTGCTGCCATTCATTTGGGGAGGATGAAGAACAATTGATGGAGCAGCATGCACTGGCCAAGCAGCCTGAAGCTGCCTCCTACTCACAGCCTGCTGCTCAGCGCAACCAAGCACTGCCTGCCATATGGAAAGTGGGGGCAGAGCACGGCAGTATGCTTGCAGAAGTGCTTACTTCTTTTAGTTCATGCACATGGGCCCTGCATTCAAAGCAGAGCCCTGACCCACAGGGTAAACTTCCAAAATAGACTCCCAGGCTGAGATCAGCTTCATCTTTCATCTATTAGAAATACAGGTTGATTTGTGAGCTTAACAGCTTTGACTTAAATGAATGAATTCATGTTTCACATTGAACACCTTCAGCATTTTCTGTATTCTTCTATTGTACCAGAATAAGTTGGTATTTTAGTACCCAAACAATTCAATAAGCTTTTAAGCTGAACATGATGACCTCATGTCATAGGGCTCCTAAAGAAAGAAAGCCTTTCGAATAACCCAACAGACCATTTAAAAACTGGATAACAAGCAAGGAAGTAATGTCAAGGCATCGCATGCTGAACCCAGCAGGGTTTTGCTCATTCTGCAAAATCAGTGTGGCCCACTGCTGATGTGTGAGGCCAACATTCTTACAGCAGTAATGGCAAAGTGGATTTCACAATGACCAAAGCCTGGCTCAGCCACTGGAAACCCAGGCACAACATGCTCCTTAAATTAATTCATGGAGAGAAAGCAGATGCTGAATGAATGAAATGTTGCCTTTCCTTCTGAGGGACTCTGATAGAGAACATGTCACAATTGCAGGCTTTTCTGCTTTGTGACAGGGCATCAGACAGGAATTTTTAAAGGCTTTTGTTTTCCCTTGGGATAAAAATCGTCCAGATCAGAATTACAGTGTTCTTGAATGTGAAAGAAATTGATGAGGTGCAACACCGTTAGTGGAAATGCAGTCATTTCTAATTGTGGAGGAAAAATTGTCTTTCCGATAAATTCATTGTTGGACATGGCACAGAACATTCTTGCTGCAGAATCGTATTGTTTTCTTCCATTCAGCTCGGCAGGCACTGCACAAGCCTGAAGACTGGGCATCATTCACGTTAAAAAAATCCCCTCTTCACCATGTGAACAGAAGGAATGATGGATGGGGCAGGCAGAGATGGAACTCAGGACAGCAGCATGCACCATTCAACAAACAAACGTACAGACTGCAATCAGTGTTTTGTTTTCCTTCCCAATGTCTCTCTTTCTTGCTTACTGCTAACCTTTCCTTAAAGGAAGGGACGGAACCCTAAAAACTGTTGATGAAAGTGTTTCTTTACATATAGCAGTGAAAGACACTTTGCATTTAAAATAGTTTGTGACATGAGCTAGTCATTAACTAGACATGAATATGATAACTGAGAATCAAAGTGCAAAGTACACCTTCGTGGGTCTTTGCATCTTCCTGGTGACTCAGACGGGATTGTGGCCTCTGCCTCTCTCTACAGGACACAAGGAAGTACTCTTGCTCCCCCAGTAGCTTTGTTACAAGTCTCCTACTACTCTGCTTTCCTGAAGCTTCTGCACTCATGGAATCTGGAGGCAACCAGCAGACCTTCTCATTTTCTAGACATAGTTTGGGGAGAGATTAATTGCAAGTGTACATAAAGTTGACTTATCCCTCAGAATCTCTTTTGTGGGTTTTGGTGGATAGCAGTGGAGAAAACCCAGAGACGAGGTGCAGGGGCTTTGGTGGAACTGAGCTGGAAGCAAGGAATGTTTACAGTGTCAGGAGGCAGTGTCACTGGAGAGGCTTTTGTCAGCTAGGGGAATGAGGGGGGGATGAAACCAAGAAATGTAAAAGCCCACTGAAGGGCATGGAGTTTGCAGAGCTGCAATTACAAGTGGTTTTGGTTTTTCTCTCCTTTTTTAATGCAAAAGATGCATCCACCAAAATAAAAATTGAAAATTAGGCATTTCCTTTAGCAACTCAGAAGAAAAGAGGAAGCTGCAAAACCACTCTTAATTACATTGCAGAAATAAAGAAACAACAGCAGTTTGAACAGTGGATCCCAGATTGCTGTAATTTAGCCCTTTTTTTGTAAGAATCACTGCAGAGTAGATGAGCTTAAAACAATTAACTAAACATGGCACAGAAAACAAAATCCTAGTGCCATATGTAGATTTGTGTCTGGACCCTTGGTTAGAACTAGTTCACAGAGTTCATTCAAATGTGGATTGAGAGGTTGCTTAAAAATTAATTTTGCCTTACAGCTCTAAGAAAACATTTATTGTATATTGTGTGGCTCTCTTAAGATCTCTGGCACAAAGTAACGTTTCCCACTTGCTGCTTTCATTAGATGCAGATGTATGACCTTGTAATGGTTGTACTGGATAAACACTTGTTTTCATACATTGCTACACCTGCTTATATAGAACTCTACATTTTTCAGCTACTTAAACACATCTGAAAGTATATAGATGTTTCACTGTTAAGTGTTTCTGCATATGTTACACAGAAAGGAAGAAACCACTTGAGTGAAATTCACATTCATCCCAAATTAGAAAAGATAAACCTGGTCTGCAGAACAATGCAGTAATGCTTTCCATGTTGCATATTTCACCAAAAAAGCACTTAAAATGTCACAAAGTTAAAGGAAATACTAGGAAAGGCAAGGTTTTTCTTCCTCTGCATCTAAATCCAGGCTTTCTGCTTACAGTTTATCAGTAGAAGAGGCTTGAGGAAAAAGCTGGTTTATAATTAAAATTATTTTATTGTTTCTAAAACAAATAAAATATAGCTGCTTATTTTGATTGTAGCAATACATCAGTAGGATACAATATAGTGTGATACAGTGTGCTATAAATTGAGGGTTGCAGTACTATTCCATTAAATATTGATCTTTCAGAGAATCTCAATACAAAATTAAAATCCCTTTGGGGTGTTTCAAGTACCTTGTAGCAATCCAATTCGTCCACTTTGAAACTCAGCAGCTAAAATCAAACATGAGAAACTCCTGTGTTTCCTTTGATTCAGCTTCTTCTTTTCAAAGCGTTGGTCATAGTCTGAAAACAAATTCCTCTCTTGACACTAAAAACTATTATTTACAGACTGCCGTAGAGATAATAATTTGTCGTTTCTTCCCTCCCCCCATGCCACAACCTTGTCCGTATCCAAACACTATTTCTTTCTTAGTGTTTTTCTTAGTGGTTCAGTGTTTCTGAGTCAAGGTCAGGAAGAATCACATATCTCCTCAGCTGATGTCAGTAACGTGCAGTGTTTTCCATCTTCCCTGGAAATAGCTTTCACCTTCCAATAGGCTTCTCATAACCTGTGGAGAAAAGTTGCTCAGCCATACAGTGTTTTCTGCCTGCACTTCAAACTCCCTTGCAAGAGGGATGTTAGCTTTCCATTATACATTCTATAGTCACAGTAAGAACTTTTTCCACATTGAAAAAAGTTCCACAGCTCCCTCGTCTCCTGGGCTGATCAGCTTTGCAGAAGAGTGTACAGTTTTCCTAGAGAGGAGTGTAGTTGTATAACTGATCAGCTTTGCAGAAGAGTGTACAGTTTTCCTAGAGAGGAGTGTAGTTGTATAACTGTTGCCTAGATGCAGCAGTTACAAATTGCTCATACCTAGAAATTAGCATATAAGGTTCTTTTTTGCATTCTCACTTTTATTCCTAAGGAATGGCCATAGGATATTTCCTCTCAAACAATATCCAGGCCAATAGTAGATGAAACAGCAGAAAGTCCAGTATTTATCCCAGAAAAAGTAATATACTGGAACTGTACATCAGTCTTTTATCCTCTTTTAGAACAATATTGGGAGGTCATGCAGAGCAGTGAATCTTGGAGTTAACATCCCACACCAACTTACTGCTTCATATTGGCTCCAGGCTCAGATAAATCTGGTTGCTTCAGTTGGATTGAGTCACATCTTTTTTTATGATCACAAAACCTTAAGTTTATTTTTATTACCAATGAAAGCAAGGGTGTTTGGCATAAGCACGTCACTCCATATCCTGAGAGTTCCACGTATGGTCTATCAAAGAGCCTGTCAGTTTTCAAATGTCGTGCTTCTTGTTGTACTGACAAAAATGTTGTGCTACAGTCAGGGAACTTGCTAGCAGCTCAACAATTAAAATGTCTCAAACAGAATTTCATTTCAGGTGGTTCAGCCCTTCCAGACAGAAATGGTTTAGTTCAGAAACCATTACTCTTCCAGCCTCATGGGTGATTCTCATCCACTACTGACCTTTCCCGCCAATCTCATCCTAGTAAGAAGTCCATCATTCACTAACATTCAGATATTTTCCTGAGACCCAGCTCCTCAGCTCACATAGATCAATGCTGTTGCATTAATTTCAGTTGAGCTATGCCTGCAGAATTTCTTGCTTGTTTCAAAAAGTAGAGTTATAATTGCTTAATACCATACAGTTTTTAGTCTGGCTTCTGAAAAATAGCATTTTCTACTTCAGAGGTCAGTCTTTCTTCTTACCAACCCCACACAAGTGTTGCACGGGATGGTAAGCCTGTGTTCAAGGCTGAGTGAGAATGTTAATGCTTTCACATTAATTCTTTCTCCAGCCACTATCACCATGTATATAGCTACTTTCTGACCTTCTTTTCAGATAGACAGTCTGAGCTGCAATCTATTGTTTAGAATTGCTGTAGGTTTCTTAAGACCAAGTGACATTGAGAAAAAGAGAACAAATTTTATTCTGGCACTTACTAGTCTTGTTTGTGCAAGCAGAAGCTCCATATAGAAAGAACTTTCATCCAGATAGTAGACAAGCACACTGTTTACTAAAGCATGCAAATAACGATTCTGCAATTCTAGATGAATGCTCAGTGTTGATTCTTTGTTTTCATACTCTCAAATTTACTTTCACTTTTCCCAAAATTTTTCGCTATTTATCTTCTCGCTTTTGCCCATTTTTCAGTTCTTACTCAGATAAGAATCTACTGGAATAAGATCTACAGAGTTAGCTATGGCTCATATGGTTTAATAGTTGTATTAATTATCTTTTCCACATTGGAAATACTTTTGCTTTCTAGTACAGAAAAAAATTATATCATTTAGTATTTTAATTATGTATAAAATATAAGATAATGGATGTATCCTTTATAAAAATGGGGTTTATGACATAGACAAAGATGTAAGCAGTTCTGTTTTTCCTCTGTATTTGCTTCTAAGCAAGCTAAAATCAACTTGCAATCAATTTGGTTCAGCCAAGCTTTGTAGCGAGAATGAATAAAAAGGAAATTGGTCTCGGGAGGGAGGGAAAAGGAGGAACATGCATTTGCTAATGGCATGGTGGAAACTTTGCTTCCATATTCATTCTAAATAAACATGAAAAATGTTTGGCATATGATTGTAGGAAGAGCTCATCCACAGCACATGCTCTCGATCATAGTAGTTTTACAGAAACACGTTGCCAAATGCAAACAATTCACAGCATGCACAACCAGGTTTGACGTTGCCAAGATATTCTTAAGTTGAATGAATGCGTGACTTTGCATATTTAATAGCATGTTTGCCTCCTTGTGCCTCTTTAAGAGCCAGTTTGAGCCCAGAAGAACTTTTTTTTTAACACTGAGATGATATTTTGTTTCTACTTTCAGGTTTTATAACAGTCGTTGCTTGTTATAGTCCAAGGAGCTTTCTTCCTACTTCCATTGCTTGCTTGCTGATTTATAACATCTTCCTGAGCAACCCAAAAAGTATAAATATATATACTGCATATTTGAACTTCCGCTGTCATGCTTGCTTTTAATGGCTTTTAAATAGATTTGAGGACAGTATGTATTTTAAACTGGTACGTAACAGCTTGCCTCATTTATGAATATTATGTTCCTTCTTTCTAGGCTCTTAAGGATGATGATGCTGAGACTGGGCTGACTGATGGGGAAGAGAAGGAAGAACCCAAAGAAGTCGAGAAGCTCGGGAAAATCCAATATTCTTTGGATTATGACTTCCAGAACAATCAGGTTTGAAATAGCCAACCTGTAACATTTAATTTCAGTGTGTGCAAGGGGAAAATGAAGTAATACATTTAGTTAGAGTAGATATTTCTGAAATCCTTGTTGCTTGCACAGAGTAAAGGGAGAAAGTAAGACAGAAGATACATTACAGAGGTACTGCTAAATTGGTATTGAATATACTTGAAGTTTATATTACACATTTAATCAAAAACTGAAGACGCAGTTTTATCCAATGGTTATTAATAACTTATATTAAGACATCACCAATCATTGTCTACCCACATTATATTATGGAGTGTGCATGCAGAAACTAAAATGTATCTCAGCCTTCAGGTATTTAAAATGTAAGCAAATGTAGATGGGAGGAAAAGAGAGGGACATAAAGGTAAGTTCTTTCACTGTGTGTCTTTTAGCAAGTTGGTAAGATTGCCAGAACTTATTTTCTCTCACTTCATCAAGTGTGCATTTTGCTGTAATAACTAGCTGCATCAGATTCTGTTGCTCTCCATGAAAGTACACTTACTAGCCAAGAAAATTCTAGTTTGGAATAAAAGTTCAAAAAAAAAGGTGAGTACCAAAAAATCCAGAAAAGTTGGACAGGAAGTTAAGGACTGATACTCCCTCAGTACCCTACTCTGAAGCTGGTAAGACGAAACTTTGGCAGGCTTTCCCAAGTTTTCAGAATAAATAGGTACTGTAATGTGATGTAGACCTAGAATTGACCTACACAACAGGTCTGCCCACATCCTGAACTACCTAATATTTAATTGCCCTCTCTGGCCTCTTTGCCAGGGATCACTTTTGTCAATTATACCAATTCACAGCTTTACATTAAAAGTCACTGTGCTTAACTTTGACCCAAAGTACACCAACACTTCTGAGTTCTTCACTTCTACTGCATATCTTTCAGTAAACTTGAGAACACATATCCTGCATTTCATTTATTGACAATTTCAATCAAAACCACACCACTCTTTTCTGTTTGGGAAAAGAGATTACTATTGGACTTAGATACCTGTTAATTTCTATTCATCCTCTGAACTGACTTCCACATATACTTGTGATTTATTTTCACATTCCTGTGCTTTATTTGATGCTGTTCACAGAATGTGGTACTCTTAATTGTTGCAAGACAAAATAAGAGAAATTAAGAAAAATTTGTCTGTTACTAGGAAGGTATTTACACACATCTATGACCTGGCATAATGAATAGTATTTACCTGTATTTTCAACTGTCTTCTGACTACCAGTGCTTGTTTTTCAATGCAAGAGCTAAAAAGAGTTCTGAAACCTTTCAAGAAACTGTAGCTAAAGGAGCTTTTCTTCAACTCCCAGAGCAAATTCTCTGGCCATGTGATGAGTCACACTCATCCCCCTTGAAATCAGTATGAAATCACTATGAAGCGTTAGACCCTTCAGAAGCAGAAGATTTAAAGAGGGGGAAAGGAAGAGTGGCAAATGTGTTCTGACAAACGGATTTCAGTTTCCTTAGAATATGAAAACAGATTTTCTGTGTCAATTTTATTAAAGGAAATGTTGACTTTGTGAACCGATTTTTACCAAGGGAAATAGGATGGAAGAGCCACAAATCTGTTAATGTGTGTTATATTTAATTAAGGTACTAAATTATATGAGTTTTGGATTCCTATTTTATTTTGCTGCTCTACACTGTGTTGCAGCTTAGAATTTGTTGAAGGGTAGATCATATAAAAGAGTAGGACTTCAGTTAGGTTAGTATAGTCCAGTGGCATGAAACTGCACAGTCCCAAAATTTAGCTAATATATTGCACAGGGTTAAAAATGAGGAAAATATGACCAATATATTCTCCAGAGCACTGTGCCTCAGTTTTAGAGAGGGAAATTGTAAAGGGGAATTGAACTTCTTTTCCACTCTGTTAACTAAAAATCATAGACTTTTTTTTTCACTCTTTGATGTGAAAAACTTGATGTAGATCCTGAGCCTATCCATGTATTTATGAACTGTTATGCATCTAGAATGAGAATGAGACAGAAAAGGAGAAGTGTTTCATACAGCTAAAGGAAAATGTTTCATGGAGCTAAAGAGTCCTATAGGAGGGAAAGCATTCAGGACATAATGTGAGTTTAAAACTGGTAAAAATAAGCCCAACTTTGAGAAATCTCTCAGAAGGCAGAAGCTGCTTTCCTAGATTGAGTATATTGTTCCGTATTCCAATTGTTAGAGCCTCTGTTTCCAATTTTTAACAATTCATCCATGAGAGAAACAAATATATTGTGACTGAAGCACTGATTTAGAAGAAGATATTCTCAGTTCTTAATATGTTGTCTTCAGAATGACCTTGAAGAGTCATTTCAATGTTTACCTTAGTTCTGTATCTGTGGAACAAGATTAAAAGTATTTTCTTTTTCTCAGCTCCATTATGCTGGTGAAGCCTAATAGAGGCTGGGATGTCTAGATTACATGACATTGCATGACATAACATAATGTAACATAAGCCTTTATTTATAACACGTAAAAAATGTCCAAGGCATCTACAAGTTTCATCTGTGCTTCAGTCTTACTTCTTAAAGTGTATAAGAGATTTAAAAATCTAATTTTTCCGTTTTGCAATGAGATTACAAATTGTTACTAGGATTTAGTTACCAAAGGCTAGTTTTCATGGGGTATTTTATGAAAATGCTGTCCCTAATTTACTACCTGAGCTCATTCATATACATAGCAAGAGAACTTAAATATAAGGAAGACTGCAAGATCCATTTGTTTTCAATAAAGCTCTGCCTGAGGATTTGCATTTGATTTTATCCCCTTTTTTTTTTGTTTGGTTGGGGGGAAGGTTATGTGTTGGGGGTTTAGAATACAAATTTTATAGTCAAAATTAGACATTCTTGATTGTTTAATAATGTGATTTCTATTCATGGTGCTCAGTATAGAAAAATAATGCACAAGAGGAGAGAGCAATTGAAATTTATTTGATTGCAGTCTTTAAAAAGATGAAGTCTGTATTTAGCTGTAATCAGCTGCCCTTTGAAAACCTCTTTTCTGCTTTAAAGCAGCCTTTGTATAGTCTGCATCTGCCATAATTGGTTTTCTAAAGTCAATAGCGTTGCTTCATTTTCCTTCCTTCAAGGGTGGAGTGGAGGGTCAGGGAAATAGTTTCTCATAGACTAGAAATAGAGTCTGCATGTGTATATCTCTGTTACAAGTTTTTTATAAATATCTATTTGAAATTTCATTGTGCTGTTTGTCTTTCTTTTCAGCTTCTTGTTGGGATTATTCAAGCAGCTGAGTTGCCTGCATTAGATATGGGTGGTACATCTGATCCCTATGTGAAAGTCTTCCTGCTGCCTGATAAGAAGAAGAAATATGAGACGAAGGTCCACAGAAAGACCCTTAACCCTGTTTTCAATGAGCAATTTACATTCAAGGTAGTTTTTTTGATGATTATTGAAACTTTTAAATTTAACCACTGTGTATCTCATGCTTGGCTATGAATTTAGATGTCTTAGTAAATTGGTAACTGCAGCATAGTGATTTTTCATGTAGAAACCTATGATACTCAATCTTGCTACAACATAGGGTCAGACCTCAGTAGTTTTAAAAAGCACAGTTTGATTTTAGGCATTTTGGTTATCCTGATGTATGACAATCTGATCCATATTTTATGTGCAAAATAATAAATTTAATAAAGAAATAAAATGTAGAAGAAAATCAGAAAACAGTGACACTGCGACAAATGTAATGTAAATTTCACCACATGTGGGGACAGAAAGTCATACGTGGAAGATTTATTTGAGGAAGAAAAAGAGTTTTTGCTCAAGGAGGCTTTCGCTACTGGGAAAACCAGGCCTAGGAAAAACCCAGTGTGGAAGAAAATTCTTTCCCATGATTAAGTCTGTCTGTTTCTCCGCCTGTCTGTTTGGAGAAGTTAACTCCCCTTTTGCCAGAAGAGCTCAGCGTTCTCACAGACATCCTTGAGGCCCCTGCTGGGGGAGAAGGAGACCATAAAGCACAGGAGAGAATACAGCCTTGAGGTTATGCGGAGGTGAAAGGTGTTGTTATAAAAGCACCAGAACAGGTTTCCTGGGCTGTTCCTTCGGCTGCTGTGTGATTTTATCAGTGTATTTAGGGTTTCCAACTTCGGAGTAAACTTTTCCTTAATACCTTGGTATCTGGGTTTACCTGTGGGCATATCAAGTCTAACACTAGACTCACTTTCTTTAAATAGCTTTGTAGTCTGATCTATGAAATTCAGTGTAACATTTCTTTTCCTCAAAAATAGATTAAAACTCAATAAGGTAAAGGTAAATGGGTGAAGGACAATATGGCATATTTGTCTTACTAGACTTTGTCATAGCAGTTCTTTGCCATGCTACTTTGTCTGTGAAAAGAAATTCTGCCTCAGGTTTAATAATATATGAATTAAATAAATGTAGCTAAGCCTCACATTGCACTATTTACATCTTTTGAATAGTGTCTATTAATAGTGTTTTTCTAAAACTGTAGCCAAATTTAATCCCCAGTTAAATACAATAAAAGAATACTATGCAGCATGTTTCACAAGGCTTCTCCTAATACACATTCCTCTGCTGTTACTTTAGGCCTTTCTCTCTGTCCCCAATCTTATAATGACAGCTACAGATTGAAAACAGGAACAGTGAAAGACTCAGGCTATGAAATCATTCAACAAGAAAGATATCCCTGGAGGCCACAACTACTACTGCATATAGAACCCTATTTTTTTCCTTGAAAATGTTCATAAAAGTAATATTTGTGGGGAGTTATTTTTTTCTCGAGCTTTCCTAAGAGAGTATTTAAAAGAAAACAGAGTTCAAAATTACATATTCCCATGCAGCTCACAAAAGCAAAGAAAGCACCAATAATGCTGTCATCTAAGATGAAAAAACAAATTATAAATCACATCAGCCACTCCTGGGCTATAATGTCTACTTGTTGTAAGTCACATCTTTAATATTCAAATTTTATGCTCCAGAGGATAGTTTGCTTTCCATGCAAGACCTGACAGAGTGTTTAAGTGCATCCCAATATGGTACTGATCATCCCCAGCATACTGTGGTCTGTACTGGAGAGAAAACCAACAGAGCATGCCAAGTACTGTCATTGTTCTGAGGGTTCTGAAAATGACAAGAGACTATTTCACCAGTGCTGCAACTGTAATAATAACTTCCGTGGGAACTATTGACAATATCTTGTTTATATGGGCAGAGCTTTACTTGAGCAGAGATTTACTCTGGCAGAGCTTTACTCCTGTGACCCACTTCAGGTGGTGTACATCCTCTGCTGGCATCTCTCCCACTGCCCACCAGGCAGCCCAGGCCCATTTTGTTGCCTTCTCCCAGGGCGCAGCTGTGAGCTGCCTGTCATCCTCCCAGCGCAGGGCTAATGGGAATGACATGACATGTTGCTGCTGTATTGCGTCTTGAGCCCTAATTCCTTCTCTTCTTTGGGTGGTTCCTTTGACAAGGGTGGATAAAAAAGGTGTTAGTCCCTTTTTCATTTCTTTTTCCCAGACATCCATAGTTCTCTTCCAGGGTTTTGCCAGGCTCCAGCTGCCTGAATTGTATCCCCACACTGCACTGCCAAAAGGAAACTGAGAAAACCTAGCTGGGACTACACCGGTCCAGCAGAGGGAGGTGTTCCTCCTCAGGCCCAGAGTGGGAAAAGGGTTCACGTCTAGACGAATGACATGTCTGTGCCAGAAAAACACTCCTCTACATGTTCTTCTACCAAGGTCTCACCTGCTTTAAGTCAAGAGACTGACTACGTCTGAGCAGAGGGCAGGAAGAGGGAGCAATCCTTCACAAAAACTGAGGCCATCCTTGCTAGTCCAGAACAAAGCTGGAGGCTGAGGCTGCCTCAGATATAATGAATGAAGGAAGCATTTAAAAAGGAAGGTAGCTAAAATGTACTTTACTGAGGTCAGGTTAATGATTACCAAAAAGTAAATAATGATGAATGTAGTCTTTGCATACATTCCAAATGACCAGGATCCATTAAGTCATATTGCAAACTAACAGAGAAATAAACTTTAGAGCATTTTTCTTCTCCTCTTTTCAAGGCTCTGTAAAAATAAAACTAACATTACTTACAATTTTTCCTTCCACATATATTTGCCCTCTGTGGCTTTTTAGAAGCTACAAATGATTTACAGAATGAAAATAGATTTTGCTGTAGCATTTACTAAGATACACAACCATACACCACTGAAACTATTCTACTTGATAATGGAAGCTAGATCTGGCTTTCAACTTGATAAGCTTATTTTAAACATTACATAACATGTTATGTAAAAGGGAAACTACTCATGTTATTAGTAAGTAATTTTAAAAAGCAAGTGGAATGCAAACAGTAACAAAAAACAACAGTCCTAGGGCTTAAGCAGACTGGAACATACAGAGGTTAACAAGGCCAATGATAATGCTATGCTTTCATTTCTTTTTTTATATAGATAATTAATGCAGAAATGTTTACTACGCCCTTGGAAACCATTTATACTTGCAGAATATATTCAGATTGACCAAGTGTTCACATAAATCCAAACAGTTCTTAAATCAGACCTTTTCAGACAGCCACTCAAGTGTAGCTTACCTGAACTACTTGTCTCCATCTGAATATTAGAAATATGACTTAAAAACATCCTAACCCACAGCATCTGTCTGAACCACATCAGAACAGCTGCCAAATTAGTCAGATTTTGGCCTTCTGCCACCACAGTTTCTAGCTATACACTGTAACTTAGAAAGCGTCTTAGTGTCCACCATGTGAAAGGTGTAATAATGAAAAATATGCCTTGGTAAGTAATAGGTAGTGGTACTGTAAGATAACTGTTTAGTGTCTAATTACTTTGTGTCAGGTACAGTAAGCCAGTTCTGCCTTTTTCATCAGTCTGGGAGCTACCCATCTCTCAGTGATGATGGGTGATTTATTGAGGAAAAGACACCATTGTGTGAAAAGTTCATGTGTCTTCAGCGCAAATAATTGGGCTTCTTGTTCCAGTTTCATCACCCACAAAATGATTTGAAGTAGAATGAGAAAAACCCAGGAGTGATGAGTGAGCTGCCACATTGTTCTATCGAGTGCCAGAACCTTGTCTCAAGAAATACTGCATCTGGTGACTCTGAAACAAATACACCTCATAATTTTCTCTGCAGTTCAATTTACCTGAGGTGACAGCTGATAAACCAAAGAAATAGATTTGCATTGTAGTGGACCAATCTTTATTGTCTCAGATGCGGAGTTTGTCATTTTCTTGTCTTTGCAGGTGCCATACTCTGAGCTGGGTGGAAAAACTTTAGTGATGGCAGTTTATGACTTTGATCGTTTCTCCAAACATGATATCATTGGGGAATATAAAGTTGCAATGAACACAGTGGACTTCGGTCATGTCACTGAGGAGTGGAGGGACTTGCAAAGTGCAGAGAAAGAAGAGGTAAGAAAAATCATACTTCTTTTCCCCCAGGACACTTTTATCCTCAGCTAGAGAAAGAGTCAAACTAGCAACATTTTTTTTTTTGCCAAGACAGCTCCCATCTGTTATCAGCATTTCTCAGACTTGCTTCGCCTGATAAATTTTTGATAAACATCTTTTCCAATAGTCATTGAATGGGACATTCTCCTTTGCTAATCTGATCAATCTTTTTGATACTTAATGCGACATATTATAAAAGTTTTCACGAATTTGACTTTTTCTTGAATTGATGCAGTTTGGGTACATAGAATCTGCATTTGCATTGTAAGAGTGATGTGCATTTAGGTTTATTTGTGGTTCTGTGTTTGCATATCAAGACATCTTATTGTGCATGATGGTAACGGTAGGTTTTAATTGAAATATCTCTTATAGTTTTATTGAGCTGCTGTGCAGTAATACCCATTGATTAGAATTATAAATTTTACAGAAACCTTGGAATGGCATCTCACTTAAATATTTATCACCTTTTTTATTTTCCTCTCTGTGTCAACATCCTGTGGATTCATTATTTAGGAGGTATAGTGCTACATGTACACAAGACACATTTTGGAAATATTTCATCACCAAATTGTTCATCCTGTGAGGTTGTTTATACTGATACATCCAACTTTTTGCTTATTATAAGACAATTTTGTATTCATTTTTGCATTACTTTTCCTTTTGATTGATAGATAGTACTTTACCCAGTCATAATAGTCAGATTGCATAGCATGCTTCAATTCTCTTGTGGAAGGAGAAGGAATAGTGAGTCTGAGTTTCGCATCATCTAATTTAGCTAATAAGCTGCTTTGGATTCAAACCCTAGTTTCTGTAATTAAAGGGACAATCTCTGAACGAAATCTTTCCTTCTTACAAGTGACAAAAACCTGAATATTTGATTTAGACTAAAAGTTGCAAAAAATGCAGTAAATGCAGAGCCATGCAGCCTTCTCAGATTTCCAGAAGTGGTAGATTTCAGTCCTCCCTTTTTGAGTGTTTTTTTTTAAAGACTGTATTTTCAGTTGCCTTTTTTTCAACTGCTTATTGATTTGAAAGCCACTGCTACACTGAGACTGTTCTGCATGGCATTGTTTCATAGTGACAACATTTTCAGATCCTTCATTTTGCGTGTGACATCGGTACCCTTGCTATATGAGACATTTTTCTTCCACTCTTAGTGCTAAATATGAAAATGAAAAAAGGAGAAAAAGGAGAAAAAGGAAGTTTGTAATGCAAATGCCCTGTTCCTTTTAGGCCTCAGCATACCAGAAAGCTGGAAATGTGAAAGTGGAGTGTGTATTAATCCTTCCAAATTTTATTAAGTAGAAAATTGGTCTTTTATTGCACTATTATGTGTGATTTCAAAGTGTTTCATGTTCTTCTGTTTCAAAACACATAAAATAAGCCAAACACTACACAAAGAGGAATTAAAACTTTACCTTTGTAGTATAACATCAAGCTTTAAGAAAATAAATAATATCCCCACAGGCAGCTGACAGATAACGTTGTAGATTAGTGTGAGGTTTCATCTGTCTTGTGGTATAGAACATTGCCTCTTAAATTTTCTACCTAACCTCCACAGTAAGATCTGACTCAGTCACTTTTCTGCAACGTCTTCATAAAGTTCATACTCTGCTAAAACAATGTGATTAAAACATTGTGTGAAACAGACATTGAGCTGTGTGAACTACTTGCATAAATGCATTCTGCTTTGGAAAACACCCTTTATTAAAGCAGAAGGAGCTAATTAATAAATCTGGAAGTATTTGGATATTAGAAGAGTATAACAAGAGCTTTGAATATTTTGCAATAGGGATGAAATCTATGTTGCTCTCACCTTTCTTCATATTTCAAGTGGTTGCAAGAAAACATTTCTTGCATATGCAGGAAACCCATGGTAATTTTTATACTTATTTTATAGGGACTTTTTGAAGTAGCTACCAAGGATGGCTATTTTATTTATAAGGAGCAGGCAATATGATCCTATGAAACAACACAAAAAGTATGTTTACACAAACACCCTAAATATCTTTTCATACTACAGGAGATCTCCTGTTTTATTTTTGCATCTTGGTGTTCATAAGCATACAAGGTATTGAATCAATATGGAAAAATATCATAACTTGGGTTATATGGAGACTTTTTAATTTTAGTTTTCTATATGCAATATGTGGCTTTTCTGAAACAGCTCACTAGCTCAATGTACAAATAAAAAATGACCCCACAAAACCCAGTTACTCACCAATTGGGTATTTAATCCACATGATCTTCACTTATTTCCACTCCACTATGAAACCTCTACTTCTGTCATATATATGTTGAGCCTGATTCAAAGAATTGCTTAGCCCAGTCTGGAAAAGAAAACTCTACCAAGAATCCAGAGAGTTGCATCTGTCAGTGGTTTGGGAGTTATGTTTCATATGAAATGTGAACATTTTCCATATTTGACTCAAGTACCTCACCATCTTTGATGTTCCAGTCCTTGCTCCACAGCAAAGATGCAAAGCAAATGTTAGTGTATTTTAAGTGATAATAAATAGGGGACAGAGATCCTATCTCCATAAAGGCTCCATCAGCTGACATGGCAGATGTTGCAGAATTCACAGCAGATATAGCTGTGGCCAAGAAGTACCCTGATTTCAGAATTAGGAAATAAATCACTGCGCATATGAAAGCTAACATGATTTACCTCTGCCAGATGTGTAGCAACAGACACATGCTTGTCTCTTGGTAGTGAATATGAACATGATATGGTGCTCTGGCTTACTAAAAAAAATAAATTAAAACCTAAGCAACTGGATTTCATGCAAAAATTTATGACATATAATTGTATTGCCACAAAAAAATCTTTTGTAGACTATTCTACATGTTACAATTGTGTCGTGAATTTGTTCTTGCAAAGCACATCTCCATGTGGCCTGCAATATTTGAAGAATGACAGGTTTTATTTCCTTTTTTGCCTTTGCAGCAGTTAGGTAAGTTTGGCAGTTCTCAGCAACCTAGTACTAATTAGAATTCGAAATATGTTTGAAATTAACTATCAGCTGTCAGATTATCGTTAATGTTTAAATGACGACCCCTAAACAAGAGGTATACCAAAGCACATCGGTGGCAATTGTCACCAGTCACTTTAAAAGAACCATCTAGGTGATATCAGTCAAACTGAGTATAAAAATCTTATTTTTAGTTTTCTTTATGTCAAATTCAGTTGATGCATGTCATAGAATTACAATTTAATTAACACTTCAATCATAGGGGGCAAAATAATTTTACAAGCAGTTGCTCTTCCATTTGCTCATAAAGCTTCACTGTACTTTCCATCCTTTTTTCTAAATGGGCTTGAAACTGATGGCAGAGGATGAAGGTTTAATGAAATAATTTGGAGATCTACCTCTCACAGCCCAGCCATTTGAGTGGCATCTCTCTGACACTGCATTCTCTTCTGGGAAGGGTCTTATTAATATATTTATGTTGGTGAGGCACTTTGAAGGTACAAGCCTTTATGTGAGCATTTTTTATGACTGTGAGAGGGCTTCAGGAATGTACAAGGCTGTGCAACAACTGCTAAATATTGAGGAGGCCACTGCTAATGAGCCGTGTACCTTGAATGCTTTTTCCTTGGCTGCCTTTAGCTCTGGTCTCCTTGCAAGTATATGGAGATGACTTATCTAGTAGTCCTTCAGTCTCATTTGACTGAGAGCATGGGAGGGAAGAGTGGTAGATACTGAAAGGTTATTCACTTTTACCAAGTCTGACATATAATGGTTTGGGCACAGAGTGTTAAAAAGGAGATCACAGGAGTTTGCTCCTCTCTGTCATGTACCAGATGTCACTGCCATTAACTTTATCTGAGTACACACTGCATCCAATATCTGTTATCACTCCAGTACAGAAGGCCAGACAGACCTCTTCTTTGCTCATAGTGGTGTGAATCATACAGAGAGTCATCTTCTGAATACTTAGCTGATTTCCCTCCAGACATCTCATTATATTGGCACTTAAATTGAAAACCTGTTGCAGCAAACATGCCAAGAAATTTTAGGGAATATAAGAAGGAATAGAAACAATTCTTTCCCTTGAAAGCAATGAAGAGCAGAGCCTTATACCATAAGGAGAAAGATCCTTGACCTGACAGTACCCACCACCAAGAGTGCTGCAAACCTTTTACAACTGCTATCTGTGAGAGACTGAAATTGGCTAATGGCTTAAACATTGTTAAAATCACTTAAAGACTTGTCCACCAAAGCAACTGCTCACCAAAGCCCACCCCTCCCTGAATGTGCCTACTAATTCAGACTATAATAGGAGCTTGAGATAAGATAAACGTGGTACTACTGTTCCATTATCCCAGGAGAAGAATGCATCACAAGTGTGAGAGACCGGAATGCTAATGGTTCAGACAGTCCAGATGCAAGCTGAGGACGTGCAAAGTAACCCCCCAGGTGCTGAGGGCCGACATCTCGGCTACAGGCTGGGTGTTGGGTGGGATAAGCAGAGGCAGATCTGTGAGACAAGCTAGTGTTTCTTTGTCCTTACACAAGTGACTCAGCTATGATAACTCCCCTCTGGGGAAGTACCAGAACATTCACACATAGCCTAAATATACTCATCTCAGCTCATGGGCCATAATGGGCCATAATGGACTCAACTGCACTGACATAACAGGCAACTCTAACATCTTAGAAAGTGTCAAAGACTCCTGAAATGTCCCATGATCCAATATTACATCATCCATTGTAAAACTCCCTGCCCCAGGGGACGTACCAGGAAGTTCCCAGCTAGCATAAGCATTATAAAACCCTCTCGAGGCTTCTTCCCTCACCACATAGATTTCACTCACCACATGGCACTTCCCTTACCACCGCAGACTTTTCCCCTCACCACTATGGGCTTCCCTCCATGGATGCAACCATCACTTTGGCAAAACTGGGACTCTCTCCACCAAGAAGATCACGAGAAGAGGATCAATGGTGCGCCATTGAAATCCATGGACTGGTGATATTTTTTCTACTTAATCTGTCTCTCTGTCACACTCTTTCTCTCCCTCTTTATTCTTTTTCCTATTTCTGTCTCTCTCTACCTCACATCTACTGATAAATAAAAATCTATACTATTGACTTTGGCGTATGATCTTGTTTGCACCTTAATTTGGGCAACGGCATCTCTCTACTAATTTTAAGAACCTGATCATAACACCTTCACATAAAATTCTATGCATTACCTGATCAGGCACCCACCATGGGGAGGTTACATGATGGATGGATGCCTGCTGATATCATGGTGGGTTGTGATGGGTATCTTTTATACATGGCTTCTGAGTTGTAAGTCTGCTGGAAAACACCAGCTTCACTCCTACATGATGCACAACTTCAAGCAGGAGAAATGCTACACTACTGCCTTCGAAAGGGGTGAGATGCAAACGTTCTGCAGCTGAAGAGTGGAAGACCAGTTCTGTGAAGCTTGACGTGTGCAGTTCATGAGGGTTGTTCTTTCCTTCCTCATCAAAAAATAAAAGGTGACAGAATGAGGTGGGAAAGTGGGCCTGAAAAGGGTATATTTAATACCTTGGTATACTTCATGGAAGTTGAAGACTGCCAAAGTTAGTGAGCCACTTAGCTTATTGACTCTTTAGCACTGAAACTTACAGAGAGTTAAGAGTTAAATGGCATTTTTATAAAAGTCACTGTCAAATTACGGCAGCCATTCACTGTTATTTTCTGTTATATAGTTATATGAGAGATGGACAGATGATCTAGTAGGCCATTCCCATCTCTGCTAATAACACTTAGTGCTTTTGCAGATAGCACAGTGCTTTGCAAAAGAAAGTATCATTATCCCTAGGGAGATGCTGTCAGAGTGTCAGACAAATTTTAAAATGTGAAGTCTCCTTTATTTAGTTGCATATTGGATCACTATGTTTTCTTCATGGTGTTCACATTTTCTCAAGTTCAGTTCTTATCACACCCAATTAAAACTTAAAGATGTTAAATCTAAGGGGCTTTTAATTTTCAGGTTCTGTGGAGAGTTACATAGAATAAACTCACAGTTCTGAATGCCTGTTCAACATTATAAATACAGCATTTGCCCTACCAAGGAAATTAATTTCATAGTGAGACAGGGAACAAAACAGGTTCTCAAGTTTGAGAACAAGCAAGCTTGGTTTAAAATTCTCCAGCAGTTAATTAGCTGTTTTTCGTCTTGAAATTGAAGATGTTAAAAGTTTGTGATTTTAAACGTAAAACAATCTGATTCAAATAGAGCAGTTAGGGTACTGTTTCAAGCTGTTAGAATGATGCATTTCTTTTCTCACCTTTCATACTCAAACTGATGACAATCCCAGTATATACCTTTGTTGAATATTCTCTTTCTCAACTCCCTCTCTGGAAGAGACACCATAGGAGGTCAGAGCCATTCTTGTCTTGTAATAAAAAGAATGTAATTGGCATACTTGAAGTCAAAAGGGAACTTGTCTTGATTCATCTTAGGCTGTCTGGCTTTACAGGTATTAAATTCAAATACAGAGGACAGTAGAAAAAAAGAAGTTCAGTGATAGTGTTAAATTCAGGCTTTTCTGGGGTCTTTCTCTTCCTGGACAGTATTCATTCTGAGATCAGAAAAACTTGCGTTGCTGATTCGTCAAAAACGTAATTATTACCATTTATCCTTCCAAGTGTGAAAGGGCATCTTGAGGTTAAACTGTGCTGACAAAGTAGTTCCTGCACTTGGTGCTGAGCATCTAATATAAAAGATAGAATACATGTATTTTATGTACTGTACTACATATAATATATGTAATATATACACATTTTACAAAATAACATAAAATAATACACACACATACACAAAATAATAAACATGCAAAAAATAATAGTTTATTAAATAAATAATAGTTAACTGTGATTATTTATAATAATAACTTCATTTATGTGTTTATTTATTTATTGGTTTATTCATTCATTTATTTAGACCAACTATATTCCTAAAAACCTTGCAATAAATTACAAGGCCAAAGGAAGGAGCAGTGTGCAATTCCCAACCTCCACTTCTTAATGTTATTGTTGGAGGGTTTATTGCTCGAGTATAGGATATTTTAAAGTTCAAAAGCACTGCCTCATTCAATGACAATTGGAAATCACTGTTCTGAATAGTGTTCTTATAGGATTTTGAGAAAGATACTGAAAGGATCAAAATCATCTCAGAGTTCTTTTTTAAAAGACTTCAACAGAATTTATACTCAGATACCTGATGCATCTTTCATTTCCATGGATTGAAGTATATTCCAAGTGGAAGGTACTAAAACTGGAGTATGAAGAGGTGTTTTAGATGGTAACTGCAGAAGGAATTCCATGAAATCCAGATATAATTGTGGAGTACTCCCAGGTATAAAGGTCTGTAATCTGGGAAAGATTGCAAATGGATCTGCAGAATCAGCCGATGGTATGAATGGGTCACAGAATGTGCTATATTTGAAATTTTTCAGCATTATTTCAACTGGATTTTTATGTACTTATTGTACTTATTTTTCTGACTACCAGCATCAGTGAATGCATAATCCAGAGGCAGAAATTGCCTCACTTGGATTCTAGGCAGAAGCTTTGCAGTAGTCTGGGCTGATACCTTATTTCCCTTTCTCCCCTGCATTTCCAAGCCAGCAATGATAAAAATTGTTACCTGATTGCTGTTACAAACCAGTATCAGGAGCTAAGGGAAGCTTCAAAACTGCGGTGTCAAAATCCTCCATCATAAGTGTCATTAGAAGGACCTTCAGAACAGAGACCAACATTTTAACAGTCACGAGGGAAGAGCAAATCTTGCAAACACAATGACAGCATTTTCACTAGAAGGTTGAGGAGTAGTAAGTCACTCTAGTCTACTCACTTTTTTGTGCCCACTTCATATAGAACTGAAAGATTTTGGCTTACAGAAGCTTCAGAGAAAAATGTATTTTTGAACAGGGGAAAGACAAAGACTTAGGAATGGTGGTCTGTGAAAGAAAGCGATTGGCCATTTTCTTAATATTTTTCCTCTCTCAGCTTTTAAACACTGATTTAGACCATGTCATAGATTACCATAGTAACCATTTAACCTCTTTTCAGAGCCTGTTGTGTTTCCATTTAGTTCAACAATGAGCTTAACTGGTATTTGAAGCACTTTGTACTGGACTTGTGACAGGAATTAGTGCCAAAAGCCCTAATCACAGAATCCAGAACATAGTACTGCATTTTCTGTTCAGTGGTAATAGGCTTTCATATAGTTTATGCAAAATTTTTTAGAGGTAGAGTAATACCTGGTAATACTTTGGAAGTATTACCAGGTCTTATTTCTAGACTAAACGGTTGACAGACAGCAGTAACTCAGTCCTACAGTTCTAGGACTGTATCGTATAACTCAGCCTTCTACGAAAGGCCAAAGAAATCCCTCACAGTGGCTGATGTGTTGTTAGTGTTTTACAGGTGATGCATCTGGGTGGTTTTAGTGCAATCAGCTCTGTACTTCTTTCCTCTGTCTTTTCCATGGCGTTCTGCAGCTTACTTCGTCATTGTTACCATCATAACTAGAAAAACACTCAGGACTTGATCTCAATTAGATTCTAAAAACCTTTGGAACAGCATAGCCCTTTTCACTTGTTCATATATGATTCTTTCTTGGCAAGGTGCTGTTGTACAAAATAATAACTTGCCCAAAAAAAATCCTTTATGCAGAATATCTCTGTTTCTGCTTTTGATGCATTCTTCCCATGTAGGTTAATGGAGAACTGACATTTCCAGTTTTAAGATCTTGCAGTCTACGGCATGCACAGTTCTTTTTGAAGGACTGTGGCCAGTCTTTCCTTTTCAATCACACCAATCAAAGCAAATATTATTATTCTTGGATGGACATAGATAGCTCTACATCATACATAATATTGAAGAGGTTAACAAAATAGAAAAAAATGCTTTTCTGTACCTTCTCTGAGCATGGTCATTTATAATATTGGTGCTATACAGTTCAAATTTTTAACTTCTCTGTCATCTAAAATTCCAGTAGCAAGGAATTTTACTCCAAGACTGATACCACTGGCTAGAGATCAAACCATTTCTTCTCTCTCTTCTCACCTCTATTTCCTCCTGTCTCCCCCTACCCCCCCCCACCCCATCCTTCTTCCCGAACTTCCATATTTCTGGCAACATTTAGGGAGAAATTCATAAAATGCTGATTCATCTCTCTGTTTCTTATGCTTTTCAGTTTTTTTTTCTTTTCTTTTTAACTTCTATCATCATTCTATACACCTGAGTGAGTCAGTTAATGAACTTGCATTTTATAACCTCCAGTCAAAAGTTGCTGTTGCTTTTTAGTATTTATGTTGACCAGAAATGAAACTTCTGTGAATCACTCTATCTCCTCACTTCTCAGCATTTATCTTCTCATTCTTTGTGTATGCATGTGTAGGAGATGTAGACCTGAGCATAAAGCATTAATACATCTTTCTTTTGTGGCGCTTCTTTGGTGGTGGAAGCTTTTGTGCAGACTTTAATCATTTCATGTGCAGTCTTTAGTTGCATTACCTGGGGTTTTTTGTTTTACGTGGCTACCTGGCTAGCTCGCTCACTAGGTGAATGGAGGGGTACTGTAGTTGTTTTGTCCCTTCCACTGGTAGAGTTTCCTGAGTATGATTTTTTTTCTGTGGAGCACTTGGGTATGATCACTGCAACAGAATTACTATTGCTGTCTCATTAGAGCAGAACACAACTCAGTTTGAGCCACTGTCATCAGTGGGCAGATGAAATCCACTTCAGATCTTTTAGACCCAGACAAATTCTGTGTTTGCTTCTTGCTAGCCAAAAGCTAGATGAAAAGAAATACCTGAAACTGAATCCAGTGAGATGGAGACCAAGCCATTTTCCTTGAGCATTATGTCTACAGTTACAATTACAGAAATAATGCCAGAGGTGGGAGTTTCCTAACTGGCAGTGAGAAAGGGAGTAGAGAGTGGTAGGTTATTCCTGCCTGATTGGCTGCGTGCATTTGCCTACAACAGAAAAGAATTAGGAGGTATTGCAACTTCCATTGACACTGATAAGGGCAACTAAATGTGGGAACCCATTCCTGTGCCTTTCTCCACTTTTGGCTGACCTTGAATTCAAATCTCTTCTTCTTAGATAAAGACCTTGGCATGAAATTCTAACTGAGCAATTCCTGTACAATTACCATTATGTGGAGTTTATAATTTGTTCTTGATGCCACCGGCATAGAACATGGCACTGCAGCTTTGCAGTGATATATATGGCTGGCAACGGGCGGACAGCACCTGAGCTTCCCGTCAGATGCTTAACAGTAGCTGCTACTTAAATTACTTCTGGTCATCTGGAATCCAGTTATTTTGCCTTTGTTTTTCCATATCTTCTTCCTTAACTGTGAAAACTAACAGGAGTATCTCTTGTTGATGAGTAGAGCCTGGGCTTCAAAACTGGCAGAACTGGCAGCATCTCATTTTTGTGGGAGTGCCCTGAGGTCTGCAGCTGACATCCCCTGTCTATTAATGCCCAGCTCAGAATGAGATAGCAGTGAATTATGCTGAAAATGTTTTTACTCATTCAGACTTTCACATTAATCAGTCAGGCCAAACATTAATTTTCTGTGATGTTTTAGAGCAGGCAAGTTTTCAGCAACATGCGGGTCATTTGTATTAATTTTGATTACTCTGATTTTTTCCTTGTGCGTGTTGTACAGAAAATAAGTGTAGCTATTACAAGTCTGTGATACAAACTGAGAGCTGCAGTTCTTCCACAGCACATCTCTGTAGCCTATGGTTTCTTCCTTGTCATAGTAAAGTTGTATATGACAATACATCAAAGATCTCAAAAAACCCCCACCTGTAACTTCAAGTGCTATCTGAATTTGTGCATGCTTCCCCATTCTCTTTTTTTTTACTATGAGAACCAGTTTGTGTCATTACAATTTGATACAGCAAATGTTTCTGTAGATACAGAATCATACTTTCCTATATACCCTTTAAATTATTAAAAGATTTGAAATCTCTTAAAAGACATGATTATTTCTTCAGAATGCCTGTTGGTGATACTAAACTATTAGTTGATTTCTTAATGAAGAACTGTGTGCTTTTAGTTTCATTCATCAGCCTAAAGGAAAAATATGCACATTTATAATGTACTGAAAGTTACAGCTTTTATTAATAAAAGCATAAAATCCAAAAATTAGTATCTTCTGATACATTATAATTGTAAATGAGAGCAGATTTTAATTAAGCTCTACTAGATTTTCTGCAGCAATCGTATGTTACAGAATGACTTGAGAATATTAGTTTCCTGCTTGGATTTCAGCTGTAAAGTTCCAGAATTGGCATAACTTCCTGCAAGCAAGCACCATCACCAGTCATATTATATAAGAATTTAAGACTCTTCCTGTTTATATGTTCCCTGTCATGAAAAGTAACTGTTAATAGCCCTTCAAGCATAATCACGACATTTAAAGCTGTGACTATCTTGTGTATAAACACTGGGACATGCTCCTTAGACTTTTTAGCCCACCTTTTCATTGATTCTTTGGGTTTGTTGCCAGAAGGCAGCACTCTGTGAGCTTTTACAAGTCACTGAGGATGACTGATCTTTAAATACGATCTATTTTATTTCCATTGGGTCCAGACTAGCTAACATTAAAATTTTCTTTCTGAAAAGAAAAAATCCCCATTTCAGCAAGACCCTTGTTTTGTATAGAAATAGTGCTATTTCCTATGAAATCGGGTATTTCTCTAAATTAGGTGATGTTGTCTGCCCTAAATCTGAAGGACTCCTAGATCTTCAAGGAACGTTTCAAAGAACCTCCTATAAACAAGCTCAGTCTAGGAAACAGGCAGCATCCTGAAGATACTAGTGTTCATCCAGTGCCAACTTAGGAGCAAGAGGGCTCCTAAGGAAACTCCCTTACAAGCCTGAACGTTAGACCTTGCATGGTTTTGGAGCAAGGATCTACAAAGTGTCTGATTCTCAGCCCTTGGCATTTTGTCCTGGCTGGATGGCTGTAGACTGCAATTTCCAAAAGCTCAGATTACCTCACAGCATCCTGACTTTCAAAAAAATTCAAAAATTTTATGTGAGACTTTACTGGCAAAGGGTAAAAGAAAAAAGAGAAGGCTTCTGACAATAGACTAATATTCATTTATAGGAAGCTTTGCAACTCCACTGGAAAACTCTTACAGGGTCTTCAAACCCAAAGAGTTTGAAATTTCTGATTTTAAGACCTAAATAGATGAAGAAAATAACACATCCCTTATAGCTTCAGCAAGTACTCTGTGTTAAAAAAGTGTACTTTGTTATTTGGATGCTACTGTATTCTACTCGAAGTTGTTGATTCTCATTACACCCTTCATCAATAGGTTCAAGCCATTTAATACATGGTGCTTCCTATTCTCCACAGTACTTACACACTGTAATCAAGTCACTTCCAGTCCTCTCTTCAGAAAGCTGCAGAAATGTATCTTTTATGTTTTTCACAATCAGGCTTTTTCTTCTTTTTTTCCAGTAAGATTTGTGACTTTCTACCTTCTTTGTAGTTTGCAGCATCATACAAAAAAAAAAAATAAATGCACACAAGAACTGTGTGCAGTATACTTTATTTCTTTGCCAGACAGGCACAGTCACCAGCTGCTTCTGATCATGTCTCCTATTGAATGTTTTGCACAGCATTACAGTACCACTTGAAGGTCTGTAGCTTAGGACTGTATAACCTCAGCAGGAGGCATTGCCTTGTAAGATACATTTCCTGATTCAGGAGATTCTTACAAAGAGACTTGAGTTCTTTATTTTAGAAGGCAGAATTTTTGCTTTTGGCTGTATGAAAATGTCCTCTGTGTGACTGGTTACAGCTAAGTGATTTAGCACTTTCTCTCTGACCAATCTGTTGCATTATTATTTACCATTATGATAGTACTTGTATCTTGCTTACTGTATCAGCAAAATGTCTTCCCCATCTATAAAAAGATCAGTTGACCTTGAACCGAAAAAAGAAAAAAAATCTTGCATGTTTCCTTCATCGACCAAATTTACAATCTTATCAAAGGTGAATCTGGTTTTAGCTGAAAAGACATTTTTCCATAAAATTATGTGACTTCACATTCATTATATTTTATATCCTTTAAATCAACATTAATATAAAGTTTTATGGGTTCTTCTTTTATTTCATCTGGATTTGATAAAAGGCAAATGCCTGATACATACCACCTTCATCCCATTTGGCCTTTTTCTGAGTAAGATGGGCATAACTTTAGCACTGTTTCAGTCTTTTGGAATTTCCCTTGTGGTCTAAGATTTATTAAAAATGAACATTATTGAGCCAGAGATTTTATGATAAGTGCAATCGCCTTTCCTACATTTTATAGATGACTGCAGTGACCTCTTCTTACTGAAGAGATTAATGAAATTGTGTGGTACTGATTGCTATGATGACCTTTGATGAGCTGCCTTGCCTTCCTAAAGAATGTGTTAAGAGAGTTTGTCAAAGTGAAATAGTCAAGAGAGATGGAGTAATTAAAGAGGGGTTTGCCACTGTATATTTATTCAAGAACATGAGTATCTTTCAGTAGTTTCATAAAAATATATGTTGGAATGCTTAGTTTAAGAAACGGATACGAGCCTCGTATGGGTAAGTCAATAGATTTGAATATGTAGCACTACTTCGAAGGACCTCATTCTTGAACTGAGCACAAATATTTAATTTGCTGAACTTAAGACATATAATGCAAGGCATTGTAGAAGGAGGCATTTAATAGTTTATTCATTTCACATGGAGCCAAAGACAAAATACTAAAATTATCTGGGAGAGTATTTTCCATATTTCTGACTTCCCTCAAACTAGGGATCACTAGAAGAAGATTTGCTCTGAGCTTTTCTGAGGGTTTTCAGCTTGCCTCTTTTCCAGCTGCGTATCCTTTACTCCATCTCATAATTTTTAGGCAATTTTGATGCTCTAGAAAAATCTCCAGTACAAAAATTGGTAAAAGAGGACAATGTGAGCAATGAAAATCAATGATATATAAAAGGACTTTAAATCGTGCCAGTACTTGTAGCACAGAAGCAGTGAATGAGAAAAGATCACATTGACCTGGGTGAAATTATACATGAAGGAAAATCTTCTTCCCCTTGATAAATTACAGGTGGAGAACTGGCTTGTTACAGGTCTTCCCCTATCAGCCATTAACTTAGATCAGCTGTTTTAGTCTGTTGTTTTCCCATTAGCAAATCCAGCGCCTTGCATCTTGCTGTGCAGTGCCTTGGTCTGTAGCCCTTCCCAGGTCTCTGCTGTGGCTGTGCTGCAGTGAGGAGCTTCTCTTGTCGCCATGGCTGAGTTGTCTTTCTGTGAAAGTAAAGGGACAAGCTGGTTTTGGTGCAAAATTGTGTTACATGCTGCCCTAGAAGCTGGAGAGCACAATAAGGTTCTATAAACATAAAGGAATGCAATGCCTTGAAAAGGATACTCAGATTCTTGCCCTGTTCAAGGAAACCCTTCAGCGTGTGCTGTTTGGCCTGCTTCTAACTGCAAGTTTCCAGTTTTAAAACAATGACATTATGTACTGCCTCCTGCCTAATTGGCAATTTAGAAGATTTTGGAGGAGGTTGCTGTATCATGTGGGGCTTGTGATTGAGGTCATGGAAGGAAGCTGAAGGTAGTGCTAGGGGATATTGTGGAGGAGCTTGAAAGCTGAATTGGTTACAGCAAGTAGGAGATGAGAAAAAGGAGGACATCAAACAACAGGAGCTGAGTGAACCGGGCTGTCGTAGGGATGCTGCAAAAAGAACCATTTATTTAAAACATAGCTGGAACTTGTATGAGGTGCAAGGTCTTTATGTCTTAGTACTGTTTGTTACAGTTTCAGGAAGGGGAAGAAGATGGCTGGCTGTGAAGGTGATCCGTGAATTCCGCTGAATTTTTCATTGTGGTTCTTGCAGAACAAATAGAAATGTGCTGTATGGCTTCAGTAATGGAGGCACTGATTTTGCCTGATAGTCTCTCCCTGAGGCTGTGGAATTTCAGCAGTGTTTACCAGCAGCCACGGCTGATTACTCATTCCATCATACCAGTCATCCCCACCTACTGGTTTGTTTAAATCTGTTTGTTCTGTCTTTCACTAATCAATGATGTATGTAGCAAGGGCGCTGTTCGTGCCAGGTTTTTAGTACAGTGCCACATCCAGTCCTATGTCTTACAAGTAAGAAATTGCTAATTGATTTGATTCTTAGTTACAGTTCTCAGCTGTCTACTGATCCTGCATATTTTTGGATGTATGCTGTAATTCCAATCCATAATCTAAAGCTTTGAATTCAATCACTTTTGGAAACTAAAACACTCTTGGTAGTAGACACTACGTTAACTGAGCATTAAGATCCTCGTACTTACTACAGGAGATGTTTTCAAGTCAAACCAAGGACACTGTATTGTGGCTTGCTATACCCTATCACAGGAGGACAATGACTTTCTGTAGGGTGACTGCAGTGGACATATAAAATAGTCTAATAATTATGGAAAAGCATTATGATTTGACTTCTCACAATGTCTGATAAGCCAAAAGAAAAGAAAATCTTTCATATGTATTACATTTCCTTTCAATGTTGTACTTAGACTACTCCTTAGAAGACTAGCCTTGTGACATACTGTGTTTAATAAGTTTTCCATGCTGTCAGAAGTAATAATATTAATGTCCCATTCAGTTAAATTAATTTTGTTTTGTGCACTGGCCTGCATAGACGTGAGTGACATTTAGAAATATGATCAGGCAGGAGCTGAAGAGAAGCCAAGTGGCAAAACAGAGAAAGATGCAATCACTAAAGCAGAGCAGCCAGCTGCAAGCATTTGTGGGTAGGCAGAGAGTTACAGAAAATCAGGCTGATGTTCAGCCATATATGATTCTTTTAATTAATTTCTCCATTTCTCATTTATTTAAGAAATTAATTTTCTTCTTGTTTAATTAAGATCTTGGTATGTTTGGTAGCATGGTCTTTTGTCTGGAAATCAAAGAGTGCATTTCTGCTAATCTTCGATTTCAGCTGCCTTCAGCCACAGCATTTCTCATTTTGCAAGAGACAGCTGATTGTAATGCTTTTAAACTGATGACCGTGAAGTGTCATTTTCTGCTAATAATAACAGTGTTGTCTCTTTCCATTTCCACTGCTTTTTGGAAAGCAGTAATTGAAGTGCTTTCTCTAAATAGTTAAAAATGTAGTGAGAGGACTTAAAGGAGGAAGCTGACAAAACCTAGGTCGTTAATTTTTTAATAATATTGGCTGGTTCAAATTATTGCCCACTTGCTTTCAAGTCCAACTTACCATTGTGTTGGAGAATGTTACATAGTTATAGCAGTTAAAAGAAATGCAGTCTACTGCTTCTATATATATACATATATATTGCAATAAGAGGACAGAGATTGATCATGAATTTGTGTGAAGTAGTGCTGTTTGGAAGGGGACTGGGGGAAGAAGAAGGATAAAAAAAATAGAAGAGTAGATTTTTATTTTTTTTTCCAAAGAAAATCCTGCTAAGTCTGTTCCCTTTAAGCAAGAGTAAAAAGTAGTGCTGGCATACAGAGGTTGTATCACAAAAGAGTCAAAGAGTAGGTCTGTAGTAGGGAAATCAGTCAAAAGGAATATGCAATTAAACTATTTCTTTTGGCGCTTCCTCACTCCTACTTTATAGCATGACTGTATCCCTACAGATGTCATCTCCCAATACCTTTAAGAAATTCACTTCATTAGAAAGTTTATTCCCTGTCTGTCCTAGAACTTCTCCCTTTTAAAACTTGCCTCATGGACTTTGCTTCTATTTCTGTTCTCTGTTCACCTAGTATCAGTGTCCTTTCAATCTCTTCTTTAGCCTGTTTTCTCTGCTGGTCCCTTTTTAATAGAATCCACAATGAGCTCTCTGGATCCTGTCTCAAGAGCTCCTGCTGTAACCTATTTTACTTCGCTGCTTAATTTACTTGTTACATTGCTTCTGATGGAACCCTTTACATTATCAGAAGTTTCCTGTTATGGCCAAGTTTACACATGTAAAGAGGATATAATCTATGAAGACACTTCTGAAAGAAAAAGTTAGTAAAATAAAGCAGGAGAGACTTGATCACAGATATTCTGTACTTCCGTTTTGTAAGACAAATGCGTTATTCCTGTAATAAAGACTGATTCTTGAAAAAAAGAACCATGCAGTAAGGCACTTGTCTTTTCACATTTTCACATTGTTTTAAAATACTTATGTCAAAAGTGCAGTAGGTATAATCAAGAAAAAGGTTCTGCCTTCTCTCCAGAGGCTTTTATCACCTATTTACTGCCAGCATGACTGCTGTATTCATGGGCATGCAATTTCTTTTAGATAGCAAAGGAATTACTCTGATTGTCAGATTAATGGTTTAGTTGTTAAAGCCCTTAAGTTTATATTGACTGGATTTATATGTAACATTTTGCAAGTCTGAAATGTCTACTTCTGCCATCAGCCTTTTGACTGAAAAGGTTGGGAGCACTCTGCCTCTCCTCTTTGCTCTCAGTACTTTATCCCGGAAGCAGTGCAGAGACTTTTGGGTACAGTTGTACTTGCTGTGCATACATATTCACATGATAGTCTCCAAAAGTGCTGTAATAATGGGCTGACACTTCAGCTCCAGCTTTTCTTTCTCTTTCCAGTTCTTCCTTATCTTTCCCTGCTGCACCAGCTATTTCTAGCCTGTTACTGCAAACTGAGTCTTAAGAGCCTCTTGCTTCCTTCCCACTCCTTTGCCTAATTGTGGCAGAATCATATTCGTATTGTGGGCTCATCTGGGCCCAGATTTGCCAGTGTAGGAGCAAAAGATTCTTTCCTGATTATACCTATTGCATGTTTGAAATTTTCTGTGTTGTTCTTTAACTATATATTTGTCAAAATATACTAGTATTATTTTGGCACTTTTTGAGGCTTAGTGTATTCGTGTCTTACATGCCAAGAAAAGGAATTTGTTGGATTTGAGATCTCCATGTGTAGACTAAGTGTAATGGCCTCAAAACTGTCTGAGGCCCATCCATGTGGGAATTAGGAGTAGAGATTCTGCCTTTACAGTTTACCTGGGCTTCCTGAGTTTGAAAAACTCTAATTTAGCTTATACCCCACCTTTATGCTGTCCCTGTTTTCCTTGCAGTTTTAAAGCATTTTAGTTGCTGTGAAAACTATACAGTGAACATTATGAGCTTCCGTGGTAAATATTGATTAGGGTAAGATGGTATTATTTCGGGTCTTTGCCCATAAACCACATATTTTGTTTCTCTCAGGCTTGTGTAAATATTCAGAATCCAAACCAGGTACTGAAGTTGGAAACCCACTTCACACTGTTTATATCCTTCCTGTACTGATGTTTTTTGGAATCTTAAATCAAATTAGGGAAAAGAATATGGTGCTGTGGCTTCTTATTTTGGTATTGTTTTACCAAGAGAGCTGCAAGAAC
>JAWWTY010000037.1:38475799-38556552 GCA_035222235.1 Margarornis squamiger
ATGCTGTCCCTGTTTTCCTTGCAGTTTTAAAGCATTTTAGTTGCTGTGAAAACTATACAGTGAACATTATGAGCTTCTGTGGTAAATATTGATTAGGGTAAGATGGTATTATTTCGGGTCTTTGCCCATAAACCACATCATATTTTGTTTCTCTCAGACTTGTGTAAATATTCAGAATCCAAACCAGGTACTGAAGTTGGAAACCCACTTCACACTTTATATCCTTCCTGTACTGATGTTTTTTGGAATCATAAATCAAATTAGGGAAAAGAATATGGTGCTGTGGCTTCTTATTTTGGTATTGTTTTACCAAGAGAGCTGCAAGAACCAACTTTCTCATAGTAACTTCCACAGAAATGTGGGGAATGTTTATATTAATAAGGTAGATATCTCTGTTAGACATTCTGTGGTAAGAATGAGAGTAATCTGCATAAATAGCATTTTTCTCTGTAGCTTATTAGGAGAGTATACTGTCAAGGCAAAAATGACTACTGACAAAGAGGAGAAGAAACACTGAACAGGTAGGAGCCACTTAACCGTCCTCTCTAAAAAGTCCAGGTTCTCAACAGGACTTCAGACAGCCTTTCCTAAGCTGAAGAAGTGTAGCAGCATTGTCTGTCTGTGTCATTTATGTTCTGCTCCATTGCATCCTCTTTGTATGTAATGAAGTTATGAAGTTGCTTAGATGGAGAGAATCTTTTGATTGGTGTTTAGGCATTATACATGAATAGGTTAATGTGTATAAACCTCCCAGCTGGAAGTTTCTAACACTAGCTTACAGTTTCCATCAGAGATCAAACTAATTTACTAACATAAATTATGTATACATAGGGCTGAAAGAAATTAATAATAACAATAAGGCACCTCCATGGGATAATCACCATACCAGCAGCACTCATCTGCAGTGTGTAGCCCTGCAGGAGTTTGTAATTATCTCCTGCAAACCACACCTCTAGTGATTGCTTTTGTTGCTTCATTGCAGTGTTGTCACTTGCAGTATTTTGCCTGACAAATACTTTTTAAATTTAGAAAAAAAATAGCATGGCAGTCATGCAAAGAGAAAAGGTTAAAAGTAAAAGAAGTGTTGAAGAAATGAAGTTAATACAGTTTTTAATGCCAGCAAAAAAGTACTCAACTTGATTCTGGAGGCATTTAATGAGGTGCTTATGCTTTTTCTTCAGCTTATTCACTGGAATGAGCTCATCATCTGCTGCCGTTTCCCATGGCTTGCTGGTGATCTATGGAAAACTGACTGTTTACATGATGCTGGCTTCTTCTTTGTGCTTCCTGCAGCTAAAATTCCATTAAAAGAGACTAAAAAGCCATTAAACTCTCTCTTAAAATTACTCTTCTGTGTAGACAACTGCAGTATTTGCAGAAAAGCATAACATGATTACAGATGGAGAAAGGCTGGTAGTCTGGTGAGAGGTGATGGTCTCTGTGGCAATAACTGTGTGTAAAGTACCTCCTCCAGTCTCTGCTAAAGCACTCAGATCAGAAACAACAATCCTAACATCATTTTATGCTTACTAAACACACTCTAATCTCCACGCAAGAGTACCAAAAAAACTATCACCACCAAACAAAAAAAGAAAAAAACCCAAACAAACAAAAACCAACAAGAAAAATTTTAAAATATCTACTCAAAGGAGAATTAGAAGCATGGTATTGATTTAAAAGGGAATACAAGTTCCCCTGCTGCTACAAAACTAAAGCTCCACCTAATGAATCTAAAGGTAAGGACAGAATATTGGGTGAAATGTGGGTACAAAGGTGTCTTAAGATGGGGGGACTAAAATGAGCTTTCATATATACTGTGTTTCAGTCCTTCTCAGAACCCCATGAATCAACCAGGCAAATTTAAACCCTGTAATAAAGCAGCGAGCACAGAGAACATGGGGTGGTTGGTGAGCTGTGATCATGATAACACAAATCAATAAACAATTGATTTCTTCCATTCTGAACAACCTGCAAGTGATAGATCAACTTCACTGTTAACCTTATCCAATATGGACTTCCAAAACCGAACGTCAGGGGAACAGGAGCACATTTTTCTGACATCGTGCCCTTGCAGTCTCAGTTCAGGCCCGGCGTGAGCTATGCAGATTGTATGGCTGAAATCTGTATTTTTGTTTTGATTTGAATCTCTGCTGGGATTTATAACAGTATATGCAGTCAGGGAGGAATAGTAAATTCTTCTGTAGCAGTGCAGTCCATATTGTGAAATACATCTTAGGTTATTCTAGGTATGAGTTAAAAATGCAAATTTTCTGATATTTGTATCAGTTCTTTTGAGCAAGGTAATCATATCATTCTAGCCCTTCTGGGCCAGACTGAGGTCTCTAAGATAGTGCTCTGCAACTTTACCCACTTTACAACCTGAAGAGTTCAAATCTACTTACCTATTCCTTTTGCAGAAACTATGCCATATTTTTGATCATTTCTGCTGCTTTTTTTTTTTAATCTTTCTCTATTCTACCATATCCTTTTGGAGATGGGAAGGACACTGTAAGTTTTCAAAATGCTGGCACACATGCATTCTGACAGCATTTTTATACAATACATACATTTACCATCATATGCCATTTTGTTGTGTCCTGTCTGAGCATTTTTTAACTATACATAGCTGTGTTTGTTCTGTATGTTTCCTAACTAGTGGTGATCACTGAGCTGATGTCTGGCAGGGAACTATTACAATCCCTGGGTTTTGGTACCAACTTAAAATAATCAGTTTAGAGTCTGTCACTTTGTAGGTAAAATCCTTTGCATGTGAACTGTCTGTCCTCTAGGAAATACCCACTACATCCATGAGTATGTGAGCCAGTTGTTCTCAGTAGTGTCCTTCAGCATTTTAGGTAAGGTTCTGACTTCGTCTCTTTCCCCTTGGCTCTTTGAACCTGGTAAGTTGCCGTATTATTTTTCCATTTGTCATACAGGAAATAGAGCATAATTCCTGCAAAAAATTACTTAGTGTCTTAACAAAAAGCTTTGATACATCCCCAAAACTTTTCAATAACCAACCTTCCAATTTATTCTAAGAAAACACTGGAACCAAAGAGATATGGTCATAGAAATCTACTTTATACTTCACTGTCAAAATAAATTGTGGAAGTAGACATATGCCATAAGAACTACTGCCTATGAAAGAGAAACACTGTGGTCTGAAATTCTTTATGGGACTATTCAGTGTAACCTCATCCTTCTTGTCTCAAAAGCAGCCTTGGTAGCCCCCTAGAGACATCGTTGGGCTTGAAGGGAAGTTGGAAAGCAGCTTGGATCATCCTACTGATCATTTCTAAGCAATATTCCTCACACGCGCTCTCTCTCTCTCTTTCCTCCTTTCTCTCTCTCTCTCTCTCTCTCTCTCTCTCTCTCTCTCTCTCTCTCTCTCTGGTATCTGCAAGGTCATATCTCTTATTACTCCTTTTAAAACAAAGTTCCTGTAATTCTGGACATCATTCAGCCTTTCCCTCTTTGCCAGGACTGTGAGGAAGGTACTAAGCAATGAATAACAAAAGGCTGCATTTGGCAGGATGTCGGATAGGCTGCAAAACAAAACCAAATCCTCCCTTCTAGCCCTTCCTTATGTAAGGAGGGATGTAGCTGTGTCCCTTACTGGACTGTATCTGCCTTTTTTTTTCTTTTATGACAGATAGGAGACAAGCCTTTTTTTACACTATGTTGTGCTTTGTGTTTTTTTATACTTTCTGCTTTAGTGACAAAGCATGATGAGAGATCCATGTTACTGTTTCATGAGAAACATCCTAGTCATTGTGTTAATTGATTTCCAGTGAAACACAACCTGTGGAAAACAAAACAATCCTGACTTGGTTTAAAGAACAAACAGTATTTGTGGGACCCTGATTATCGGGAGTGAAATACTGAGCAGTATAACTTACTTTGCAGCCAGCACATACTTTGTCATTCATTTCCATATGGAATAGTTGCTGCAAGGGATTTGAGGTTATCGAGGATTTCTTCTGGATAATTTGGATACCTCAGTACTGTTCATTCGATTGTTTTCTTTAACAGTATGAGTTGGAGATGTAATCCTGTTAATTTTCTGTGGGGCTTCAAAAATTGTGTTTTTATAAGGTACAAAAAATTATTAAAATATTACATCGCATCTTGTTTGCTTTCACAGCAAGAAAAGCTGGGTGATATCTGCTTCTCCCTCCGTTATGTGCCTACTGCTGGCAAACTGACTGTCGTCATTCTGGAGGCTAAGAACCTGAAGAAGATGGATGTCGGTGGACTATCAGGTATGTGTGTGAAAATCCACTTGTAGATTTTGCAGGCTTGTAAAGGCAGAAAATCAACTCATTTTCTATTGGAGATATGTTATTTAAGAAGGTAAGGGCTCTTGTTCCATGTCTGAAAAATGTGGTTTGTGTTTTCTTGAAAGTTAGAGCATGATGAGTATATCAGAACTCATTCTAGCTTAAAAAGAAAATAGAATATCAGAATTCATTGCATTCCACTGCAAGGTCTGAAGAGTTAAACAATCAGATGACAGTGGAAGCTCTTTGTACTTTTCTTCTCTCCTGTTGCCTGGAGATAAATACAGACTATTCAGGCAAGAGAAAAAATCTGACTACAATTCCTATTGTCTGTTTAATCTCACAAAATGTGAGCATTTCCCTGCAATGTTACTGATAATACATAATAGAGGAACTCACCACAGGTCACCATGCTGGCTGCTGTTTGAGGTGCTAGGGAAGTTGTTTCTACATTTGAAGGGCTCTGGTGTGATTGTTCCCATGCGCAGAATTAGGAGTCCTCTGTATTTGCATGCACACCAGAAATCAAAATGACAGTCCTGCACTTGGGATAGTCACTGGGGCTGATACATCCAACATGCTCGTGTGCTCGCAGTCTCTCTGTGTGGTAAGGCCCTGCACACCGTGGGTGACATGATGTGTGCCATCCCTAAGGGATGGGGTACAGTGAGCACACGTGGTGTCAGGGCTGCATCCCAGGAACGTGGTTTCTGCTCTCTGCTGCATCTGGAGTTTGGAAACAAATTACTGTCTAAATTGCTAATTAACTGACACTAGGTTAAATAACAAAATCCTTTATAAGGTGAGGTCTTTTCCAGAGAATCTCACTTTGTATACCTTCTGTTTAGAAGAAGCAGTTTCTGCCCACCATTGAGAATGAGGCTATTTCCAGCACAGTTCTAGAACTGAAAACTTTTACAGCTGTCGTTAATACACAGGTGATGTAATTGCTGATTTTGATTTAGCAAGTGACAAGGAAAAAAGTATTTTTCTTTTATTTTTTTATAATCCTAGCGCAAGGTAAGAGTTATACGCAAAATAAACAGAAGTGGGAACTTACTAAAAGCAAGTCTGAAGGTTTTATTTACTGTTTTTGATGAACAATAACTGGGAGACCTTCACAAAGTGAGGGGAAACAAAGTATTTTATCAGTAACCAGTCGTCTCTTTGTTTTACTTGCTTCTAAAGTTATTCACTCTACAGCAACAGACGTAAAGTAAAAGATGTCCAAACTCAATAAAGTTTAGCTCTCATCTCAAATGGACATTGGATTAGGACACACCACTAATAGTTTCCCCAATGCTCATACTGAACAAATTGAAAATTAATGTTCTTAAGCACATTTACTTCCTAATGGTTTCCAAATGAAAGATTAGATTCTCATGATGACAAAGTGTGGTGGTTTTTGACTGAAGTGTAACTCTGAGAGCCAGAGCATCTATATTCTCTTCCAAACCACGTGAGAAATGTGATGGATAGTGGGTACTCAGCTTACAAAAAGTGAAAGAGATGGGCAGGAGAAGCACTAATGAACTGAAGAGCTTCTACAATGTTCAGGTGGAAAATATAGTACATTGTGTTGGAAATAAGTGTGAGGAAATGAATGGGGCTTACTCTTCTCTGTGTGAAGAAGCACACAGAGGACATTTAAATATATTTCTAGGGAATTACAAGTTTTGTTCTCCTTTTTAGGGCCATGCCAAACTAGAAACATCATGTTGTCTTGGAGACAAACAAACCCAATGGGATACCAGGGTTGTACCAGGGATTCAAAAGACACTGACAGTGATAAATGGCAGTTAGTACAGTATTCCTGAGGCAGTAATTATAGATGAAATTATGTTGGTTTAAAGTAGATCCAGTATCTTTCATTAGGGAATTTATCTTTTGAATAAATTATGCAGAAACAACTTTGGAAATCAAGCTGAGATTCTGTTGCCATTATTCACACTAAATAATACCTGCTCTCTAGGTGGTAATGAAGGTGACAGGATTTTCTTTCGATTAGTAGATGCTTTCCCACTAGTTTTGCTATTTTCTCTACCTAATAAAATGGCTTTTCATTTTGCAAAACTGACAGTTTTGCATGGCAGTGAAGGTGGGAAAAATGTTAACAATCGAATGTGATCTCAAACTGAATGTTACCTATATACTCAACAGCACTTACTGTCACCAAGGGAAAGCCATTAGCAAGAGGTGAAAATTATGTAGTTGACAGAGATGGGGGGAAAAAATCTTAGAAGTTTGTCAAAAATAGACAAAAAGTACCTTTTTTGGAATAAGGTTTTTTGTTATAAGAAGATGCTAGAAAAGCAGAAGGCAAGAAAGGGCTCTGCTTTCTCTTGCTCCCACCATTTATGCCTCTCTGTGGAGTTCATTGGCCTCATGGAGAGAAGTAGCAGGGCCCTGGCTTCTGCAGGAGGTCTGACATAGCTCTGCCAAGCATTCAGGTGACTTTGTGGGTTCCTTCTGGCTGCTTCTCTCCACATCTTGAGTATTACTCTTGTTAGTCAATATCTGCTATACCTTTGCACCTCCACGATGTGGAAGGTTGTAACATTTATCTTATCTTTAGTCCCGACAGAAAGAACCAGTCACTGAGGCTCAGTAGTCATCTGAACTTCTATTTAGAAATTTATTATGTCCGTGATTGTGGTCAGTCGTGCTTAAATACATGCTTGATTGTTTTAACATGTATGTTTATGTTATGCAGACAGAGAGCCCCTTTACAAAAGTACTTATCTGGAGCAAGAGGCAAATCAAAGTAGATTGGGAGCACTAGCTTTCCTAGCATTTCCACAGGGCTTCTACTGGTAAACCTTAATCTTCCTAGTCAGCATCTATATCATATTTAATGGTTACTAGAGCTGGGGGAAAAGAAAAAAGGCACCTCTATAAAAACTTTTATTGCCATTATTTTGAACTTTTCCATATATTTTATTAGCAGTCAAAAGCCAGGCATAAATTGCTTTGGAAACAGACAGTAAAAGACAACAAACTAATCATGAAATTCATTAGACTTCTTGTAACAAAGCCATACCACCCATCTGAGCAATAAAATCCTGGGTCTTAAACTTAATTGCAACATCAGGCTGTGACTAGAGCAAGCCTTGGCTCAAACGCTGGAACTATTTAGCCTGAGCTCATCAAGTCACCACAACAAGTGGAAATTATTATTTCTGGTGAGCGAGGGCCTCTGAAAAGCAATTTTGCATATTCTAAAATGTCATTTTAATTATTTAAATTCTATTCAAATGCATTTTTAATGAATCTGACATCTGGCAGGTGATAAGTAGGAATTTAAGCTATAAAGATATTATTTTTATTTATCTGAATTTGGTGATCTTGGGTGGCTTTACAAGCATCCTTCACCCAAAATGTCTATGAGACTTAGAAACTTAGGTCTTACAAGGAACTTAGACTCCCAAGTTGCTCTGTTAGTTTTGGTTATTTATTTATTTATTTATTTTTATTTATTTGATTTGCAGGACTGGAAGGTTTCAAAACCAGTTTTCAGTTTAATCTCTCCAAGCAGGCCACAGAGACATAATCCAGCTAGTTCCTCGATAAGGGCACAGTGCATCTCACCAGTGCTGCTCAGTTCACAGTGGTTGTCTATTAGTTTATGGCACTTCATTCAGGTTTACAATCACTTTTGCTCCAGAAAGATGGCACGAATTAACTGCAGCTCCCCTATGAAATATGTTTTTAAATCAAAGTGATACTGATTTCAGATACAGATTTAAATGAGTATGAAACTTTTATCTAAATTCATTTTAATCCTATTTTGTATGTGTAATGTTAGTGTATTATTTAAAGATAAATTGGCTGTTCAACCCTCAACTCATCTGTCTAGTAGCTAAATGTGGCCTGTGTGATAAATATGGTGCTTCTATTTACTACATAGGAAAATTCCAAATATTAATATATATTTGTGCAGGCACTTCTATAGATTTCCATGTATTTAGTCATAACCATTCGGGTTTGGCCCTAACAAAAGAAAACTTTCGTTTCAACTTCCATCTGCTTTCCCTGCTTTGACTAAGCCAACCATTGAAATAAATTACCTGAATATATTGAAAAGCATTTTCCCTCTGAACCTTCAGAAGAGGCTGGCACTGGCGACTGCAAAGACTGTTGTTATGGGTGTTTAGTCACTCAATCCATTCAGCTTAAGTGCCTTTTTTGCTTTTGGTTTGCTTTTTTAAGAACTTCAGTGGCTGTATGTATTTCTGGTGAAAGACTGGTTTGTATCAAGGAGTCATCTTTTAGTAGCTGAGCATAAGTGTAAGCCTTAACACATCATCTTTTCAGGATTAATTTCTGTATGGTTTATTCCTCTAAAAATCTTTGAAAGCCAATGTGGTTTTGTTCTCTTTGTGTTATTTTAGTATGCTTAGCTTTTTGTGAATCTATTTACCAGGAATATATCCTAGAAGCAAGCAATATATCTTCCCCTTATCTCCTCACCACTCCCCCCAGTCAGACCCAGAGTTTCAATGGGGAGGAGATGCTCTAGCTGGCATTGGGCTCAGGTATTGCCCGAGGTACCGTTGCCAAGTAACAGATATTACAGCAGACCCTAAATTGTACTACTTATTTCAAATTAGTGCTTAGGAAGAACTGCAAGAAGAGGATTGTCATTGGATCCATGTGCTTTTCCTTCTACAGAAAGCTGCAGATATAGTTGTGAAGAGAAAGCAGCCATAATCAGGCCCATTATGTGTGAAAGTTAATCTCAATATTTATGAGTTGCAAATAGAAAATACACAGCACCTCTTTGTATCGGCCAAGCAAATACGAAGTCAGAACCATCTCGGGGGACCAAATGGTGCTATAGCAGAAATACAGCTTGTTTTCTACAATTTTAAATATTGCATTCCAATTCAAAAGGCTTGGTTGGATATCTTAGAAAAGAATTGAAAAATTATAAATTGTTTAGAGACCAGCGCTTTGAAGACCAAGTGAATGCTCATGAATTATGCAGTTAGAGCATTCACTTTAATAACTTCGTTAAAATATAAGAAACCTTAAAAGCTGGCTAACATGAGGACAATGTTATGGGAAGAGAAATACACTGTTAGTGCCATGGTCTTGTTATAAGCCATATTGTAAGCATAACTCAGTGAATATTAAGGAAGAAGAAAACAGCCATATCAAAAGACAAAAGTAAAACTAAACAACACCACCACCACAACAGCTGCATTTGAAATTAGCCTAATCCTAAGACATCCAACAGAGATTGGTACCGACAAATACTTAAAAATCCCTACTTACTGTGAGGATTTCTACATCACCTCATATCTCAGTCTCTGCTTCTCCACTGGCAGAATTTCCAACAGTAGATGGCTGCAACAATACATCTCTCTAATGCTTGCAAAGTGGTCTCACACCATTGCAGTAAATTCACTGTGGGCTCCTACAGTGGTGGGGGTGTCAGTTACCAAATCTTCATCATGTAAAAATCTTTGTCTCCTGCCTGAAAGAACATTCTTGTTGGTGACATCTTCCGTAAGACTGGACAGTAAGTGGGAGTGTTGTCTGAAATGACCCTCTTGCAGTAGGTAAGTAAGGTACTACAGAGTTATTTCTTCTAATCCCAACTCAAGCCTTTGACATCAATCAATCTTCTTCCTCAATTTAAAAGCTGAAGAAGGCAATTCCAAAATCAAAATATATTCCAAACTACAATGTGTTCATCATAGAAGCCATGTTAAAGGTACATAGACTCTCATATTCCAGGGCATTTTGGAAAGTCTTATGAGGAGATTGTCAGGTAATTGTCCATTTTGTAGTAAGTACTCAATTTCCACTGAATCATATGCTACAGGCTATTGCACACATCAATATACTCTATTAGATAAACCATCAAATTTGGTGATTTGTAACCAGAGAGTCAAATTGTTCTGCTCTTGGAAAAAGAGGAAAAAGAGACCATGCCTGCTGATTGCCAGTGAAGTTGCACAAAACCTGTAGGCATTGCTCTGAGAAACCTTAGGACAATCACTGCGCTGAAAAATTGCCTTGGCTCAAGAGCTGTGTGAACAGCTTCTTGATTTGAGAAAGGAAAGGTTATTTCATGTGTGCATCTCCTTAACTGTAGACACTGACCAAAGGTACAGGTGGTCAGCACCCAGCTGGTTGGGCTCTGCCAGCCAGTAGTCACCATTTTCTGGCATTTCTGTTAGTTTCCCCCCACCTTTCCTTCCCCAAAACAAAGAGCAGGGAGGCTTCTTATAATAATGCATTTTCTATGTGTTTGTATGTGTGCTTCTCCCTGATTAAATTATAGTAAGTTTTTATTTGTTTATGCAGTCCCAAAGCAAATGTGAAGACGTGTGTGTGAACCATCTCATTTTCATAGAAGTAATTAATGCTTTAGGTTTTTAAGTTCCTCAAGAATTTCGTAGCAATGTGAGTGGCTGTAAAATGGATGTAGAAATACTGCAGATAGATTCTGGAGTCCTTAGGGAAATTCATCAGTTCTTTTACAAGTAAGTTTAATTTCTTTTTACTCTCTGAAAATTGCAGCCTATATCTTTTTTTTTCTTTAATGGGTTTGAAGAAAAAAATTAACTCAAAAATAAAATGTACTTTTTCATCTCTATAAATACAATTTAGATAAGTGCTTAAATGTGCATAGAAAGTAAGGAAAGTATAAATGAGGCTATTCCCTTTTCACTACTGTGTAAAGTCATACAGGTTTTTAAGACAGCATGATGAGCGTTTTATTAGCACTGTTAATGCAGTTCAGGTTTGATGAAGTTCATGGGACTTTCTGAAGAAATAGAAACAACTTTAAAATCAAGTTTTTACATTACTTTAAATCCCACATGCATCTTTTGGGTTTTTTTCAATCCCAGCTGGGAAGAAAGATGATTAGTTTTGACTAGATCTTTTTATGGTTACTTGTTATAGGTCTTCTGTTTCCTATGTGTAACTCCTTTGTGTGCACATCTCAGTGGGAAGAAACATTTCACAAATTAGACCCTTGATTCTGAATTATTCCTGAAAGGAGCAGGAGTTGTATGCTAAGAAGGGAACTGTGCATTTCCTTTAGTACACTGTGCTGAAAATGCTGTGACGACAGAGAAAGCATGTACTTCAGTGTAAGGAGAGGGATAAGAAAACAGGTGTTCCTAGTTGTTTCTTGGTATCATTACTTTGTATATATTCTTTATGGATCATAGTTGTTCAGATCTGTTCACACACTTGGCAAGTGAAGCTTTCGACTGGCAGCTGCAAGATGCTCTTCAGCAAAAATGAAAAGGAAGATTTCCCTTTGCCAATTCCAAAGTTTATTTTCCAAAACCTTTCCAACTAAAGGTAAATGTCAGGTCCTGCCCTCTCTTCTATTGACGCAGTCCTCGAAAAAGGTCCCATTACCCTTCTTGAGGTAACAGAAGAGAAATACAATCTTTTGCTGACTGAGATTGAGATGCCAACAGTTTTTTTCATCGTGCCTTTTGTCTATCTCAGTAGGGTGATATGAATCAAAATGGTATTCTCTTTCCAAATATTTTATCCCTCCCTTTCACTTTGCTTCCATGATGCTATGGATAAGGTAGAAAAGCCTGTTGTTTCCCCTCCAGCACAGACCACGCTGCCTTAGACCCACCTTGTTCTACTGGGGTCAGTCATGGGGCGAGGGGTGAGTTTGATTAACTGGAGTTTAGCTGCCAACAAGGTAGAAAAGCAAAGCGCAGAAATGCCACTTTTCCCCTGTAAAGAAGTTTATGTGTGGTAGAGGTGAGAATTGTCTGGGTTTCCTTCCTGGCTGCCGTTTTTGTGCTTTTATTTATTAGCTGTGAAAACCAACAGGGTCCTGTCCTCATGAGGGTCTTCTTTATCATCACTAACATTTGTGTGTCACTTCAGTGAAACTTTCAGATGTATTGAAGGGGAAGACAAGTCTGGGTATGAGTGAAGGATCTACACAAGCAACCACTTTATTTGGATATTTAAGACAGCTAAGGTGCTAAGCAGTTGTTTTAGAAAGCTAAAGATAAGAGAGGAATCTGGTCCCTCTTTTTAACTCCCTTAACAATATGATTGGTTTTAAAGGAAAAACTATGTGTTTTTTTCCTCCATTATACCAGCCTTGTTGATAAGATGGAGCCAGCTGTGTTTCTCTCAATTGATGCATCTATCACCAACAAAATGCAACAGTAAAACGGGTAATATGGAGAGAACAATTCCTGATGTTTTTAGTTGTTCATGCACTAACTCTAGTCCTCTTGTGTTTGTTAAGCTGTCTTTTTTCTGTCTTCTTGATGAATATGCTATTGCTCATTCCCCACATGAATTCTTTTTGCTTCTGCTGAGCTGTCTTCGAGTTTACAGATAGCAACATTTTTTACTCTCTTTAAATCAAAGTAATTTCTGTGCAGGGGCTTCTTGCTGCATCCCATCACGTTAGATATTAATGAAATAATTACTGAATAGTAACACTAGTTAGGGAAAGACACAAATAAAGTTCAGGTCACACAGCATCTGTCCAGTGTGTGCACTGACAGACGTAAACTTCTTTATTTGACTGCAAAGATCAAATTATGTGACACAATTGACCAATGTGGAATGGGTAACTCTTAGAGATTTTTTACCAAACATGCCTAAAAAGAAGTCTCTCATAAACAGTCTCACTCACTGTAAAGCTCCACTGTTTTCGACCTTTTTTATGAAGGCAGAAAGAATTTATAAGATCTGATTTTGTGAACTTTGTCACAATGTATTCTCTCTCAGATGTGAGTTTGTCAGAATCAAATAATGATAGAGATGTGCATTATAAAGCTATGTGTGATGTAATAAAAGCTATACATGATCTAATAGTAGGCAGATCCAAATTTTAATTCCTGTCCTGTAAGTAGTAATGCATGAGGATTTCAGGATCCAAATATAATCTCTGCAGCTCAGCAGCATCTTTGTCAGAACTGCTTCAGGTCAGAGAAGTAGAGGGTTCTGTTTAATCTCAGCTATCAAGGCCAATTCATAGGATCTCTTTTTCTTCAGATTCCCAGTGGTATCACAGACCACTTTACATATACGGGTCTGCAGGTTAAATCCACCTTTCCAGTGGAGAGAATATGGTAATGTCCTGATTGAGCCCTAGTGAGAAAAAAGCATCTTAAATTCTGTTTGAGCCTCTCCAGAAATCTCTGCAGTACAGCTGGCTCCAGGGCCAGTCTCATTACAGCACTGTTGAGAGGGGATGCATTCCTGCAGTAAGTTCCAGGAAGCTGAGCTGAAGTACTCAGCTGTATCGGTTGCTTCCCATCAGCAAACCATCACATGCTTGTCAGCATTTGAGGGATGCTAAAAGTAGTGATTATGAGAGCATGCAACATAACGGGTTTTTTAAGTTCAGGAGCCCTGCCTATGTGGGATGTGAAGAAATGCTTATGTAAGGATATGACAGCATCAGCAGGTCTTGTGCTGCAAATTCTTTCAGCTGGTTGGAAGCTAAGTTAATTCAGGCTGCTCCCTCATGGATAAAAAGTAGAGGAGGGGGAAATGTTTAATTTAAAACAAGTGCATGTTACTTTTAAAGTAAAGTATCTGGGATCTGCATCTGGAAAGCTGTGGGAGCAAAGGTGTTTCTGGGAGAGGTTTCTGCTGTTGTTATTCGAAGTCGCTTTCACTGGGGTTAAGCAAGCTCAAAGGGTATTGGACCAAACTGCTTCCTGGCTGGTGGAAGTCAGTCACTGGCTCAGCCATTCCTGGGGACTGTAGTGCCCATTGCTGAGGAACATCTACTTCAGGAATTTTTTGTCTGAATTCTGGTCAGGAAACTAGCACTTGACAAGAATAATCTTTCTATCTGCTGCTCTGCTCAGTTTTTGTGTCTGGTAGTCCCTGTGAGAGAGTAAGTAAGTGATTCCTACATTGATTGAGTTCTTTGACATGAATTAGTCAAGAAATAGACTAAGTATGAAATAGATGTTGCTTTTGTCTAATCTGGGCATTGATTGCGTCTCTTTGATCAGGGTTTGAGTTTTCCTCATAACAAAATGAGTAGTATAAGAGAATCCACAAAAAAGCACAGACAAATGTATATTTGTTTATAAATTAAATTATTCAGACAACTAGTGTGACTAATATGTCAGTGGTACTAAAACATACCAATTGCTGTAGAGTCTAGGCAATATGTTCCTCATCTTCGAGTTCCATGAGGTAGCAGAGGATGTGACTTGATCACTTTTCAGCTTTGAGGTAGACTTTGCACTGATGAAATGTTCCATCGCATTAAGAGTTGGCAAAAGCCCAAGGCCAACAGTAGTCCTCTGGTCATTTAAAATGCAATTTTTTGAGCAGTGGAATTATAAAGCATGATTTCCTTTAAATTTTGAAGTGTGACTGGTTATTCTGATGTCTAATAAAATACGTGCTTCAATTGAAGCCTTTTTTCACAGTCTGAACATCCATAGTATCTCTTTCACATACATATTTTCTGGTGTGTAATAAAAGGTGAGAGACCACGTTGGAGCTTTCAACTCATATAGGGATACTTAGTAGGCTTTCTGTATTCCATCTGGCTGCCTACTTTCACTAAACTTGTAGGAATTTAATGTCCTTAAGAGGCCCGTGATCCTGGCCAATATACTAAAAAGGTATGGAAAGCGGTAGTCAGTCACCAGGCTGGTACTTGCACACAAAGAAGACAGAGAGGTTACCTACACTCTGTTTCCTTGGGAACTCAAAAAAAAAAAAAAAAAAAAAAGTACTTTGATATATTGCAAATCCAATGACAAACATGCTTTGATGATTCATATTTAAATCTATTCGCATTTTCTTGCCACATGCTGGGTTTTTTTCTTTCTTTCTGATCTCTGGATAAAGGAAGCAATTTTTTATTTTTTTTATTTTATTATATTTTTATATATTATTTTTTTTATTATATTGGATTATTACTCCAGTCATACCAGTGATCCAAATCATTCCATTACTTCCTTTCCTCAGTGTGAATAACCTGAGCTGTACCCTCTGATTTTAGAATTCAAGTTTTGCCTCTGTTGGCTGCTGGCATCTCTGGCCTCTTTCTTCAGCGAAGAACATGGTCCCCAAGCATTGCAGTGCTGTGCATTTGCATACAGGTGTGCTTTATGCAGAGCATTCACAGGACAAGCACTTTGGCTTTTCTTGTTTACGTGCTGTTTGCTGTATTTTCTCTTTTCAACAATTCCAGCGTATTTGAATCCTCATAGGTTAAATGAAAGGGAATGGAGGCATCAGCCAGTTGGTGCCTGACCCATCCAGCACACACATCTTGCTTTCAGAACAGCCCAGTCATTTTTCACCAGTACATTAAGGTACATTCAAATCTGCTTTGGCATCTGTCCAGCCTGCGTAGTATGAAGCCAGGGACATCCTGTCTGAGGCAACAGATTGTTAGTTCAATTATATTCCTAAAATTGAGTTAAATTTTCATGAAATAGGCTTCAAAAGTGAAGAACCCTATGGGAATGTTGTGATTTTTCTGTTCATTTGACTTATAGCAATCAGGCATACTAAATGAGATATATTGTATAGGTGCATATTCTGTGTGTTGTTTATGGCCGTTTATGTTGTGTTTGATAAGAGTGAAGTAAGTAAATTGATAGCACTGCCATCTATAGACAAAATAAAATTCTTGTGCTCAGTTTGATGAGGAAGGTGGAGGAGCTTGGCCTTCTAGTCTAAAATGTTAATAAAGTTATATTGTAACCAGAGAGAAGAGCTCTGAGTTGCTTCTGAATATAATTCATGACAATTCCTCACCAATAGTGATCAAATTTTACATTGCTGACCTGGTTTTTGGAAGTGTGACATGGTAATCAAATAATCCTTCAGTACTTAGGGTCAGAATTGGTTGCAAGCCCTATCTCAGGACCAATGCTGGTATTACTGGACTGAGAAGTGTGTTTTGCTAGTCAAGATCGTGTCTGGCATGTTGAAAGGAATGGTGGCCTTGCTGAAACTCATAGCATTTCAGTCCACTTTTTAGTAAAGGGACAGATGGTGCAGTTTTTCTGGCAGAGATCCAAACATCCATATGGTACGATAGTGTTCTGTATTAATTCCAGTGTTGTTTCACTGAAAGATGATGTTCTGGTCAGATGCAAAACGTTCATGCTCAGTATTTTATTTTTACCTTTGTTTTTCTCTGTTGATTTTTAGTTGTTCTCAGAAGCGTAAAAGCCAGGTTCTCCATCTGCCAGTTTTATCTTTCCACATACAATGAGTGTTTATTTTCCTCCCAGTCCCTCAAATTGCACACCTATCTGGTAAACTGAAAACCAGCTGTAACACACAGAGTTAGATTCTGTCATTTCACAGCATACCAGTAAGGTTTATTTTCAGATTGTCCAACTGATTTGCATTAAGTGGTGTCTGTTTTATTATGTAAAGGGTGATGGCACTCAGATTTTGGATGTTGTAGTGTTGTTTTGTTTAAGTATTATCATGGCCACAGAATTAGCAAAGGCTTTGTCTATTGCTGGATGTTTGGTCTGCTTGTGCATAAATGAATGCCACCTTTCTGCCCCTAGGAAACAAGAAACATTACCTATCACTGTCTGTGGATTTTATTGCTTGTCAACAACTTCTATGTGAATTTTATATGGAGATAATAAACTAGTCTGAATAGCGTATATTCCTAAATGATCTGCAAACCATCGTAAAGAGAAAAAATGCCACAATTAGTGTCTCACAAAGTAATCGGAATGGAAGAAATAAAGCACAGAAAAAACGTTATATCACTTAATGACTTTATCAGGTTAGGATAAAGATACTTGGCAAGATGGGAAAAAAACCTAAATAACTACAGTGAAAAGTTTTTGAGAGAAATTGCATGTGAGCTGCCAGAAAGGCAAAAATTTTTGGTTCATAAAAGGTGCAGAGAGTTGCCATCTCTGCATCACCAAAGACTTGGCAGGCTAACACAGTCACATCACGGTTTTGACAATGTCACATAAAACACAAACCACTGTAGAACAGCACAAGATTTTCAGTAGCCACACTAAATCCACATACAGCTTGCCTTTTCAGCTTCCAAGTCTTGGTACACTGAAGCATTAAAAATGTTCATCTGCATATTTTCAAACTTCACATAAACAGATTTGACAGCATATACTGACATCAGACCTCCAGTTCTGTTACAGCCATGAAGCTCAGTAGATAACACAGTAATAAATTAAAGGCAATAAAGGGTAAGACAAGCCTTACTCAAAAAAATCATTTTTATTTCAAATAAGGACAATTGGTACCATTGATACATCTTTATTTGTCCTCTTGCATATGCAAAAAAGTAGCATTCTTTGAGGCAGATGATTTTTAACAGACAATGAATAACCATATACAAACAACTTTTCACTTAACTGTGGAAGAAAATTACCAGGTAAAATAGTGCATTTTACTCTGGTATTTACAACCAGGAGTGTAGAAATCTGGCTAGCATTTTAAAAGTCCTTTATCTGTCATGAGATACAGAATTAGATGGGATTTACAGTAGTTCTCTGACAGATCCTTAGCTGTGTACTTTTGAAAATCCCATCCGTACTTAGGCTTTTAAATACATTTTAAACAGTACTTTTATCAACTTTTCCTGATTCAGTCAGTCAGAGACACCAAATTTTCACTGCATCAGCAATTCAAGGCCAAGCCTTGATAAAGCAAAAAGCAGAAGGTTGGTGGCTCAGTTCTATCAAAACTGTTTTACACAGCTCTGACAGCACAGAGAAACTGTTAATGTTTTTTCAGTGAATTAAAGGACTTCAAAAAATATTTTCTACTACTATAGGCATAATAGATACTTTACAGCTTACGCTAATCCTTACCTGAGTCTCTTAGATGTGCAGTCAATAGGAAAAATGACAGAGGACATGTGAATTTAACCATCTATCAGGTGACTTGAATAACTAAATTTGAAAGGGAGCACTCAGAAGAAAAATGTGCATTCCCCTGAGCTCTTTTGTCCTGAGCTGATTCCAGGATGTCAATGTACCATATGATAAAAATATTTTAAGGAGAGCTTAGACTGATAAGTGCACTTTACCTTCTAAGGCATCACAACAAAACGAAAGAAATATAATTAAGCTTTATTTGTCTGAGAAGTGCCTCTAGCATTTTTCAGGGAGTCTCTAAACATTAGTATTCAAAACAGCTCTGCAAAAGCAGTTGCATGAGGCAGTGGGGATATTGTGATTTGGGAATGTGACTAATTTAGTAGTAGCTTCTGGTCTGAGCCTTTGGGGAAATCTTACTTTCTGGTTCACTTCAGTGTATGTTTTGCGGGTGCGTTTTAACTCAAAACTTCCTAACATAAAACACTTGTATGATCCCAGAGAAGTAAAATCTCATAGACATTGCATCCACTTCCATGTCCTAACCAGTTCTTTGCAAAGTCAAGACATTTCCTGCCAGGTGTCTTTGTCCCAGGTGACTTCTCATTTCCTTGTGTCTAGATTTGAGAAAAGGGTTTAATTTCCTAGTCCCTAGCCAAGACCCTGGTAAGACAGGAAATGCTCAGAAAAGGTGGGGGACTAAATTACCGCATATTGAATAGAAATAGGGCTGAGGTTCCTGCTTTCCTGGTGCATGTTCTGCTTGTGAAAACCTAGTCCTCAGAACCACCTTCTCTGTTTCCAGGGACAGCTACATTTTTTTACCAAGGATGCAAAGGCTATGCTCTGTGCAGAGCTCTGTCACAGCCTCTCCGTTTTATTCTGTGCTAAGGATGAGCTGAGCCAACCAGAGTGCATCCCAGAGGGATCTGAAGTGTGCACTTTTCCATATCCCTAAATGTTTACACATTGGCTGACTGAGTAAACATATTCTGTGAGAGATGCAGTGGTGTGTTGTTGGACATTTAGAAAAAACTTTTTCAAAAAAATACTGACAACTGTGTCCTCTCAATGTATGTGTAAGGCTTTTTTACATTTACTCTTTTTGGTACTCAAGATGTGCCAGTGTTGTTCTGTATGCACCTAAATGCTACTTTGAGCCTTAAAATTGACTCTTCCCAGATTGACTAATGACTTGTTGTTTGGCCATATATAAAGGTATTTGGCTAAGTCTCACCTTGGAGAGCGTTCCTTTGTGCCTTTGTTTGCACTCATATCATCTCCAGTGTGTGACAGGATTGCCCCTTATCATATAGAGCTAATGTTCAACTAAAAGGGACTTCTCGAGTGCTCCTGTAGCAGTAATAACAACAGTAGGTCTTGAGTTTCCTTATTTTGCCCTCCTTCTTTCATCTGTGTTCAGATCCCTTTCTTCCCTGAGACCATTGTAAATTATTTGTATCATGGTTATACTTAATTAAGATCTCCAGTCAGTTTGATCATGCTCATGCCCTTAAACATGTTGTCACAGAAGTCACATAGCTAAATTTTAAATATTCTTTCTTCTGTGCCATTACCTGAGTATGAATCAGAAATACAGTGGATGAACAGGAAATGGTAAGCACTCCTTATCAAATGCGTAGAGTCAGGTATTTTCTCAGGGGGATTAACTTGTTTACATTCACTGCTAGTGGTATGCAAGCCTAAAAACCATTAGCAAACAGTTTAAAAACACAGCTGAAAACAGACTCTTCAGGTTTTTATATTCACAGAAATTGAGGTACACAATTCTCCAGTTCCAATTTGTAACAGATTTTTTTTCAGCTTATCTTCATACTCAGTCTCACCAATTGAACAGGGGAGCATCTATGAATTTTAAAGCAAATTTTGGTACATCTGTAGTTGCAACTGTCTTAAGTTCCGATTGAATCAGATAATTCTTATCAGATATTCTTGAAGATGATAAGAGGATCAATACTGTCAGCAAGTACAAAGTAGCACAAAACTACAGTTTGATGAAAAGCAGCTTCATTGTAATGCAAAAAACATCTCATCGCCCCAGTCGTTCTGGGAGTGCATATTCAAGAGTTTGAGTGATTTGAATACAGGATTCCTGATACAATAATTTCTGCCATGCATGAGACCCAAAATGATTACTTGTCCCTGTAGGGTAAATGGACCTGCTCATCATGCAGGTCTTTGAAGAGATAACATATACACACCTGTTTGGGAGATTTAATAGTTGTGGTTGAAATACCAGGTCTGAGGCTCAAGAGTTAGAAGGGATGGTTAAGCTTTAAAATCACTTGGAAGCAGCTGATTTTAAGTTGCCATGGCAAAGGATTTTCAGACAATGAGAAGCTTTTACATTAATATCTTTGTAAGCCTTGTTGTGATAGAATTGTCTCTGTGAAGAGCAGTCTCTTTCTTGCTCCTGCTGACACACACAGTGATAAAATCATCAAGTAATTACATAGTGCTGTAATGACTTTTTGGGTTTCTTCTCTGTGGGTTTTGCCACTGGTTTGGAGATTCCATTTCTGGTAGATTTTTATAATAGGGAAATGAATTATTCAACATTTTGTTATAAAAATTTTTTTCAAGATATGCCTTCTGTTTGCAAAAAAATAGCAAGGTATGGAAATGACAGTGATTTTCAATTGTGTTAGTCTATTATTTTAAACAACAGCTGAATAAAACCTATCTGCTTTACTTTGACAGCTTGCTTGGTTTGGGCTTTTTTGTACTTTCTGGCTAACAAGGTTTGAGTATTTTGCATCATATATTTTGCACTTCTGTGATTCTCCTGTCTTCCCCCTCAGGGGCTAAAACATAGGTCTGAAAAAGTGTGTCCCTTGTGAGAGTAGGGTGAGATCAGAAGCTTATTGGTAAGGGAAATTTGTAGAGAATTTTTCAGATATTTATCCTCTTTTCCTTCTGGTAGGTGAGAGTGTAATGCCCACTCTTCTCAAGACAGTTTGGACTTGACCTGGTTGCTGCAGATTCAATTTAATGCTGCTCTCCTGTGAAACAGGAGCAGAACCAGGGTCGGTTTCAGTGGTTAGCCAGCTCCAGTTGGTCACTCGTGTGCACATTGAATCTCAATGCAGAGAAGACCGAAGGCCAGAATTAGTGTTGCTGTTTCTCTTTGCCAGCTGCCCAGAAGCTCACACACAGCTGATGCAAACAGTGCTGGTAGCACATTCTGTATGTCAGGGGCTGGGAACTGGCAGTACCAGTCTCTTAGCTGCCACCTCTCAAAGGCTACCTGCAATCAGGATGCAAAACAGGTAGTTTGCAGGTCCATAAAGGGTTTGGGGGAAACCAGCACTGAGTCTCTAGCAGCACTGAATCTCTGACATTCATGCCCAGTGGCACTTTGTCATGTTGAAATTTCAATGGGCTTCAGGACATAAAGTGAGGTGTATTTGTTCTGACACACTTTTAATTACGGTTTTTACTGAATTCTTTTTAATTTAATTTTTACTTGGCATTGGCCATTCCTTCTTTTTGATTCTCTAGGTCGGGAAAGCTTTCAGATAGGGCTTTAATTGCAACCTTTTCAATGTAATTATTAGTTGTGTATTGCATGGGAATGCAGCCCTTTCTTTTAAGTTAGTATAAAGACTTCCTACTCTTGGCTGCTATGCTAATGCACAGGACTGGGATCTGCATTACACATCGTCTCCATTCTCTGTCCTGCAGCACAAGCTATTTACTCAGTTTAGTGGCGGCAGCAGCAGCAGCAGCATACAAGTAATTGGGGCCTGACAATTCTCTGTGGGTATCATTAGTTTAGTGCTAGATTTTAGTCATAGAAAGTACCCAAAGGCCATAACAACATACAAACATATTTAAAGACAAACAAATTGATTGGATTACATAAACAGATTGATCAGATTAATCGGAAATCCATATATTTTTAGACATGTATTATTAGTTAAGCAGAACATGGAGTCAACTGATATGCATGTATGCAAGAGAATACTTTGTACAGCTGTTGAGTTGTTAGTTGTTAACTCTTTGAAATCAGCCAAAATATTTAAGCTGAGTAAAATTAATAATATAGGAAAGCTTTAGAGAGAACTGAAATCACTCACGAGATTAATGTATTTGACGGTCCCCTAAATAAAATAGTTCGTAACAAAAAAAGACAAAATTATATTGGGAGAAGATTTAGTAATAAGTGGAGTGGGAAAAAAACAGATATGAAATTAAGGATGCTGAATAGTGGGTGGGGATAAGCTGACTTTATGTAACAAGATAATTTAAAAAGTGAAATACAAAAATAGATTGGATACTGAAAAATAACTGCATTGCAGCTTTCACATGTTCACAACTCTTCCAAAAAGCTTGAAGTCTATAATTCAAAGCAGAAATGAGGAACTATTCACCTGATATGGGAGCACACCAGGGCTTAAATTCTCCAATCTTTCTCCCATCATGGAACTGAAAATACGCTTCACCACACAACCAAAGAGCTGGTGTCCTGTGCTTGTCTGTTCATATGCTGTGGCCAGAAAATGATGCAGTCATACAATGAGGGTGCTGGTAGTCTGGCAATAAGAGGAGCTCTGTAAGCCCACAGGAAAGCAAATAACAAGAAGGACGGCATGCTGTTCCTGCAGCCCATGCCACACTCCCTTCCCTCTCAGAGGACATGTAGAGAAGACCTTACAGTCCAGGCTGCTGAACTGTGGGTTTCCTAGAGAATACAATCTGCACGTTCCCCAAACAGCAGAATGGCATTCCAACTTTCTGGTTGATTTTTGTTCTGCAAAGCCACAGCCCTGGCTAAAGACTTTGGCTGGTTGAGCTGGAAGTATTGGAGCTGCTGTTGATCTGAATATGCAAGATGGCCATTTTTTGGGAGGAGGGAGTCCTTTGCCTTAGGGTGAGCATAGGTTTAAAATAACTTTGAAGAGTAGGTAGTGCCAACCACTTTTCCAAATTGTGTGCATTTGCTTTGCATTTTCCAGAGAAATCAGTTGCAGTTCTTTCTCTTTGATACAGAAAAGCAAGAGCAATTTATGTGAATGCTTCTCAGAGGTAGGCAGCTATGAATCATCCAGTAGTGGTGAGGGGCATCAGCCAAACATGCACTTTGTCAAATGACTAGAAAATATTTTTCTAAAACTTTTCAGTTGGCTAAATGTCACTGAATCACAGTAGCTGTATCTTAGGAAATTTGCACTGCTGGAACAGTGTTTTGGTGTGCCATGGGTACCTGAGAACACATATCACACAGGTAAGAGGAACAATATTGGGAAGCTGATATTCCATGATTTATATGATTAATCATGCAATGTGTAAGACTTTTTGGAATATGGATATAGCATGATACCTGTTGCTGTAGCAATAATGGAAGTGAGCATAAAAGAGTGATAGCTATGACAAATGACAATGTGAGCAGAGATGTGGGTTCCGTTTTGTTATGCTCAGTGCTTTGGTCAATAATCTGTAGTATACAGCTATTTCTGTAGTAAATAAAACCCTGAAAATACTGCTTTTCTATTACCATGCAAATCCCTTGTGTGGGAGTAATGCTCCTGCAGGAGTGGTGCTGAACAGGTGTCATCCTCCCTCACGCCCACACTGCTCCCAAGTCGGAATAAATTGTACTTCTTATAACCAAGACATTCTGGAACAAATTAATAAACATACCCCCTGTACAATATTAAATTAGCATTCTGCGTCAAATATGACCAATCCTACAAGGTATTTGCATGTGTATGGAATTGGTATATGTATACATCAAACTATTAAACATGGATGAAGAGTTTTTTGTTAAATGACCATTTTTTAGTTTGTCACATATTAGTGGTATTTAACTGAACAACTGGACATTTCTGATTTGGAACTAAAAAAATCAAGACTGTGACTATATTACCAGAGCAAAATAAGGTTTATGTGAGATTCATAGATAATGCTTTATAGTAACATTAAAAAATCCAAATTATGTTATGTATCCACGGGTACTTGGAGCTCATGAGTTGGAGGCAGACTTCCAAAAATCACATCTCTACCCCTGTACTTGGTATCATACAGTACCCTTATGCAACATCAAAAAGTAGTTCCACATGGTTATCTCTTGTGTGATCAGCAGTAGAGTTGGGGTGGAGGTAGGGACTCCATGACTCAGTGTGTTACGACGTGTATAGTGCAAACCTGCTGCTTCTCTGAGCAACAGTAACTTGCATCTGGTAGAAGCCTGCACTGTGGATGATTACAGGTATTTTTAGGCATACTAAGAAAACTGTTGCCTATTACCAGGAACAGCAAATGCTTTTCCATCTATTTTGGCTAGGTGCATGCTTTATGGAAATTTGTGCAAACCACTTTTGTAATGCTTTTTGCATGTTTTCCTCCTTTTCTCATTTTTATGGCTTCTCCAGTAATGATGCCAATTTATATGCAATTCAATTATTTTGGCTGAATCTTTTTTTGTATAGCTTTATGAATAACCTTGTGAATGAAATAAAACAAACTTTTTTGCATAAAAATACCTTTATTTTGAAGAAATTTTTGTCCACCGTTTGTAATGGTAGTTTAATATACCCTATTGTACAGTACCATCACAGAACTGGAACAGTAGCAAATACTTCTGTCGTGTTTATCCTGTTTTCATGGCATATGTGAATGAAGTGCATTGCTTTATCTGACACACTTACATGGCATTCTTCTGGCTTATGCAGACAATATTTTTATAATTTTGTTTGGATAAATAGTGTTTAATACCAAAATTCTGAAATATTGTTTGGCTGTTCTCCTTTTCCAACTGATTCTTATCCTCCTGACAGTTTAGCCTATGATTGTTCAGTACAGGGATTATGTTATTGTTTCTTTAAGCACAGTAATATTCATCATGGATCAGGCTCCAACTCAGGCTATGTAAAGAGACAGTTTATGATGGTAAACTAGCAGTGCTGTGAATACTAGCTGCCAGCTCTGAGTAAATTCTGACTTCTGTGTCAGGTAAATATTGCTGTGCTAGTACAAGTATCAATCAGATGAAAAAAGGCAGTATGAATTTTAGTGTTTGCTTTTGTCCAGTGCTAAAACATATGCAATCCCCTTCTGAAATTGTATCAGTCTCAAAATGAGCCTCTAAGCAAACTTTCAAAAAGCAGTTTTTCCCAAATGTTTTTGGGAAACAACAGAGCGTTGTTCCAGCTAATCATATGATACAGAAGAAGAATCTTGAAAGTTTGGGAAAAACATTTTTTCCAGTTCTGTATAAGGAAGACCTGAGAGCTTGGTGCCAGTAATTTGAAAAGAAAAATAAAGAAAGAAACAACAACAAAACAGAAAAAGACAAAATCCACAGGTCATTAGATCTAACACGTATCAAGAAGATGGCCAACAGCTAAAATGGAGTCTTTTCATTACTTTCTAGACATGGGTAAGATTTCCAACAGAGCAGAAAGACTTCCTCCTTAAGAATCATTACAAGCTTTACTTAACCTCCAAGTACAGAAAAAAAGAATTTCACATTACTGTGTGACTATAAGAAATGAGATTAGGAAATAGCTGAAGATTCTTTTTGTTCAGGCTGCTGTGCTTGTTGCACCAAGCAGACCCTGGGCTGCCCGCCTGGGAAGGCAAAATGCGCTAGAAAATGCAAGGCAACCTGAGCTTACGTATGGCAGACAGCTGAAGCTGGGAGCAGGGTCATACAGCACCAGAACAATTGAGATAACAACAGTCTTTGGACTGATGTGCTCTGGTGCTCAGAATGTTCATGAACTAATGAGTATTTTAACCATTCCAAAAATACTGTCATACTCTGTCCCACTTAAGTATTTTAAATGGCTATAAAAATGCTCATTTTGCTATAACCAGTGTATTGTGGAAGTATAAAAAACAACCACTAATATTTTTTTTGTGTTTCTGCCAAAGACAAAGGCTCTTTCAGATGTTTTGATAAAGTTCAGTTTCAGCATCCTTAAGTACTTACTTAAGTACTGAAAGAGAAATGAAACCATGTTCGTAGAACATATTTTATTGATTTAGCATTTTGTGATCATAGTTGTATGATCATTAGTTTGATAGATGACATGCCAAGAAAATGACATCAGTATAAAATCCAGTCAGTAATATATCAGCAGAGTTCTTTACAAAAACAGTGCCTTTTTTTTTAAATGCCTACAACAGTAAACTGAGACAGTGCCTTTTTCAATGCACAGTGTAGTATTTGCGGTATATCTTACACATTGAAAGAGATATGTATCCATAGGTTCTATCATTTTGGAAAGTACCACTGACTTTAGGCCAAAGCAGGCTTCTTATAGACTTGAAGCTGATGCTGTAAGGGTCTGAAAAGTTTATGTGACATCTGTCAAGCTTAATATGCATAAGCAGTAGATTGCCAAAAAGAGGCTCTGGTCTCAACGGTAAATTACTTCCCTGGTGCAAGAGAAGGTAGGTAGGGTTTTTAGATGCTGGAAGGGGACATGGGCTAACTTCCTCAAGAGAGGAAGAAGGAACAAGTAAAAAGTTATTCACATATAAATGAAGACAATACATTCCTAACCTGTGTTTTGTTGTTTAGATCTGAACAAGACAAATTCTCATGAGGGAAAATACTGTTTTCATCCCTCCTCAGTCCTTAAATGGCATTTTAGATTGTAAGATGGAAAAATCATTATTAGGGAATTGGTCTGGGGATGAACATGAACCTGATTTTCTAGTTCAACAGAAGACTTGTTCAATCATATGTGTGAAAGATGATAGTGCTACCAGACTGTAAATGCATGGCTCTATACGAATTCAGCACAGATGTAAATTAGCCAAATGCAATGCAGTGTGACCAGGTCTAAAACAAAGGTAATCCCATTATTTTGAACAACAAAATAGGTCATATCACTTGTTCAAGGTGTGTTCCTGATATTTCAGATGTTGGGTGGTGTGTTTAGGGTTGACTTTTCAAATTTAAGCAAGTATGCCTTTTTACTTGCTGGTCTTTGCATGTGTAGTGGACCTGATTATTGATCTGAATTGAAACTGGAAAACTGACTCAAAAATAAATTGAAATGCCACTAGGGGTTTTATCAAAGAGGAAAATATTATCACTGTTTTTGCTCAGATAGGAAGCTGAGAGCAGATAAAATAAACAGGGAACAAAACAAAATAAAAAAGGTAGAAAAAAAGACACTGTCAGAATTGGCCTAATGCAGCAGGTAGCTGTTCTGGTCTGGTGGATATACTGTGGTACAATATCTGAAGCAGTGCCCCCGTTGTGATTCATTATCACTATATAGCGCGATTGGAATTAATAATAACGAAAGACAATCACGATGATAGAAATTCTGGTGTTCCTACATGGTTTTATAACTAAGTGGCTAAATAACTGGGTTTGTGGAGATAATTCCATTATAAAGATAACAAAAGTAACCCTTACAGATAAGCAGTTACCTAATTTAGTCTGGTAGGCCATTATTGGCCTATTGCTCTGCTTATCTGAACAGATAAAATTTCACCAACGATGACGGTGATGTGCCCATTTATTCTGGAAGGGAGCTGTGTGCAGTTTTAAATTATCTGATGTTGCCTGAAGTGCCTCCTTGTCTTTGCCTTGTTAGAATCAGTTTCTCACCGTTTTCTCACTGGGGTTGCTTCAAAGGCAGCTTTGGGCAGCACAATTGGTTTTTGTGGCACGGGGACTGAGCCTGGGATCGGGACCTAGCAGGGTGCTGGCTAGCATCTAAATATGTAACACAGCGTGGTCCTTATTCTTCTTTTGCAGGAGAGTGCCACATAATTTTCTCTGATCAGCAGTCTTTGTCTCTTGAGCACTAGCTGGAGAATTGTGTTTCCATGACCATAAACGCTATAATTGTGCCTGCCTTTACTTTATGTGTGTCACGCAGAGCTGTTACTCACAGAAAAGTCCCACTGACTCACCTCGTGCACGCTGCCTGTGTGCCTGTTCTGCCATAACTCAGTCTGCAACAGACTCAGCCAATTCGTGTTTCTGTTTATCTAAGCTTTTGTATGCGGCATTTTTAATTGGCAGTAAATCCAATCTGGGATGCCTTGTTTGAGCAAAAGACAGAGTTACTTTATCATGACCGAGGAGGACTGTCAAACACTGATTGTGGAAAAGAAATTTTTTATTTCCATTATAGGAGAGAATGGCAGGAAAACAATGTTTGCAGAAGTGTTTAAGAAATCAAGACAACAATTTAGAAAAAGGGCTCCTCTGAGTTCAAGACACTTTGATTTCCTCAAGGCTGCACCTCCAGTACTGTGTTTGGTTCTGGGCCCCTCAATTCTGAGGGGACACTGAGGTGCTGGAGTGTGGCCCAGAAGGGCAGCAAGGCTGGTGAAGGGTCTGGAGCACAAGTCCTATGAGGAGCAGCTGAGGGAGTTTGGGATGTTCAGCCTGGAGAAGAGGAGGCTCAGGGGAGACCTTATTGTGCTCTACAACTGCCTGAAAGGACATTATAGTGAGGTGAGGGTCGATCTGTTCTCCCAGGCAACAAAGAGTAGGAGAAGAGGGCACAGTCTTAAGTTGCACCGCGGGAGGTTTAGCGTGGACATTAGAAAGCTCTTTGCAGAGGGACTGACTGTTGGAATGGGCTGCGCAGGGAGGTGCTACAGTCACTGTCCCTGGAGGTGTTTAAGGAAAGACTGGATGTGGCACTTAGTGCCATGGTCTAGTAGGCAGAGTGGTGTTGGATCATAGGTTGTACTCGATAATCTCAGAGGTCTTTTTCAACTTCATTGATTCTGTGATTCTGTGTAAACTTCACACTACCAAGGTTTCTACTCCTGGGAATAAGCACAGATGGAAGGATTTTCAAATTTTGTGTTTGGAGAGTGTAAACTCCATTTGGAACAGGGAACCAGATCTCTTCCTTCCCAGGGTAGTCCTCTCTACACTAAATCATTAGTTACTAGAGCCTAACTGTGCCCAAATTACTCCACTCTTAGAAATAACTAAGTATTTGTTGGAGGAGGAACTTCAACCCCTTTCACTCCCCTTTCAGGTAAACTTCTTAACTATTAGGTTCAATGGTCCTTACTCACCTTTCTGTCTCGCTCTCACTGTAGTTTGGTTTGGGGTTTTTTGTTGTTTGGGGGTTTTTGTAAGAAAAGGCGAAACAGGTTTTGGCACCCAAATCCACAGTCCCTTTAAATGATGAAAAAAAAAAAATGATGCAAAGACTAGGTAGCTGGCCTCTTGCACTTTTTAAGAAACATCACATTTGAAACCAAACAACTGGTTTTATTGACCCTGGGTCTGGTTATGAAAGGGTTACTGTTCTTCCAGTTGCCTTTGATTAATTCTGCTAGAATTGAATCATCTAATCCTTTGGAAAACCTACAAAGTAACACAAAGATAGAGAGAACCTTTGCAGTGTTTCTCCTGATTATTATTTTGAAAAAGCTACGGCAGTCAACAGGTAAGAAAAGTTGCCTTCTTTAAACAGAGCTGAGTATATTCTGTATTGTCATTGTACTAAGCTAAATCTGTGGTGACATGAGTAGCTTGTAGTAGCTGTGAATACTTGTGTAAAGTGTTACTTCATCTTGTGGAGCTCAGCTATAAAATTTTTCTCAATTACTAAATCAAACTTGTATTCTGCAATAGCTGTATTACTGTGCCATTTTCAGTTCTTAACATGGAATGTCAAAAACTAAGTTGTCAGTGAATGCTACCACAGAAGCTGAAACTTCCAGAATCATTACATGAAGAAAAACTGTAATACTTTCAGAGATACTCATAGGTATTAAGAAGATTTTGAGTTTGCTGGATTTCTTTAAATTCTATCAGAGTCCCTCAGAACAATGAGGATGGTTGATAAGTAATAAGAGAGTTATCCCACAAGACTTAATATGAAAACAACTTAAAGATGGAGCATATGTGCTAATAGAACAGGCTGAAGTCTGTAAATCTGGTTTGTTATCTTTCTTAAAGAGCCCCCTTAGTTTGGCAAGAAGTTACAATCTTGATAAAGTAATCGTTTGGTGAAAAAGAGTACATATGCTAAAGAATGGACTGACTGGTCAGCATTCCCCCTTTTCTTTTATATGTACAAATGGAATGCAATGAAAAATAAACAAGAAGGGAGCTTGTCCACTGAGTTCTGGAGGGAAAAGTCTTCATTCAAGTTGCAGCCATGGGCAACCATCCATGGAATTCAAATGTCCTGTGCTCTGAATCAAGGCAATGAAATTATGATCTGGGTATTTACTGCTTTCTCAGTCTCTCTTAATGAGATTGATCCAATTTTGTAGAGCACAATATAAACAGACATGAGATAGTTAAATTCTGCAGCTGGGACATAAAGAGAAAATAGAAGAAATGGGGTTAGGGTGATCCAAGTCTTTAATCCATGTTAACAAACCGGGACAAGAAACCTGGTGTTTGCAGTTGAGTATGATAAATACAGAGGTCCCACAGGTGCTGCACATCTGAATGAGGGGTACAGACTAGTCAGGAATCTTTGGGATAACAGTTAAACTATAGACAGAGCCTTTCTCCTGCTCCTTCCCCATCTCACTCTGTAAACAGCAGAGAAGGACAGATTCCTTCTGAGTGATCCAAAAGAAGAGCATAACCCAGGTGCGACCAGATGAGACCTGAGGAGCCATGCCCTATGAGTCATGCTGTGTGGTGTCTGTTCCTCTTGCTTTCCACCCTTCTTTCACACTTGCCTGAGCCCAAAGTTTGATTTTCAACAAAACCAAAGCAAAATAAAGAAGCACTGTAAAAGAATTACGTGGCACAGCTATTTTGCTGTAGAAACTGCAGGGAGAGATTTTTGTGTCCAGCACTTCAAAACTCTACTCTCGTCTGATTATTGTTCTAAATTGCTTTATTTTCTCTGCAGGAGGAAACCTAAATAATACTGGAGAAAAGAGCTTTCTATCGCACTTAAAGCTGGAAGAGGGCTGTGGAAAATTTAGTGATAAATTTCTCCCAACAGTAAAAACGTTGTAACACAGATTGCAGTAGCTAGAAAAATATTTACCAAAATGGTGACAATACCTGTGTAAATGAGTTTGTGCTGACCTGATAGGCAGTCAACCAGTACACCTCTGGTTGAGTTTCCATTTCTGTTTTGATGTTTCACTCAATTCAATATGCTAGTGATGCTACTGTTCTAGCTCCAAGGAGGACGCCAAGAATTGTCTGAAGACTTTATTGCAATTGATTCTGACCTCACTCAGTTCTTAAAATTTCCTGGGAAAAATGTCAGGCAACACAACACGTAAAAGACCTTCTTGATGATGCTTTGAAAGCTTTCATCACTGCATGCTGACAGTGGTTGAAATAGAAAATAATACATAAGAAAATGGTCACAAGCAGCTCCGTTTTAGAGCATGCTGTTGGTAAAGAGAGGATACTAGTGGTGTTGCCAAACCCAAGTTCCAAAACTTTTGTTCTTGACTTAAAAGTATATATACTTTAAGTAGTAATAAATAAATTACTCTTGATTTGAGGCTTTGGATTCTATGCTTTCAGACTTTTATTTCTAGCCCTGACTGTTAGAGAAGTTATTTTTATATTTGGAATTCAAGCTGCAAATCTCTGATGATAGCATAATGCCAAGAATCTAAGGCCTCAAGAAATATACTCAATATCTCAAGGCTGTGATAAAATCACAAGAGTTGGCAGAGGTTTGCATACAGCTGATTTTTCATTCTCAGTTGATGAAGTACCTACAGGAGCTGGTTGCTGGCTTGACTATCAATGCCTGTGTTCTTCTATGTCTGGTCAGTGTGCTTTAGAAGAAGGTCACAATTGTGATTCATTCTGAAAGAGAAGATGGATGCACAAGCAAACCTAACCCCTGGAAATATAAGCAAGTAGAAAGATTTTTAAAATACATTTATGTATATATATGAATAAATATAAAAGTTCCCAATTTAAAAGTATAGAATTTTATATTATTACTTTGGAAAGTTCCTGCCACCTAGTTTGGGGCAATACTTTTGTGCTTAATATTAGCCTTTATCTCTGACTTTCTAGTTTGCTCATGTCATGGTGCATGAGCAATAGTTTGTCAGAAAAAAAGGATTCTGCCTACATTTTGCTGGAAGCCTTATAACATTAAGATTAGCTGCATCTTGGATGAAGAGCCTCAGGACAAAACACTAACTTTGGCTCTCATTGAAGCAACCATTTTTTAAAATTGCCTTTGCTTTCCGATATATATAATATTTTAAAAATAAAAACCCTTATCACTGAAGGCAGTTAAAACTCTCTCAAATCAACTTTCATGCTGATCTATAAAGTGATTTAGAAATCCAAAAACTTTTGGACAGTTGTGGCAATGCAGTAGAAAATAGGTTGTAATTTAAAGTGCCCCAACTATTTTTCCCTAAAATACATTATGTTTCTGGATAATACTTAGCAACATTTTTGAGGTTAGACTGCTTTCCTTCACTTAGGAGATTAGCCATTTTTCAAAGCAAAGAAGTTTTAGCTAGAAGTTTCTAAGGTTCCTAATACTGTATGCTGGCCTAGTCGATAACTGCAAATGATAAAAGGTTTTCTCTCAGCCTTTGTGTTTTCTGGCTGCATGAGAAACTGAATGAAGATATATGAGATGACACAGCAGGCTTTTTAATCCTTTAGAAATGGTTGGCAAAGTCACCTCTTTACTTACAAAAAGTAAAACATAGAAAGTTGGAGTATATGGGTAATTTTTTTTTTTTTTAAATATGTGTCAATTCTTTTTGTAGTCTGCTGCATTTTCACAGTCAGGGGTTGGGTGAAGGACAATACTTTAACATACAGAGACATGTTTATGGCAAGTTCAAAAGTTTATGAAACAAAGGTGCTGATAATTCCAGGAGAAGCAGGAAAATCCAGGGCCTTTGAAAAGCTTCTGTGGGTTTTGCTTAGAGCCCTGTCTGGAATTTGCTATGGCCAGAATGAGAGGGATGCTATGAAAAATAAATCTGAAATGCTGCAGTGCACTGCATAGCGTGTTGTAGGCAGATTTATATAACAGAACTCACTTTAAAGCTTTAAAGGCACTCTAAGCCTTTCTTTTGTGAAAATCTAATTGAGATACCGAATGTGTCACAGTAAGACGCAGAGTTTATATTTTACCTGATTTGAGGAAAGTTAATTGACAAAAAATGGTAGCAGTATGAAAGCTCTATTTTTCACATCCTTTTTTTGCTGTTCTTCTTTGCAATCTGCAACTTTTCTGTAAACATGGTGTTACTCCTTACACCAGCTCTTAATTGAACAGTGCTTCTCTTGTGAAGGTGACCAATATCTCTGACAAAATATGTAGTGACTGTCTTGCAAAGGAAAATCTAGTGGACTTAATGCAAAGTTGGGTCTTCATTAAATACTCTGCCCTGCTTGTCTCTTTTCAATTGATAGTATAGATACAAGTCCCATAATCTGAAATGAAAGCTAACAGGGCTTCAGTCCTCACCATTCCCTATTCCCCTTAAATTTCCATCCAGAACACCAGCACGTCTTATCAGCCACAAACATAACTGAGAAAATGGGATACAACCTCCTTGTTAATTCCAGCTAAAAAAAAAAGAAAAATTAACTCAAATTGGCAGCAAGGTGGTGGTAGGCTGAGTTATCCAGTTCCTCTGGGCATTCCCTGGGTGCCACCACATTACCTTTCAGAGTGAATCTGTCTGAATTTAACTTCAGCCAGAGGGCTGTCCCAGGCCCCAGAGTAGTGTCTGGTTTCCAGGCTCCCACTGGTGATAAGTGCTTAATGGTGTGACACCCTGTGAGTGTTTCTGGTCTTCCACCACTGGTTGGTGTCATGACCTGTGAGCTTCTGCTTTACCTTCCTTTGATTTTGAAGGGTCAATAGGGGTATCTTGATGCAGCCTCAACTGTATCATACGCAGTTTTTATCTGCTAATGTTCATACAGGTTGTGGATATTTGAATAGCTAAGCCAGGCTTTCAGAAAACAACGTGGCTGGAGCTGACAACAACATGCAACCACAATGCCTTATCAAGAAAGCTGAAAACACAACAATGAAATCAATATGCTAGAGGGTGGGCACTATATAATTAGGAAGCTGCAGCTTTATTCTTGTCTCAAAAGCTGTAGAAAGCCATGACTACCCTCCTATTTCTGCATTCCCTCACCCATTGCTTATTTTTATACTGAGACAACATGCTGGTTGACAGAATCTTACTGATTTTCTTCCCCTGAACAAATACAAGACATACATGCAATCTTCTTTTTTTATTGTTAGTCTACCACCTTCCACAAACCACCTCTCTTCTCAGAAGAGGTGGTAATATTTCCATATGGTTTCTGCTACTGTTTTTACAATGCTTTGCATTAAATTCTGTGGGGAGACCACCCTGTTCATTTTGGTTATGTGAGACAAGAGATGCCACGGGAGCCTAATGGCTGAGAGTTAGAGAAATGTGTATATGTGACAGTTCCCTACCCACTCCAAGCACAGACAACAATCACAAGTGACACACGAGGTTGCTAAGGCTGAAATACTGGTGTTGCTTAACACCAATTAACAATGGCTTAACAATGTATCCATCTCCTTACTTCTTCTTACTCCCCAGACTGGATTCTTCCTGTGAAATAACATACTAAAACCAAAACTTCTCTGGATTTGAGAATAGAAACCCAAACCTTTACTTATGCCTTGATTTTGTTAAGCATGCTGACATGCAGTGGGGTGTGCACTGGTGCAACATGAGGGTTGGAGGGATGGTTGTGCTGTGGGCTGCTGAGGAGCAGGAGGGATATGGCACATCTCCCCTTGTGTGGGGCTGGTGTGTGAGTCCAGGCGCCAAGCACCAGAGGTCCTTCCTCTCTTTTGGGATGCATCTGGAGTGCCTGCATCTCTTGAGCATCCACCATCTCACAGCATCTGCAGTGCAGGGAGAAGAGCTGGAGATCTTTCACAGAACGGTTCATTATGCTGAGTTTGGACTCCCAAATGCCATGCAAAAGAAGTAAGACTTTCCCACATTTTACAGGATATGAACTGACATACCTTGCAGATCTGGCCCTCGTTCACACATAGAAGGTACTAAATCTATAGATTTCCATCACATCTGCATGGAATCGCATGCTTTTGCTGATGCAACAATAGATTAGTTACCTTATAGACCCTCTCTAATAAGGATTGCTCAGAATACATCCATACATATATGAAGGTGTAATAGCAAGTCCTGTGTTCTGCCTCCACAAACAAAATGTTGACTCATTAGCATATATTGTATTTCAGGTAAGATTTTCTATGGACTACAAGGCTGGTCACTAGTGAAAGAGTGACAACATCTATGATTAGGGGCAATCTTGATGAAAGGACCAGAGTGGCTGTAAACTGAAATTTATGTGTGTACAGTAAGAGCAATTTAAACTGGCTCCACTACAGTATAATGATGTGTTTCCAGCCAAAAACAATGTGTTAAGTACATTTGAAGCTGATCATTGATATGTATTTTGGGATTGTTTCACTCTGCAGCAATGTAAGGAACAGGGTGTGCTCATATCTGCCAATCTGCTTTCTAGCTACACTTCAGTAAAAAGCATGATAAAAGTAAAAAAGAAGCAGTCACTCCTACTGCTAAAGATTTTTTAATTATTATTTATTTTGTTTCCTCAATCACTTTGCCTTACTCATTTGGCTGGGAGGCAAACGCGCTCCCTGTTGATTTATTTCCGCTCAGCCGGAGGCTTTCACTGCTCGGTTTGATTCCTAATATGGCAGTGACAGCAGGTTTTGTCTGACTTCCAGAGGGCTCCTCTCAGCTCCTGGAATGCAGCAGGAAAAGAGTCCTGCAGAGGCCAACAAAGACAGTTGTTGGATTAAGACTAATAAGGACCAGAAAATGGGCTTCCCCAAGTGTGCTGAAATCCCTGCTTTCACTGTCATTTAAATCACCGCTTTTCTCTTGCTCTATGGTAAGGCTAGGAGTTGTTTCCCATTACCCAGCTGAATGGTCTTATGGGGTACTGTCAGAAGGCCTGTTTCTCATAAAGTTTAGGAAATATCTACTTCATCACAATGAAGGTTTTTACATTAGTGTATGGCTTTGAGAGCACGCTGTCGCAGTATCAGTGGGTTAATTATAGCACAGAGGAATAATATGGGAATTGAAAAAAAAACTTAGTATCTCTACTTTTATTTTGGTTTTCTTACCTGTTTGATTCAAGACTCACCTTTTCAATGTTCTGAAATATCTGCTCTCGGTAAACTGATTTTTATTTTATCCTTTTTTTCCTTTTAATAAAATGTTCCTCAGGTAATAGTCTTATCAAACTCACCAAATCTAGAAATGGCCTTTGCTTGTGACATACCAAAATCCAAAGGATTAAATTCCTCTACCAAGCAGGGTCTCTAAAAGGTTAATGTGGAGCTGGAAATTAATTTCATTCCAAATACAGAACAATAGTGTGCAGTGACATGACTTTGTGATAAGCATTTGTTAAAGCTAAATCCTCCCTAAGCCCTGCAATTGTTTTCCTTTGTGCTAATGGCAGGCTAACCGGAGGCGTTCCCTCTCTCTTTCTCTCCTGAGAGCATCAGAAAAGCAAGTTCACTGTTTGCTAAATCTGGTGCTTTTTTACTTAAAACCTCGGTTCTCCTTACTGCATTCTTTTTAACATTTGTGATCTTTAATTTTAACAGGAGATATTCTCTCTTTTTGAAACTCACAAATTTAATGTCATTGCTTGCTGATTGCCATTGCTGGCATGTACATTTAAATTATTTCTTATTGCTTATGGCTGTTGAGTGACTGTCTTGACTTGATTGTTTACAAGCAAAGAGAAAAAAGAGGCCTGTTGGCCCCTAGGTACTGACTAACACAGAAAAATGTTCGATAGAAGTTTCCAGAGGAAAGCTGAAGCTTGGGACTCTAGGGGAATTGTTTGCATCATGTTCATACCATGACTTTTAACAGAAGTCGGGTGCCTTTGAAAATGAACCCATCTACAACTCCAAATACTTAATACCTTTGAAAATCCATTCTAATTTTGGTGAACATTGCTAGAAAGAGTATTGTTCTGCCAGCTTAGCATCACTGAAATTCTTTGTATTCTCTGTTATACACAACAAATACTACTTTGGCTTGGAAGCAGTGTCCTCCACCTTTCCTTTACCGTAGTTTCAATCTATTGATTCCAAATAAAAACACCAGTTTCATGCCTCTGTCATCCTCTTCCTCCTCCTCATCTGATAAGCACAAAGACTCAGGCTTTTTTTTTCAAATACTTCTCCTTTCAATTCTGAAGAGCCAAAGAGTTTCAAGAATTCACATGTGCTTTTTGGATTCCTGGATTATGTGATTTTATTACAGATCGTGATCCCTTGACTAGACTACATCAAGATCTTGTTTCAATGGAGTAGCAGGCAGAAATATGCTGAGCTGCCCAGATTCAATCTGGTTTGCCACTGGAGCACAAGATTGGATTGCTCCACCACTTTTGTACCAAATTGGCTATCTGCTGTATAAATGTGTAGCAGGTATCCAAGCTGAAAACTGTCATGTATCTTTGGATTTCTGACAGGTTGTGTCATGTTTGACTGCCCTTTAAGCTAAAGTGGTGTACAGTCAGTGGTGAATCTGTCAGTCAAACATCCATTTGTGCCATTAAGAGACTGGGGCAATTTGAAGAAGAATTTGGGTACATTGGGGCATGAGCTATTGGTTGTGTAATCAGAAATACTTCCATCTTTCACCTAATGGCACTGTTTTTCAAGTTATCTGTCCTCTTGTCTTATAGCAGGACTAATGTTCTTGGCAGCAGAGTGTTCTTAATGCAGATGCTGTTGGCCTTGAATGCTTGTTCTTTTCCTTGAATCTTAGCTCTTAAATAAATCCTGGTCGTGTTATTTGTTACTTGCCTGGACTAAAAAAAAACAAGGTAAATTGTTTGTTCTCCCAAGGACTTCAACACTTCCATGACTCTCCAGTGGACATAATCTCAGTGTTACTCTTGTCTAAGTAAAAATTTGCCTTAAGTTTCAGGTCACTGCTTCTCATTATGTGTAATCAACAGGAATGCGAGCAGGCATTCAGCCTCCCAGCCCTTCCTCTGCAAGTACCCAAGTTAAAAATCTGACCTTCGGGCTTTTAAAACCTCATTTTTTTGATGATGGTAAAAAATAGGTTTTCACTCAGCTGTCATTTTTGAAAAACAGATGTAACTTAGCTGAACTCAGTTGAAACTGCTGATAAATTTAGCCTACATTGTAATTTCTCGTGCTGAAATTGAGATTAAGGTGTTGTCCATCCCAATAAAATCTGCTTTTGATCTTCTTTTCCATACTGTGGTTAAATTTAATCCAAAGCAAAACCAGTCTTCCCAACAATATTGGGAAACATCATCTAGAATGGCCCCTTCCACTCCCTGAGCAGATGCAGTTCTTGCCTTGCAGTGTTCCAGAGTCTTCTCACCACCAGGAAGCACATCAGGCAGGCTCGTCCTTAGCCTTGGCTCTGAGCAGGGAATAGGGAAAGGTTTCTTGTGCCCTCCCTCTGTGGTTAAATAGGCACAAAAAAACCCTGTCTCATGACTTGCTTTAGCTTTCATATACAGGATTGGTGCTGTGCATGTTCAGACACTAAAGAGTTTGATCCTCCAATTAACAGTAAAGTTAGATGCCACAAATAGCCTATATGAATTTTCAAAATATTTTCCAAAATCCTGCTAAAAGACACTGGATGTGTTGGGAGGCAGAAGAGAGAGGGAGAAAGAAAGCTGTTAAGTACTTTCTCCAGGTAATTCTGAATGCATGTTTTGTAGGCTAAAAGCAAGACTACAATCCTGTACCTCCCTCTTTCCATTTACAGTTTTTCCTTAAAGCTCAAATCTAACAGAAAAATAATGAAAACAGAATGAGAACTAAGATTTATGTAAACATCTCAGGTAGAAAAAGTACTCAGTGTTATTTCAAATTGAAACTGAGAACTGGATGCTGATAGATCCCCTTTATACATGCAGCCACTGGTAAATGAAATGTAGTTTGAAAGTCTTGATATGCTCTTAAAATAAATATCAACCTAGATAAAGCATAACTAGGGTTGGTTTCTCAACTGTGAAGAGTTCAGGCTGCTTTACCGGTAGTCACTGATGTTATAAGGCTACTTTTTCTCTTCCTTCTGTACTGCAGCATTCCTGCAGTATGAGGTCTCAGTGCTATTTCTTGTTTAATCATATGAATAAAAAAAACGTGTCTCCTTCAAGTTGTCTGAGACTGAAAGCTTACCTGAATGAGAAAAGCAGTTTATAAAGTAGAAGCACTAAGTTTTTATTAAAAACATCAGCATTATTTTGCGGTATATTGGTTTACATTTTTCTGGTGAGTCATTTGTAAGAGCTAAGGTAATTGGGTGTTTCCTGCACTTTCTATCATATGTAGATAAAACACCCTGCTGCTTTGCTTTTCTATTTTTGCTATCCTCTGCTTCTCCTCCCAACTCACCTAATGTTATTTTGGACTGTGAAGGTATGGAATACAGGGCCAAGACTGGGTTTGCTGCATTCAAAGCAAATTCTCATGTGTAAACAATATGACAGTTCAGTGTTTTTGATCTGAGTCAGCCTTTATAACTGGCTTTGCCAGTTTTTGAGTGTGTTGCTTGTAACGCTCTGTGGAAGAACATACAGTTTACCCTTAAGCAGGGTACATTTGCTTTTTTCCATGTAAAGACAATCACAACACAGTAGCACCATGCTGACGTGCAGTCAAGCTGTAAAACCTTACTGTGGCAATGCTGACATGAAGAGCTGGCAGCGCAAAATGTATATTCTTGCTAATTCAGTCAATTGCTAATACAGTAGTTAGACTAGCTTTTGTTTTTAATGGACTTTCTCTGTGTTTCAGGGTTGAGTAATTCCTTTAAGTGAAAACTGCCACTCATTCCAATGTGGTTTTCTTCATTACTCAGTAGTACTGGCATGCCTATCTGTCCTCAATGCAGCTTGAGATTAGGACTCTTTTTGCCTCACAGCTTCTGGATTTGGGGTTTGGGGTCTTTGACAGGTGAGGTTTTGGGAGCAGAGAAGTAACCAAATAAGGAGTATGTTTGTTACCAATCAGAACTTTATGAAAGGAAAAAAAACATGTCAACTTATTTCAGAGAAAAGAAGCAGACATGGAAGGTTACTCCCTACAGCACTGAGTCTCCATGACATTTGTCCTAAGTAAAGGTGTCTCAGTGCTCGGCTGTGACAAAATACTCTTTTTGAATAGGTATCGTCTACACTTCTTTCTGACTGGCATTACTTCCTTTCAGTTCTATCTATTGGCACAGCCTTTCATGACATGAAAGAAATCCCTGTTTTGGTTTGGGTTTTTTGCTTCCTTCAAGTTATTTTTGGGTGTATTTCCTCACCCTTGTCTCTATGTAGCACACTAATGTTCATTCCTAGCTATTTAAGTCTGGAAGCACAGAGAAATATTGTCATGCAAATAGAAATTCTTAACTAACCAAAGCTTTTTTAAATCCCCCTGGGTTTCTTTCATTCAAGTCCCCTAAAATTTTGATGTTCACACCACCACTCAGCAGCATCACCTACTGGGATTCCTAAAGTTGACGCCTTTCCACCATGATCCACGATGTAGGCAAATACTTAGAACAGAGGATCAAAGATGCTGATCACACAAGCAAGGTGAAGGAGGGCACTCAATGAACCTGGACCTGGCACCAGCCTTCAATCCACGGAGTAATTGAAAGGAGCACAAAAAATACAATGTTCCCAGCAGAGCAGACTGAGAAGCCATTTCACATACCTCATAACCTCACCTTGCTCTCTCAAGAGGTGTTGAAATGTAGATTTGGATTCCACCAGCCAACAGAGACCTCTGAAGAACATTTCCTAAATCAGCAGTAAGCAGTTTAACCTCTTGGCTGTCAGCAAAAGAGGGATGGAGAGCAAAAGCCTGTGTTTAATTGCTTAATTTTCTAAAAGAAAATAGATAAACCAAAAAACCCCTAAGCTGGGACAGCTGTGGGGAAACAGTGGAGACTTGAAAACATGATGCGTAATTCCTCTCCATCATATTTTATCCAGGCATATTGAGGCAGCTCTCCACCCAGGTGTCTGCCCTTCCAAACCCCAGCCTTTGCTACCTCATGCTCCCCATGTGCTCACTTTTTCAGCCTGATTTTTTGATTGCAGCCTCCACTTGGCAGCACATGCCTCAGTGAAATAGGGCGATTCTGCCTCCAAACCAGCTCAGGTATGGGAGACTTCAAGGTACTAACAGTCCAGTGCAGTACATCATTATGTACCCAGGTGCTGTTGTTTTCTGCTAAAACATCCCAAAAGGTCTGCTCTTTAACCTTGGGTTGTTTGGGGTGTTCTGTATTCTGTGTTTCTGCTTCTCTCTTCACTCTTCTGCCTGTTGTTATTCTGCAGTCCATGTGTATTCCCCTTTCCCTCCTCCCCAGTTCGCTTGAGGACAGTCTTTTGAATCTCTCTAAGCCTCTGTGTATTATCTTCTGGTATTCTCAGTGCCACCAATTTAATAAATAAAAATTTCATTTTTTTTCCCCTCTATATCATCAAAAAGCATTACATAAATTCTAACTCAGCATTCTGCTGGAATTTGCTGCCTGAGGTATTGCCAGTTTGCTTTGGTTTCAGTCTGGATTCCTGTACTGGAGAGTCTGCCTATATCAGCAGCCCAAATTAATACCTCCCCACCATTTGATATAAATGCCTCTTTCATCTTACTTGCTATTATATTCATTCTATTTGTATACAACCTTGACAATGCAATATGCTTTTTTATTTCTTTATTTGTTATCTAAGATTGCAGGTGCCCTGCTCCAATATGTTAAGTTTTTAAATGCCATGCTGTCTCTCCGCCTCCTAACTACATTCAAGCTTCCTGAGCAGTCAGTTCCTCCCCTTTTGGTGCAAATGCAGGGGAACAAGTTTTACTGCTTGGATGCATGTAGTTTCCATGTAATCACACTTAAAAGGTGCTTGGTTGAGTTGCTTTGCTTTTCCACAAGAGTATTCTGTGTTTACCCACAGCCAAAACTCAAGGTGCATTTTCCTGTTGGTTCAACCCCGTTTGTTGCAATTCATAAAACTGTTTGTTTTGCCTGTGTGTAACTGTGCTGAAATGAACCCCCTGGATACAAGAGACAGATCAGCTGCCCTTGCTCTTGCAGTAAACTTAATCATAAGCTCATAAGCACTAATTTGTGCTGGTTTTAAATAAGAGTTTTGGCTTCTTTTTTTTTCTTTTTTTTTTTTTCAATTTTATGCTACTTTCCCCATCTGGCACTATAACATTTGTTGTTATGTTCCAGTTGGAAGCGCTGTGGGTGGAATTGCAGACTCAAGAGCTGGCTGAATAACCCTTGGGCCACTGTGAACTGTTTCTGTTTCCACTGTTAGCTCTGCATGTTGAACAACCTCAGATTGGGATTTTTGGGTGAGGGAATCGTTAGCTGGCTGTCGGTTTTACAGCACCTCCTTCTTCCCAAAGCTCCCTGGTTCTCTGAATTCAGTATTTCAATAGCAACTTGACGTTCATCTAACTGCATACCAGTGAAGAGTTGTTGTTTTGAGACTACTCTACTACACTATCCCATTTAACTCTTTTCATTATAGGCAGGCTATTGTTAGTTTTTATAAATAGCAACCATTGCTTCCCCACTATAAATGGATTCCTGAACTCCATTATTCCTATGAAAATCTGTCTAATGTTATTGAATGTGAAATTACAAATGTTTTCATTTATAAGTTACCCAGTCTTACAGCATCTTCTTTTGAAGATGCTGATGAGAATATGTAATCCAAAGTCATCTGTCTTGTTACACTATGACATATAATATAAGCACAAAAGGGCCCGATGGGATTGTGCTTTGTGTGTGTGCTGTGTCTGGAGCAGTCCACCCCCAGGGCACAGACAGGCATTAGCAAGTGTAATACAAGTCTTTTGAACTCAGCTGTTCACAGCCGTCATGGCCATTCTGACAGCCCATCTGACTGCAGTTTCTCAACTCCGTTCACAGCCAGCACGCTACTGGGTGGTATTGGGAGAATCTCCCAGGCACACCACTCAATCCTCAACCCCCTTAGTAAAAGGGATTTTAAAATGTGTTTTGTAGGACTGGCATAGATGCTGCACAGAAAATACTGTCAGCTACCCACCTCTTCCTTGTATTGATCAAGTGCTGGCTTCAGCTGAAGACTTGGCCCATAACATCAAGTAATCTGTAGCCTGTGGGGTTATGGCAGCTATGATGAGAGTTGCTAAATAGCAACACTAGCTGAGAATTGGACATTATGTAGTAAATAAGTTTTCAAAAAACAAACAGACAAAAAAACAACAATCCAGTTTTTAAGGAAATCTGATAGGGAAAAAAAACCTCACAAACCGTACATTTTATACCAAGAGAATTGTTTCTAATGAAAATGTTTTCCAGTATTTCTCTAGAGACATCAGCTGCTCCATAAAAATAATGTCCAAACTTTAATTTGCTCATTTGTAGAGGAAGGTGAAAGGCCCAAGAGCTTGTGTCAATAAATATAAACTATAACTTTTATGCAATCTAGAAGGTACCATAGCACTTGTACTCCTTCTTAGTCATTTTACCATATATTGTTTCTTCCACAGATAACATATTTTCCCCCTCTGGCTTTTCTTTCTATTCAAAGCTTTCCATTCCTCTGAAAAATACTAGTTTAGACAATCCAGGCAGAATATCACTCTAAATGCATTATTTCAGAGACTTTAATTAACCCCTCTAATCCAAGCATGAATAAACAGAAGAGAAAAAGTCAGGGAAATTATCCATGGCCTGGATGCCACAGGCATCATGTGAGTCATCCCTCTTTCTCGGGAGGAAGGGTTTATATGCCCACAGAGGGAGCATGTCCCATGATTCTTGGGAGAAATCAGCAAATCTGTGGGAATTCCCAGGAAAGTTCTTCCTGGTTTGTTTTGCTCCTAGAGCCCAGCTGCTTTCCATAACACAGCTCTGGCATATGTTGCTGTTACTCTCCAAAGGCAGAAGCGTGCAGGTATTGCTGATTCTGTCAGCCTTCATCCCATGCACAGTCTCTATAGAAAATAAGTTTTTTGCTGTGTTAAATGGCTGTTCTCCCCACTGCCCGCCAAGAATGCTTCACCTTGAATCCAGCCCTGCTCCAGCTTGGCTCTAAGGCCCTGGCTTGGTCTTTCCTTGGTTTTCCATCCCGCTGCTCTGTTGCAGGATGAGGGTGATTATGGCTCTTTAGCACGGAACGGACAATCCACCCTGCAAGTCTCCTCTGCCCTAACTGCGTTTTCACAGCTGTCTGTAAAGCTGCATTTCCAAACTTGATTTTCTTTACTTCTTGAATCAATTTCCAAACTCTTCAGGAATTCATTCTGCTTCCCGGAATGGCAACCCTGACTCTGCTGACACCTTTGCTCTAAATGTCAGCGATGTATGTATACTTTGGCATGGGTTGGGCATAAATTTTCTCCTGATGGGGAAAAAACAAGTGCTAATGAGCACCTGGTTATCTCCAACATTTTGAAGACAAAAGTACAGCTGGAGGCAATTCTGGCACTGTATTTCTTCTCTGTTTCTGCATTTTAGTTGAGAACATCTCATTACATTTTGTTGTATGAAACTATTCAGCTGTATCTATAACTAGTTTCTTCTAGCTTGTTTTTTTTCCTGTTAATCATGTTAGGCTTATAGAGGGTTGTAGAGGGTTTTCTATGATCCCACTGCACAGAGCTACATGGGATTTTTTGCTTTAAACCATTAAGCTCCCCACACACCGAGTCTCAGAACTGTAATTGCACACCAAATCAATTCCAGTGTTATCCCTATAGCATTTTTCAAATGTATCAACTTCTAGGTACTTTTTTTTCATATTATGATTAGATTATAGAAGCCTTAAAATTATTTTTAAAAAGATGGGCACTGTCCTTCTGTTTGCATTCAGAATAAACCATTGTAGTAAAACATCCCAAGCCGAGCACATTGTTGATGCTTTTTTGCTGAAGATCCATACAAATGGAAAATTATGTGCTAAATTCTCTCCTACCTATCTGGAAAATGATTTTTCATTGATTACTGATCCCTATAACAAATTTTTCATCCTAAAACATACTGATAAGCAATCATTCTCAAGTTCCACCTTTTCCTCACAAATAGTCATTTGCCGTGATTTTCTTCTTTTGACTTGTAATATTTTTTGCATTGTAAAGTTTGTGTTTGTAAAATCTGTAACAATGAAGTGCATCTTGTTTACAACATGTCTGTAACTAATCATTATTATAAGAGGGTTCCAATTGTGTATATATGTGCCTCATGGTCCAAATGACTCCAGAAGTTTTGATACTACATACCACTTCAATTACTTTTTAAATAGTGTGTTGGCATCTTCCTACAAATTTCAGGAAAACAAAATGTGTCAGCTAGTTCCCCAGTGCTTTAAAAGCTGTTCAACTATCCTCCATTGATACATTACTATAAAATCTACAATGCACAAGTAGTTATGAATTTTACATCTTTTTAGCATTCATGGGTAGACCGTTAATGAGGGAATAAATAGCACATTTTTATTGAATCCCACACACTTGTTAATTACTAAGCAAAAGACAGACAACCATTCTGTCCCCTTTGGCACAGGAACATCTGGATGCAAGATCCTTTCTTCCAGATAGATGGGTGAGGTCCATCCACAGATACCTGTGGATGTAATGTGGTTCTAAATCCCTTTTTACTTGAAAGGAATAAAACTGTAGGTTGAAAAAACAGTGATGTTCACCCATGGAGAGAAATTAATATTTTGAGGTACAGTTTATTTGACTAAAGATAGATCTTTACTCTGGAATAAGATAACTATCCAGAGTACATAAAGAGATGCTTATTTCTTTTCATTGGCATCAGATGTAGTCATTTCTACTTGATCAGAAGAATTCTGCCCTTTATGCCCAGGCTAGGCACTTAAGAGATGATTCGTCATTGCAGGGCTGTAATATCAGTTCTGTCTTCCTTACTAGTCTCAGTTATTCAGTGAGTCTCTTTACATATTAAAGTATTACTCAGCATGAGTAATGGTGCCAGCACTGAAGTTATGTTGCAAGTAGAGAGGAGAGATGTTTCCATTAGCACTAAACCTTATCTCACAAAAATCACTGGAGACTGGGACTTCCCAGAGGTTCTGCTTTCTTTTGATTATCATCCCTTCCTCCAGTAATTGACTCCAAACAGTTCTGCTTCTGTTATTTGGTGGAAGAGAATCTGTCTTTTTCAGAGATTTATTCATGAAGTCACAAGAAAGTCTGTGCTTAGGTATCAGGGTTTCTATATATAGGGTGCAGCAAATAGATTACTGGGGAGTTGAGGGAGTTAGAGATAATGTCATGGAATATGGGAGAGTGTAACTGAAGATAATGCAGTGGTAGAGGGGCTCACATGTGGGACACAGAAGAATGAGGAGAGGGGAGAATTAGGCAAGACCAGGATACTTCAAAAATTAGAAAGTGGATATAAAATCTGAGGATAAACTCAGCCAAAATCTCTAATGGCCCATCCATTTACTTGAGCTGGACACCCTATTCTGATTTTAAATGTTTGTGACAAGTAAACATGTTTAATACTTTCCTCTGAAACAAAAAAGGAGGATCATGGTTTCAGTTAAGTGATATCAAATTTGTATCTGGATTAGCATGACAATTTTATCCTCAGATGAAAACAAATAAGAGTATTTTATCGTATGTTATGCCCCCTTCTGTGCTCCGTTTGGTAGCTCTGCCACTGACAGTTCTGCACTACAGTGGTACCATTTGAATCTTTCCTACTAAACAGATGGCATTTGACTGAGCCTAATTCAAATCCCCAGATGACAAACAGAAGAAACTGATCAGGACAGGAAAAATAAACTGCAGAAACCGATCTTCTGGGTCTTCTCCCATGGTCATGAGTTATCTGGGATCAGGTTTTGCTCTAATACCAGCATAAAGACAAAAACTATAGAAAGTCAATAGAAGCATATCATTTAAAGTGAGCATACACATAGACATAAAAGCATCCACATACACTGATTTCTAGGTTAAAAATATTTTTCTTCTAAATGTGGATTATTTATCAATCTAGGAATATTTCTGCATCCCTTTATAAATCATTACTGTACAGTTCTTATGGGCATATGAATAATCATCAAATCTGTGTATATTGTCTGTGCACAGGCACAGATCAGTAAAGTATTGGTTTATATTGCCTGCATTTAATAGAATTATTCCATTCTAATCCCCTTAATAATAATGTCTTTCTGTACTGTTTAGCCTTCCAGCTCACTCTAGTTACTCAACTTATATTTTGACAGCATCTTATCTCATTTTCATATCTTAACACTCTACCATTGACTCCTTGACTACTGAACTTTCTTAGTATATATTACCTACACCTAAAACATCATTTTCATGTTAACACAGTTTTGCTTTCTGCATGGAGCCTCAGCAAAAGTGATGAGCTTTTCTCAAGTATCAACTGATGTTGAAGGGGTCCAGATTTGTGTGTTTATCATCTTCAAACCCTATATGTAGTAATGTTGAACTCAATATTAAAACAGAAATAGACCTCTGTTGGCTTTTTGCTAGCATTTTGCTCTTCACATGATACTCCTTAATTCATACATTGTGCAGCCACAAGGAACTCTTACAATCCCCTGTCTTGCCTCAAGCATAAACCTACCCAGATTTAATTTCTGTTTGAACTTGAGTCTTTTGAGGGAGAAGGAGTCTTAACCCTCTGTTACAAAGAGTTCACCACAGACTCTGAGAAGCTGTTTCAGCTGATTCAGTCTAACTGCTAAAATATATGCCTATTTCTAAGTTAGAATTTGTCTGGATTCTCTTCACAGCCATTGGATTTTACTGAAGAGTCCAGTACCAAAATTGCACTCCCTTCAGAAGAACTGTAGACTCTGATCAAGTCACTCCATAACTTAACTGTGCTGATCATCTGGGTCTTCCACAAAAAGGCATATTTTGACTGTAGAAGAGTGCAGTTACTCATTAATTGAAACATTAATTTCATTGCAGAGTCACAAAGCATGGTTTGGTCATAGTAAGTGCAGGGTTCATTTGTCATTCTTCTGTAGCCCCAGCCTTTTCTCAGGAGGGAAAGGAGAAGCCCTCTCCTTCGATAGTGGGCATTCAGGCCCTCTTTATGACTTGTGGCTGGCAGGCACTTTATATAGCCCCTACCAGCTCACTCAGGGGAAGGCTTGCCTTGATCTGCATCACAGTTCAGCTGCCTAAACACAAAGAGGTACCTACCCAAATTTTGGTGACAGTACCATACAGGTTGTTAAAAGGATGAACTTGAGATGCTTCAAGTGGTGCTTTGTGGTGAGCCTAAACAGAAAAATAACTGAGCTCAGTGAAGGTACTGCTAATTAACACCACGAGGGAAGAATGATAGCTTATTCTCTAAACAGGAACATGGCTGTTGTAACAGTTTAAGGACTGACAGCACTATTCTTCTAAGCAGGCAAAATTTCCATTGAAATTATAATCACCGAGATATTTCTTCACCACTGTAATGTCTGTGAAAGTTTTTCTTGCGCAAGGAATACCTGATTAGGTACCAAATGAGTTGTTACTTTGCCACCAGAAGTCATTCAAAATAACAATGGGAATTCAGTAAAGAGTGGCAAAACCGATACGTAAACTATGCTGATACCATGTTCTCCACCTTACACTGAGGTAGAGGGCTGGTATTTTAGGGGCAGAGTCCCTTCCTGCCGTGCAGTCTGGCTGTGTGCCAGACCCACGGACCCTGCTGTGTCTGTCGCAGCTCATCAGGGAGGTCAGAGCGGGGGAAACCATGGTGCAGCACTTATCCGAGGAGTGACAGGAATAATCGCCACGTGGCTGTAGAGCATCCAGCCACCCCAGCCCTGTGTCTGCTCTGTTTGCATTTGGCAGCACTCCCTGGTCTTGGGAAAACCACCCCACAAACCATGGCTAAGAAATGCTTGCAGTAAATAAATAATGTTAAAGTGAAAACACTTCCAGGATGGTTAATGAGCTAAGGAACAAAGTTAGATGGATTTTACATCACCTTCATGATGTTAAAGAGATAATGCAAGAAATATTTTGTACCTTTTTGCATCAGGAATGCTTGAAAAATCATACAGGAGTTTTTCCATAGTAGAAATTAACTTTGTTTAAATACAAGCTGTAATGGTTTTGTTTTTTTTTTTTTAAATCTACTCTTATATGTGTGGAATTAAAATTTGTATAAAACACACAGAACTGTCCTTCTTAGCTCTACTTCTTCTCTTGAATGCTTAGATCCCTATGTGAAGATCCATCTGATGCAGAACGGCAAGAGGCTGAAGAAGAAAAAGACTACAATTAAAAAGAACACTCTGAATCCCTACTACAACGAGTCTTTCAGCTTTGAAGTACCATTCGAGCAAATTCAGGTAATGTCAAACAGTGTTTTGCCTTCCCTCTCCATTCCATTTCTCAGCCCTTATAAATATTTAACAGGAATCTAGTTAATTATCACGTGTGCATGCCTTCATTAGCACCTAGCTGCCAGCCCTGTGCTACATTAGATGAGTGTGACTGCTTCAAGAGGGAAATGATAAAATGCAAAGTACTTATGAAGCTTTGATTCATCAGTGAGAAATGGATAACTGACGTTTTCTGTCAACAGAAATGGCTTTTGGGAAAAAAAAAATCCACAGGGAGATAGTGAAGGAATGTGCCAACAGAAAGTATAGGGATAAAAGAAAAGACATATAAAGCATTTTCCCCCAAATTATTTGAAATAATAAATTGGCATTGTCTGTGTTGCTTATGCATTTATTGGCCCTGTTCTTTGAAAGCACTCAGCATCCCTCTTAAGTAAAACACCTAATTCACCCACAATATTTTTCAGTTATTTGTTATACTACGCCAACTTTTTCAGTGATTCCTAAGTCCCTTGGAAAAAGGCATTTGAGAATCTCAGAGGTCAATACTGCAGTACTGTTCTCTTGGCACTTAGGAGAGCTCCAGCAGTTCTTCAGTTCCTAAAATTAAGGGTCTCAGAAATCAGCACAGTGAGCGGGAAGTCACGTACATTAGCAGTGGGAAATACCAGGACAAGGCATTATGTAATTTTTTTCAGGGACTGTTACCTACCTTTGGGCTACTAGGAGGCAGATAATCTCTAATGAGGGAGGTTTAACTTCTTTTGATGTTAACTGGTCTTCTATCACAAGAGAGAAGCTCTTCTTAACCGTCTCAGGAGACGTGGGAGAAGAACTGCATGCTGGCTTCCCACCTGCCCATAGAGCCCCAGAACCATGGAAATGTTAAGCAATGCAACAGCTTTTCTGGCCAGAGCTGAGTGGGAAAAGTGTCCTTTCAGAGACCTCCCAGTTTGAATGGCCATAATTAAAATAGTCTGGAAATACATCCTCTCATGGCTTGTAAGAGAGGTCCAGGTAAGAGTTAGGTGCCCAAAGTTTAAATAGGTTTAAATGGCTTGGACAAAATTGGGAGTCCCCTCTAGATGAGCTGAGACCATGGTATGGGTTTTCATACTCTGTATCTTGGATTTTGATAGTAACTGTACTGGAAATAAGCCCAGGAGCCAAGGCCTACATTCTAAGTAGAACTGTGATCTTGCATTTTATTGAGTGGTACTGACAAAGATAATAAAATTAGACAAGGTGAGGCCTCACAGGATTGAGGAACTGGAATGGACACCTCTAAATAACCAGATCAGAGCTTTGGCATGGTTAGGGGCATTCTGTGGGTGCTTGACCATTTTGCCTTCTAATCTTAAGTAATTTTTTTTAAGGTGGATATAGGTCCTTTAAAAAGTATTGTGGTTTAGATGTTTAAATTTTTGCCTGTTGTTAATATAAGTTTATCAGAATGACATTATAGCCATCTACTTGAGTATATAGCCCCAATTTTAAATCTGCAATTATGGACTTTGGTCACATGCCAATGTATTTTGGAGTTAGTTATAAAAGACTATATTTAGAAGTTATTTCATTGTGGATACTGAAGTGATTTGATCATTAGAAAAACACTTTTGAAATGATATTTAGACTTAATATGGTAAGAATCACTGTGACTTTTGGGTAATTCAAGTAAAAGTCATTAAGCAAACTTTCACAGTCAAATTAAAAATAATGGTTATACAAGTTTGTTCCTTGTTGGAGAACAAAGAGAAGGGAGGTCATGAAGGGAAAGCAGCTCAATAGCAGTACCTCTGTGTAGTTTTAAATAAGCCACACATTAACATTTTCAACAGTTTAGTAGTGACTATGGATTCTGGTTCTTAAGGGAAAGTGGTGCCTTTAAGGGTAATGGGAGAACACCACTGGAAAGTCAAATCCCGTTGCTACAGGCAGATCAGGCATGTGTTTTGGCACAGCAAAACAGACTGTCTCTGTAGGCAGCAATGTCTCCAGGCCCTGTCAGTCGAAAGGGTTTAATCACATCATGGAAACTGCTAATCCAAGTGTTTTATTAGGAGAGGCAGTGGTTTCTACTAGTACCTTTTGGGTTTTGTGGTGCAGCTGCTCCTTTAATATACAGTACAAAGGCGAACAGATGCTTGCATTTCTCTGTAGGTTTAGGCCAGAGACCACAAGGTGAGAATCATCTCGGAATTATTCATCTGAACTAGCTGTTCTTACATCTTTATAGAGTAAGGAAAAGGGTCTTTCATTTACAGTGCTCATTTTTGTCTTACAATTAACACTAAAAAAAAAATCCAACAGTAAACTACCCCCAAGCTTCTAGGCACAGCAGGCAAGCAGTTTTTGTCCTGTAAAAAAACAGTCTCATGCTTACTTTTTATATCTGTGATTGTACCATGCATCTAAAGCATAAGTGTTCGTTTGGGGAGGTACCATTAAAAGTGAGTGTATTGCAAACAGCAACACTGACACATGATTTTGGCATCTAGAAATACTTGCTGCAGGATATTGCCTTTTATCCTGAGTGCTCTGGGGAGGGAGAGTCTTGAGTTTGATGTACACTTTTGTCATCAGCAACTATATAAATACTTTAGTGCCTTTTGGAATCATCTCTTTCTCTGGCTCAGTGATTTGTACAATCCTGTAAGGGAATGGACTTTATAAAATAAACCTCATGAGCCTCGTCTTGCTACTTTTAAAAGATAATCCTATTACAAGCACTGAAATTAATCATTCCAGTAAGAAGTCCAGATTGTAGATATATTTAAAGCCTTAAATTTAAATTCTTGAGAATAAAAGATTTTTCTGGAAGAAATGTGTTTCAGGGCATTTCTGCCTTCCTGTTCAGGAAGCTCGCACTGTAATAAGGAATCAGAAAAAGAACTGCATGTTCATCTTTAAAAACAAAGCTCTGTAAGGAGGAGTGTTTGCAATTTAGTAAAATCAGCCCAAGGCTGTAAACATCTTAGATGTTGTTGGGGAAGACCAACACTCCACTGAAGGAATAGTTGTTTATGCTCTTTTGACAAATATTAAAGACCTGAAGGAGAGGAATGTGTGCATGTGCACACAAATGCATACCCAGAGCTTGGCTTGAATATCTCCCACTGTTCCCCAGTCTAAATGAATGGAAAATTGTCAGTGAGCTGTGACAGATGGACTCACACAGACTTTGTGGGACTGGTTCAGCTGTGTTTGCCAGAGGTCACCATTCCTCCAGAAGTGACACGCCAACATCAGCTCAGTCACAGGCACTGCCCATGTGTCAGGGCCCCGAGACAGTGGGGCTTGTACTTCTTGTCCAGTTCTCCTGAGCATGCAGCCTTTTTTCCAGACTTCTTCATAACTATACAGAATATGCACAGGATACACACAAATTTACACATGTACACATGCACGCAGGCGCGCACACACACTGAGATGAGTACATGTATGTATGTGGGTGGCTGGGTAGTAACCATAAGGGCTATCTTCTGAATTTGTCTGAAAATACCTGACTAGTATGCTGGATGGATGGCTAAGAGCTGTTTAGAAGCAGAAAAGCAACTAACAGAATAGAGTACAACATTGCAAACATTAATTTTGGGTAGAGCCATTTCTGAGCTTTAGCTGCTAACTTATTTACTTAAACAATAATGGTGTGTTAAATTGCACAACTTTCAAATTAGCTTTCCTGTACATTGTTAATCTGTCAAAGGAAAAACAATCCACCGATTTCCATATGAAGCTCTTTGATGCAAGGGGGGAAGGTTCAAGTTAACAGGGATATATAATAAAACTTCATTTTATTTTGAAGGCTCACAAGAAGCAAAGCCAAAAGTTTGAATTTGCTCCTCGCTGGAGGAATCTGCTCTGGCTGTCATACACCCCCTTCATGGCTTCTCCACCGCGGTTGTCTCTCCCCACATTCATGTCTGCCCACCTTCCTTTTACAGTCATGCTCACCGCTCTTTCTCTATCTCATTGTAGAAAGTGCAAATTGTTGTGACTGTTTTGGACTATGACAAGATTGGCAAGAACGATGCCATCGGGAAAGTCTTTGTGGGCTACAACAGCACCGGAGCGGAGCTGCGGCATTGGTCAGACATGCTGGCCAACCCCCGGCGGCCCATCGCACAGTGGCACACCTTACAGCCCGAGGAGGAGGTGGATGCCATGCTGGCAGTCAAGAAGTAAATTCAATTAAATTAAATTATGAAGAAGAAAAAGAAGAAGAAGCCTTTCTGCATTTGCCCACATAGTGCTCTTTAGCCAGTATCTGTAAATACCTCAGTAATATGGGTCCTTTCATTTCCAGCCATGTGTTCCTGACACAGATCAGTTGTACTTTTAAATTCCCATTTTAATTTGCACAAATTTAAATGTAGAGAGCCTTCTAAAGGCGCTTCATTTCACCACTGCCCCCCCAGATCTACTCTTCTTTTAAGCAATATGATGTGTAGATAGAGCATGACAGAAATTATTTATTGTATCACACAGTTGTATATATACACCAGTATGCTGAGAATTTATTTCTAGTTTGTGTATTTGTATGTTGTAAGCGTTTCCTAACCTGTGTATATCTAGATGTTTTTAATAAGATGTTCTATTTTAAATTATGTAAATTGACTGAGATATAGGAGAGCTGATAATATATTATAGGGTAATTATTGTATCGTCTGCATTCCAGAAAAAAAAAATCCAACTTGTAAGGCACTAGTAGTGTTACACTGACATCTTAAAGGACAACTTAAATCTGAGCTTTCAACTGGACCATCCTAATAACACACTTCACATCCACAGCGCATCTTGGAGGGGCAAATCCAATCGGGTAGACTTCTTTCACAGGCAACTTAGCATGATCTGAGCAGTTCCATGGCTGACCTCAAGGAGATGTAGCCAGAAGCCAGGATACAATTTTTTTGTATATATTCCAAAGCAAACACATAACAGACTGAAAATACTTTAGATTGAAAGCTGAAGAAGCAGTTCCATAGGAGGCAACAATTTCATCTAACATAAAAAGAAAGACCATTGCAGAGGTTGTGCAGGGAGGGGGAGGAGGGAGATGCAGCACTAGTGAAATGCTGCCATGAAAACAAGAGTAGCTCTCCATTATCACCTTTATACAAAATTTGCATACTGTGAATTCCATCCACGATTTCACATTATAATGAGTTTGCACATTAGACTTTGTAACAAAATATTTTATTATACTAACTCAGATTAGAAGGAATGCAGAATATTTTTTAGACACAGCCGTGTGAGTTTATTATACAAAATAGTTTCATGGTAAACAGACAGTATTGTAATCCCATCAGAAGATGACAAAATTTAGCCATAGTTCTAAATGCACTTCAAAGTAAGCCAAAAGAGAACAGCTAGTGACCTTTTATATACTATTTATACTTAAGTTTTAATTTGTCCTTTAAAAAAAAGTGAAAACAAAGAACAAGTTCTAGAAAACTGAAGCAACCTCTTCTGTATACTAGATGCTCGTTTCAGGAGGAGTTTTTAAATGTTTTAAATGTTATTATGTAGTAAATGGCACTATTATGAAGCTATTAGTCATTCCATAAGAGTCTTGAAAGACTGCTCTGTGTATCACTGTGACTGCCGTGTGTGCTTAGAAATGTAGTTTTCTCAGTGGATAGCAATCAATTTATTCCGTAGTGATATTGTAATAATACTGCCATTCCCTTCTACTGCACTGCCGAAGGAACGCGTAGCACAAGCAGTTCTAGTTATTACGGACCAATTTAGAACTGGAGAGCTATGCGGGGGACAAGGATGCTATAGTGAATGGGTTGACCACGCAGCATTTTGTCAAGCCCTGTGCAATACTCTACATTTCAGCTGCCCTCAACCCCTGCTGCTTTATGTAGACAGTCATCTTACAGCTACCCAGCATGTCATCTCTGCTCGTACCATCTCATCAAGTCATTTAGGGCATCACTTCTATCTCATGTACCGTCCTTTGAGGCCCCTTGCTTATCTTTCCAAGCTGTGAATATATTTATAATGCTTTAAAGAGTTCATTATTTTCAGCAATGCAAACTACCCCAGAAATGTGGAAATGCTATTGCTTTTGGAGGGAGGCATGAGAATTAACCATTAATGTTCTTATCAGTCTTCTGTATCTAACAGAGACCACTGAAACAACAAAGACGAATGTAGTCAGAGAACTGTGCACTGAAAACGAAATTCCACAGCCTCCCTCAAGACTCTGCTTCTGGGAGAGGTGTGACAGTCTGAGGGGTCACTGCAGTGATGGCCAAGCACCACTGTATTTCCGTACTTTGAGGGCAAAAGCAGCAGCAAAGAGTTGGGAGGAGAATAAAAGCCTGGATCTCTCACCACCTCCAAAAGTGAGAATAGCAAGATCCATTTTCTTTCCTTTTTTTTACATGAAACACAGAAAAGACACAAGCGAGACATTTTTTTGATAGAAACAGGCGCATACATGCAAAGCATCAAGCTGGAATATTTTAAAATCTTATCCTTAAGGACCAAACCCCACCAAAGAGAAGAAGTAGACAGTCAGCTTTCCAGCCTATGAGCTTCATGGTCTCCAGCTTTCAGTTGTTCATTCAGGATAGCTGCAGGTTCAACATGCCAGGACTGACTCATTGTGTTAAGGTATTCTTAATGCTTCTCTTCCTACACTGCCAGACTGAACGTCACCCTAGAACTGGTTTGTAAGGTACAACGATTCTCAGAGACTGAACCTGCCATGTGACCAAGATGACATTTTCATCCTCAAAGAAGCCACATGTACCTTTCTGACAAAGCTGTGTGAAGTATTAGAATCTGATGCTGTAGAAAGATCCTAGTTGCCTTTGTGTATATTTACTGCCTGCTTGAGTGTTTCTCTGTGTGGGTTTTCTCTGTATCTTGTAGAAATGTTTGGGGTGTTTTATCCTGCCATATCGCTCGTGGCCCGCGAGCTGACAACTTCAGCCGTATTTTACCTTCATTTTTGATGAGGTGGTTTATATTTTGTTTCACTTTGTGTAGTGACTTCCCACAGTAGAGTTTTCCAATTGTCGTTAAAATAACATACATATTACACAGATATTCAATAAAAATGTTTTATTTCCTGTTGATGTTCTGGCATTTCTCTTTTGATCTAAAATTTTGAAAGGACATATCACTCCAGGACTTTCACATAATCATACACTTTGAAATATCAAAAGTGAAATAGCACAGTGCTTTCTGAGGGGCTGTGAAAAGCTGCTTTCATCAGTAAGACAGTCACAGCCAGCAGTGCTCCAGTAGATGAATTCTTCAACTCTATTGCAGGTGAAGCACTATAACCTTGTTTACCCAAGAGCCTGATTATTTGCCTTCAAAACCTTAATTCTCTGTCCAAACATGGACTAGTTTCTATACCACGATATAAACTGCCAAGTACTTACCAATGCATCACTATTCTTCCAGACAGTTGTGTTAGAGCTGTGGTTGAAGTTTTAATTTGGAGAGAGATGGTATATTTTAATCTACATCCAGGCATGACTTCTAAGCCGACCACAAAATTAAGTTGCTTATAGACTAAAGGTCATTAAATAAGAGCTTAAACTGGAGGGAGGGGCAGTGAGGAGAAGGTGTGGGAGAAAGCAAACAGAGAGGGACTTTCTACAACAGCATGTAGTGAGTGATAGGACAAGGGGGCGACATATTTAAACTGAAGGAGGATACATTTAGATTAGATATTAAGAAGAAATTCTTTGCTGAGGGTGGTGAGGCACTGGAAGAGGTTGCCCAAAGAAGCTGTGGATGCCCCATCCCTGGAAGTGTTCAAGGCAAGGTTGGACGGGGCTTTGAGCAGCCTGGTCTAGTGGAAGGTGTCTCTGCCTGCAGTGGGCCTGGTGTTGTGAAGAGCAGTTACTCCTCCAAAGCTGTGAATGAATGATGTTCTGTGGCTTTACAGAACGGCTGCAAGGTAATTGTAAGATGCCAGGGTTGAGCTACAAGCTCAGTGAAGGGGTTTTACTTTAAAAATATAAAAGGCTCCAAAGTCCACTCACCAGATTTATTAAAAGGGCCTTCAGCTCTTTTAATACCTTGAGAAAGGGCATGGGAGAAGATGCTGCACATGTTTCTCAAGAGGTCAAATAACATGCTTTTATGGAAAACTTTGGAAAATACGGGAACTTGGCGAAAGTTTAAAGGGCAACATTAACCCAGATAAAGCATTCCACAAAGCATTGACTTAGCACATACTAACCCATACAACATGGCAAAATCCAACTCATGCAGCTTTATGTCACCCAAAATTCCAAGAAAGGAGACTGGGAGAAGCAGCAAAGAGAGAGAAAAAGCGATAATTATAGCTACCACCCCAGGTCCAGTGTAGATGCAGCTACAAGGAGCCCAGGAGATGGCAGGGCTGTGACACTGAGGTGGCCACATGGCACTGGTTTTGTCTGCTCTGACCCCTGTGGCCACACCCTCCCAGGTGGAACTTTGGTATGCCAGCTGATCTGGGGCTGAACTGGGGCTCCAGGGGGTGTGGTGAGGGCAGTGCTCCCAGTGTCCAATGACTGAGGCTGCTCCGGGGCTGCCCAAGGGGCTCCAAGGGACTGGGCTGGGGCAGGGCACCACCTCACCTTTGTGAAGTTTGACCTTTCCCCCCACGTACACTTGAGTTGGTCTGAGCCAATAGTGATTCCAATAATCCAGTGTCTCAGAGTGATTGCTCTGCAGGAGCTGAGGTAACACTCCTGTGGTGCAAAGTAATTCCCCGTAGATACAGGCAGTGCCACATTATGGAGGCATGAGATGATGCTGCTCCCTTCTTCACCATCTAAACTGTTTCCTAGTCAGACCTAGCACACACTTCCCTAAGAGAAGCAATTTGCTTAAGAGCACACCCAAATCTATCAAAGACAGCAAATAAAAATACTTTGATGCAGGTTCTATATGCACAAACCATTTTTGCAGACAAAATGACAATACCGAAAGGCATCTTTGTCAATCAAAACCAGTTCTTTCAACGGGGTAATCAGTTAAAGTCAGTCATTTCAACTAATGTAAGGAAAAATGCTAAAAAAGCTTCATGTAATAGCTGTTATACTAAGTGGGGAAAGCAGCAAAAATTACCAATTTTATTCAGCTCATTTAACCCCTAATCATCTGTCAAGAAAAACATTCTTCCCAACTGTCAGACTGTTACCAAAGCAAAATAATCTGTCTCTCGATCACTTTTCACATCATGAGTCAATGAAAGTTAATTGACTGTTAGTTATGCAAAGCAAAAATTAAAACATTATATTTTTTGATTACTCTAACAGTCAGTTCCCTTATTTATTCATTTCTGCTTTAACGTTTTCACTGCAGGCTGCCAGTTCAGTTTGTTATACACATCCTGACTTGCTTTTCAGAACAGAAACCTACCAAATTCATGTCTAGCCCCTACTTTCAGTGTTAGTTCAAGTGCTGCTGTTCATCTGGGTACTGAAGTAGGGAAAAGGATTTTTCTTGACATACCACAGAAAGTTTTATGCAGTTGTCATTACACTTATCTTATATGCATTAAATCTTTATATTCAATAGAGAATACTTTTAATGGTGCTTCAAAAAGTAGTTCCAAAAGCATGTGGCAAACTGGTACAGAGAACACTTTTTGTGGTACTTTGTGACTGATACCTGCAGCAACATTTTCAGACAAAAGAGGCGTACAAAGAGATCTACATCAAAATTATGCTGTATTCAAAATAAAAAAGTTCTGCAAACCAGTGGATGATACAGATGTCCTTAATGGAGCTTATAGAGGCCAAATAGCTTGGGGAAGTGAAGTCAGTTCCTCCAGGTTTCTGGGCTGAAGGTGGAGAGTACGGCTAGTACAGTATTTTTGGTCTATGTATGCACTGTGTGATAACATGCTGAGATTTTAAACAGCCATTTAGACAAAAAATCCCCAACCATAGCAAACAAAGAGTTTCATCTTCTGACAGAACCAATCTCATCAGTTTGACAGCTCACATTTAATTTCAGTCAACCATTTCATATCTTTGTACACTGTCTTATTACTTACAACAAGGAGAGCACACCGTGGGCGATGATGCACTGATGTTATACACCAAATGGAGCCGACATCAGTTTTCCTCATAAACAAAAGACCAGTGCACAAAAGTGGCAAAATATTCTCTGCTTCAGTAATCAACACACAGTCCTAGAGAGACCTAATTTTGCTGGCCTTCTCCCTGAGCCCAGGAAGAGTTGTTTTATCGGTTGTGTTCACAAACACGTACCTTGGCCTAGATTTCTCCTAAGAAGCAGCAGTGCCCACTGGCACCAAGAAATTGTTCCAAAACCCTGACATGCATCTGTCATTGAAGAGTTCCAGACTGAGCCTAGGCTATATTTATCTTCCCCTTTGGACCATTCATCACAAGGAGGAGGATTCCTGGCTGTAAATCCTGATTGAAAGCCTGACAGGTTGGAACCCAGAATGCTGTGCTGAAGTCAATTATTTCGCACTTAGTCAGAAACGTTCTCATCCACTTGTTCTGGTAAAAGACAGACTGAAACTCGGTAATCTGCATCCTGCTCAAGATGGTTTTTTTTTCTTCATGAAACTGGCAATATTATTAAACTTTTTTTTTTTTTTAGATAGTTCCTATGACATTCAGATTCAAAGCAGGGTTCATATATTTTCTTCTTTCAAATACAAGGTTGCTTCTATTGTTTAACTCAGTTTTAAGAATTTTAAAGTCAACTCACCAAAGACAGAAAGTGGCTGAATTGTATAATTGGCTTTAACTCCCCACTTCATCAAACTTCTTAGAATTTCACTCACTCCTCTCCAGCCATACACCATGATCTGACACTGATTAATAGACAAAAGCTCTGATGGAAGGCTATCAAGGAAATTAAGTAATCAGAGTCACTTACAGAATCCTTTTCATAGGTTAAATAAAGATTAAATGGTCAAATTTCAACATAGTGTATGATTAAGGGTGAGGTGCTAAAGAGGTTCATTGTTGCAGATGAACATTTATTAATGATCTAGAAAACAGATAAATGAGTTGACAAAATTTACCTGTGCTGTAAAATTGTTTCAGCTGGAACAGATCTAAATTATGAGACCATCTCTAATTTCATATATTGAGAATCCAGTACCCAGACAGGCACTTCAACTCAAATGATACTGATCACTCAGATATTTTGAAGAGATTTGGGAACAGTATTACAAAAAATGTCTCTGAAGATGATCTCAAATGAAAATTTAGAAGACAGCCACTACAGAAAATGCAGGCTGAACCTCTTTTTTTGTACAGAAATTGCTTACAGAAAAATATATTTGTCTTCTCAGTAGTCTGTAAGAATGTAATGAAAGCTTATGATGAACTGGGAGTACACACAGGATATTCACATTAAAATCCTCATATATATATATATATAGATAGCCTTCATTTACATTATTTAGAATATGTTTATTTGTAGACAAATTTCACACTCCCACAGAACATGCTCTGTGTCCCGGCACAGCACATGTACAGATGCCAGGATGCTTCCTGACTTTGGGATGGGCATTTGTCCATTATGGTTACTGCTCCACTGAGACATGGCACCCTCCATGCAAATGTCAAAAAGTACTTTTCAAAGATCGAACTAAACCTTGAAAAATACCTATTGGAAAACTGGAAAACACTGCCCCATTAAGAGCTGTCATATGGTTTGGTATAGAGTAAAAGCCTTCCATGGCAGCTGAATCAGGTAAGTCTTTGCAGTTGAAACACAGGGTATAAAAAGGATTTGAGAGAGTCCTTGGCAGGAAGAAGTTCTGAAACGTAAATCTAAAAAAATCCAATCTTGAAGGAAACAAAGACATTTATGGACACTATAAAAGTGACAGTAAAAAAAAATGTAAGGCAAATGATTAAATATGTATCCTAGCTATACAGACTTCTACTATACTACAGGAAAAGTATAGATTTGTACTAGAGTGAAGATGAGTCCTACCTAAGTCACTTATTGCCTTGTGTTTGAGCCTTCCAAGTCTCCAGAATAAAAATCTGAGAAGATTTGGGTTATCATTGTTGCCTTGCTCCAGGCTTCCAAAAAGAGCCTTTTTCCCAACACAAAAAAATTACCTCTCCCACTCCAGCCTGGTGAGGAGGAGAACTGGTTAATGTTCTCCCTCCTTGGATTTAACACAAACAAATAGCTGCCTGAAAGGTTTGAGCACCGTGACCATAATTAAATCTGCAGTAATTAGTAATGCAACAACAGCAAGCAAAAAAGCAGACAAGCTTCTTCAAGTGACGTTTTCTGAAGTACAGATAACACAGAGGAATAAAGTGGCAAAAATGCAGGAAAAAGAAGGCATTGCTTTCAGATCAGGGGACCAAATCTCTATCTCTTGCCATACAGCCCAAGCCTACGTGGTCATACCTGTTTGTTTTAATTTCCCCTCCTCACTGTTGTGTCAACAGAGCCACAAGATCTCTTCAAACTGAACTTCTGATCCCATATTTGCTACTGTTTATGTTGTATCCACTGTGTTCCCGAATCCAGCTGAGTACAAGCTGTTCCATTGTTGACTCTTCTCATGCTTCCCTTGCTCCACTTCTGCCTAGCCAACTTTCTAAAGTTTATTCAACCCCTCTGCAGCAATTGATGCCTAGCAATCTTTTTGGAACATGGGTTCAGGGAAAAACACCTAGTTGCAAAAGCCTTTGCAACCAGTTAATACTTGTTTCAGAATATAAACTACAAAGATGCTACATTGTTAAATCACTTCCCACAGCATAATACCACTCTGTACAAGTGATGTGTAAAGTATACTTTTTTCATGATCTTGTTCTATAACTTATTAGCAATGATGAGTCACTCCAGCACTTCAAAGAAGTGTAGTAGCACTTTTAATGGAGAAGAAATGTGATGGACTGGGCAAAACTGAGGGCTTTTCTTTTTTTCCCCTGCTCCAGAAATCCTAAATCAGTTCCCACCATGACTTTCATCATCTCAAGTGCCTTCATCAAACCTCCTTGTAACCTTTTCCCTAAGACAGAGAGAATACTTTCCCTGTCTAGCACCATAATGCAAGCCCATTGCATTACAACTAAGGCAACTGAACAATCAGTATGGACTGCACATGAGCCTCACCAGCCCCTTTTGAAGCTGGCAGCACAAATACTTCTTTGATCACATGCTAAGAGGACTGTCTCTGCTCTTGACTTGACTTAGGCTGGTTTGACTTTCATTCTCTTTTTAAGGCATCTCATGAGGAACAAACACAGTCAGACCACTATCCCATACCCACTCTCAGTTATCTTAGAGAAAAATTTACATGCTATGGAGTAGACAGCAAACATCAAACAGAATGTCAATACAGGTGTCATAGAAGTGAACTTCTCTGGCCTCTAAATTTTAAAATGCATTAAAAAGATAAGCAAGTTAAAAGCACTACTGGGGAACTCCTTCATTCTCCTGTCAGCCAGGCTAACAGTTTTATAGTGTCTTCACTCTTTTGTATGTGTGTGCATTCATTATCTCCCCAGTGACAGCTCCGTAAATCCTCTTGGACTCTTGATATGTTCAAGGATAGATGAGGAGCTTCTTCATGACAAAATATTTCACATCCCCACACAATTACACAGCATGTTGCTTGACTAGCAGCTATTAAACACAAGTATGCACTGGCACACCATATACCTCAGCACCTCAAACAGGGTAAGTCACCTCCACATGTAAGCAGTAACACACCATTCCTTGATGAGTGAGAGAAGATTAATGCCATTTCCTTATCATCTCATTAACAATATGTTTCCCATATAGTAGAACAGCCACTTACAGTGACATGGTTTTTGGAGGTAGATAATTTTTAAAATCCTGCAAGAATTGTATTCTTTTCATCTGAAGCACTTGGAACATAATGAAAATATTTGATCCTGTTAATTATCTAAAACAGTTACCCATGGAGTGAATTTGGTCTTATTAGCAGCAACATGGTCTCTTCCTTGTCATGCAGCATGATTCAACACATGTCTGGTAACACAGCCACAGGGTACTCATCAAGGGGAAAAAAAAAATCCCTGCACTGGAAATTACTGATCTGGATAATACCACAAAATAACTGATTCCTAACACATGGCTCCTAGAGACTCCCTGGAGAATACTGTCCAGACTTAGCTCAAGGTGTAATAACAGAAACCAAGGACTTTGTAAGAAGCAGTGAGATATCTCCTTAGTTTGCAGATACAGGCAAGCAGTTTTCCTGGGTTTAAAAAGTACAGTGTGTAGCAAAGACACAAGATCAAGTTTTCCCCTTCACTAGAACTGCAGAATGAAATGGAAGGTCCTGACAAGGAGCAGCTGACTTCAGTTTGTGCAGAACTGAATTTTGCACCAGCCCCTTTTGCATCCCCATCCTCCCCACTTGGGCTAAAGGGCATACGAGTGAGTGAAATTAGAAGTTTACTGGTAAACATAACAGCAAAAAGCCAGGGTATCTGTACTGCAGGCATCCTTCTCTCTAAATTCACTGAAGAGGTACAGATTTGATGGATAGTCTGTTATGTAGATGAGGAATTGGTTGGATGGTTGTATCCAGAGGGTAGAGGTCAACTGGCTCAGTATCCAGATGGAGATCAGTGACAAGTGGTGTCCCTCAGGGGTTGATATTGGTACCACTACTGGTTAATGTCAATGACAAAGACAGTGGGATTAAGTACACCTTCAGCAAGTCTGCAGATGACACCAAGCTGAGTGGTGTGCTTGACACAACCAGAGGTTGGGATCTGGACAAGCTCAAAGAGTGGGGCCATGGGCACCTCATGAGGTTCAACAAGGCCAAGTACGAGGTCCCTCACCTGCGTTAGGGCAACCCCTAGTATCCATACAGGCTGGGGGATGGAGGGATTGAGAGCAGCCCTGCCAAGAATGACTAGGGTATACTTGTGGATGAGAAGCTGGACGTGAGCTGGTAATGAATGCTCACAGCTCAGAAAACCAAACATATCCTGGGCTGCATCACAAGCAGCATGGTCAACAGATCAAGGAAGGTGATTCTGCCCCTCCACTCTTGTGAGAGACCCTACTTGTATACTGCATCCATCTCTGAGGTCCTCAACACAAGGACATCGACCTGTTGGAGCGAGTCCAGGCCATGAAAATAATTAGAGGGATGCGGCACCACTTCTAAGAGGAAAGGCTGAGAGAATTGGGATTGTTCTGCCTGGAAAAGAGAACAACGATGGGGTGACCTAATCTTGACTTTTCAACACTTAGGAGGGGCTATAAGAAAGACGAGGACTCAGGGCCTGTTGAGATAGGACTGGTTGTCCAGGGAGGTAATAGACGCCCCATCCTGATGAACATTCAAGGTTAGGTTGAATGGGGCTCTGAGCAACCTGATCTAGTTGAAAATGTTCCTGCTCACTGTGGGGCAGTCAGATTAGATGGCCTTTGAAGGTCCCTTCCAAGACAAACTATTCTACGATTCTCCGATTAGTTCTATCAGTCCTCTGACCCCATCAGCCACCAAATTTCACATCCCCAAGCTTCTCCCCTTCATATCAATGAGAATCAGTTCATAAAAGTTAGCCAATCCATCTTCTGCCTTGCTTCTGCCAATAAAACCTGGCAGAAACACTGCCTTTGTCTCTACCCCACAGCTGGATGTATCCTGTATTGTCTCTTTTGCTTTATAGTCCATGGTTGCATTTCCCAAACCTTCTCTGATTCCAGCCACAGTTGCAGCTGGTTTTTGGTCAAGTTTACTATCCCAGTTAATTGAACTTCTTGTGTGCCTAGGAGATAATTACAAACTTGATGGCCTGACTGGCAGAAAGCTACATTGTGATGATCACGTTTTACTTCTGACTGGCCTTTTTTCATGGAATCTTATGTAATTTACTTCACATGTCTGTTCCCTCTGATCCCATGTATGTAACTAGGAAACTAAAATCTTTCACTCTTTGAGAATTTGAGGAATAAAGTTTTGTAGATAGTATGTAACTGAGATGTATATTAACAATGTCATGAATTTAGAAATTAGAAACTTACATAACTCCTTTTCAATGTGCTGTGTAAACCTTGTCCATCGCATATAAAGAATTATTTCAGTAATGGGTTGGTAAGCATCTTCTGTAGGCAGCAACTGAATGCCACTTATCTGACCTTAGGTCACATAGGACTGCAGCAGGATTAGTTTTGGTCCTGACACAGATCAAACCTCAATATCTGAACACTCACTCAGCTGTAAAGCATCACTGAGGCATTTTTAGAGATTTTACAAAGCTGCCTGAACACTATCTTTTGGATAGTTAGAGTAGAAACTAGTCACTACTATTCAGTGTTGCGGTACATGCCACAACACGTTTCTACCTGTACATGAAACCACAGTTTTGAAAACTAACCATTTTCTCCCACAAGAAACACATCCTGCCACTCCCCAGTAAGGTATTTACCAAAGTAAAGAAAGGGTATACCATGTGCAAGCTGTACATGCACTTCATTGCTCACTCAAGTTGGATTAAGATGAAAAGCCTCTATGATTTCTGGATCTAGAGTACTGCAAAGCTAGATTGATGAATTATCTCTCCTTCACTTTCAGCTGTCAAACTTCAACTTTTTTTCACTGCAGAGTATTATTTCTTTATGCTTAAATTGTTTTTCCACATTCTCTTCTCTTAGTGCAGCTGTAGCTCCACTTTGTGGAAGACGAGGAAAGCAGAGAGCAACCCAGGTGTGTTAACTGCAGCACTGGGCAGAATTTTTTAACCTAGCAAGTGTATAAAACATGTGGATCTTTGCAACAAGCTGATTACAATTAGTGAGGACTAAGACCATTTCTCATTCAGCTCAGAAGTCACTCAAATCAACACCTTGCTGTATTTCTCTGTCCTACCTAGTAGTAAATAGATGAAAAAAACAACTGTAAAATACAGCATCCAAAAAACAGAAGGGACATGTATTTCCTGTAGATCTACACATGCAGCCATGGAAACTGCCTGACCACAGACTCATTTTTCATAAAGAAGATGGAAAATTTTTCTACCTGTTCACAATGATGTTGAATATTTTGAAATAAATTAATGCATTACAACTCTCAGGAAATTCTGCAGTCCTACAGCTCATGCTGGAGCTGAACTGACATGGCTTTGAGTGTTCAGAAGCTGCAGTTATGAATGTTTTAAAGGTATTAAATAATCATTAAAATACTTCAATTATATGTACAAATTCTTTTTTAAATCTGTTTTTCATACAATGGAAAGGGAATGGATTTCCGACAGGGCTATCTACTGACTGTGCAGAACTAAAATGATTTTTCAAGGAAGGCGATATGCAACAGAATTTCTTTAGAAAATGCTTTTACTTCTGATGCTGCAAAATGAAGATCACTTTGTAATGAGGGGAGGGATTTGGCTTAAGACATCTGACTACAGTTATCCACCTACAGTTATGTACAAATGTAGCTGCTGCTTACTTCCAAGTACAGGCAGCAGAAATTTGGTCAGTGAAACAGAAATTCCACGCACAAGGCAGTAGGTCTGTGCATTAGAGAGCAGCACCATTGTCTAAATGAGCTCCAGTGACTATACTGGAGTTCAGGCATGAGAGACCTCTAAGTGGGCACCCCAGTTTAATGCCAGTTTCAAAATAAATCTCTCCCAAACCATTCACAGCTGCCCTCTGACAAGTTACCTCTGCACAGGACAAAACATTACTCTGGCACTTAGCTCTGAAGTGACTGTGAAGGGGTTTACCCTCACACAGGTGAACCTCAGTGCTGGCCATGTCCTACACTTCAACACAGCATGCTCTCTTAATTTCAAGTTCATGTAATGTCAGACTGTGGCAAGAGCTGTAAAGTCTCACTAAGCGGTGGTCACATCAATCTGATCAAAACCACATCAGAATAACACAAAGAGAGAGGAGATGGATTATCCTTTTAGTAGGTGAGGGCATTATCTCAGCTTTGGATTTCAGGGCGAATGCTTTTAATGCTGTGTAGGTTGTACTCAAACCAGACTTAGCACAAAAAGAGTGAAAGCAGCCAAGGTTATCCAAAACACTAACTCAAGACTCTGTTGTCTCAGTAAATGAATTTCATTTCAGGGAAGACCTCCTCTGAGGAGAAAGCCTCAAGTTTCTCTGAGGAGCAGAAGACAGGCATGTCCTGTACAGTCTTCACAAGGCATTTGGGGACTTTCAGGAAAGTAAATAGTAAGGGAAGAAAGTAACAAGATTTTTGATAGGACATGAAAAGTGCCAAAAAGGGTATTTCAACTTCTACCATGGATGGAGCTCTGTAGACTACACGTAACATCAAGGGATGGATACCTCACAGCAGTGTAACAGGCAGCTCCCCCCCTTCAGGCTAATGCACGCAGGGAGAGCACTCACAAATTAATGCTGGCCCAAAGGAAGAACATAACGTCGAATACCACATTTACAACCCTGAGAAAGCTCTTGCAGGACAGCACCAGCAGGCCTGAAACTTCCTCGCACTGTGGGATAGAAGTGGCACTGACACAAACAGCGACCCACACAAAGCTCTGCTTGGGACTGCCTACTCAAGAAGTCTGAGCTGGGAGAAGAAAGTGTTCTTAAAGATTTTGTTTACTTTAAAGAAATTCAAGGAATGAACACAGCTAGTGAGTGGCTATGGCATGTCCCAGGCCTAAGGACACCATATCCTCAACCACATTAAGAAGCAATCGGTCATCTGGAGCCTGAGCAACAGCCCTTTTTTCAGGACTGCTGCCAAACACCCCACACTAATGCTGGCAGTCTCAAGCTTTAAATTCCCACCAGCTCTCCACACTGACCATTCATCCAGGGTGGGGGGGCTTCCCATGCAGACCCCTCTAGAGAAATCATCTTTCTTTCCAGGGTTTAACATAATGCCAGGGAAGCAGACCATGTAAACAGTCTGAGTTCCTGAATGAAAGGAATGCAGAGGGGAATGGAGATGAAGGACTAGAATGTAATTCCTGTAAACAAAACCATCAGCTTCTTTTAAATTAAACAAATACCTATCTTCCCACTGCATGCATATATGCATAGGAGCCCAGTAAATTCCTGGGAAAGATCAGAGGCAGTGGTTTAGCATCCAAAAGACACTGCTTTAAGCTTTACTTAAGGAAATTAAATTTGAGAGGCTAAAGCGTGTGCTCTTAGGAGGCCTTGCTGTTACACGACAGAAGTCCCAAAGCTGCAAGTTAGAAGCCGAATGCACTTCAGAAGTTCATTAGACTTCACAATAGTTAAAATGCATCTTATCTACTTGATGCTTATTTTTAAAAACGCACCCTTCCCCTCTTTTTTTAGTGTCATCAAGCTCAAGAATTCTGCATAGGAAACCTAGAGGAATAACTGCAAACACAGAATTTGTGTGAATCTTTGCATATGTAAATAAGGTGATGAAGCAGAACAAAATTACAGTGATTCTGAGGGTTATGAAGCAAACCTTAGTATGACAATTTCACGAAAACAGCTATGGGGGTTTTTTTTAACCTCTAGGGCCCTATATAACGTTCCTCATTAATGGCCGTACAGGCTACTGTGCAGTACAGAAATGCCACCAGAAGATGTCAGCCGTGGACTGTGAGCAGAGTGAGGGGTGTGGAAGGGGAGATGTCTGAGGACGTCAAATCCACAGAAATAAACACTCATCTGAAAACCACTGGCCAGGCACAGATGTCATTGCTAATACTGTGTCATTACTTCATACCTAAGGAAAATGCAAATTTGGAAGGAGTAGAAAAAAAGAAATCTTCTGATGTTGTTCTATCTCAAACTTAAAAATTCTTATCTACTCTTGCTAGTTCTTTCAATACTTCAGAAAAGCAATTCCACTGAGACCTGGATATTGGTTCAAATGGACACACCTGCACACACACCTGTGTATACCCATGCACGCATGCACAAACCCACCCACAACTCTGGGATCAAGGATGACATGTTTGTCATGTGCTACAACAGTGTCCTGAAGCTAAAATTTGTGTTCTAGATATTACAGTGACTGAAAAGGTTTTAATGCAATACATTAGAATCCAAGAAACATGGAGCAAACTCTGCATGTTGCAGGGTTTATGTCAGCAGATTCCATTTAAGGTGCTCAAGAGAAGATATGATTACTGAGAACTGAGTTCAGTATATTGTAAACCTAAAATTTATTACTAGAGTGCTTATCTCTTTGCCTTTTGCTCTTGCTACAAAACATTATAATTCCATTACAATTTTATGACTTCTTCTCTATTTCCTTATACCCATCCATAATCTTTACTGAGTACTGGGATGACAAATGGAGCAGTAACAACACACTGGTGTGGATTCTTTCCTGCCCAGTGGCTAGCACTAGGCAGGCAGCAACCAGAAGTCTGTGTGAAGACATTCTGAGCAAATGTAATCTGTCAACTTTCAAATACCAGACAGACAGCAAGTCACTTTTTTTTCTTTTTTTTTTTTTTTTTTTTTAATTTTACATCGTAATTGGCCTGCAAAAACAGCAGGTTTAGCCCCCTATAGATTTGAGGACATATGATGGGATGGACTCACTTGCCTTCTAGCTGGCAATCCACAAATGGTTCAAGTTCACAGAAAAACAAGAAACAGAGCAGTCTGGATTTCATATGAAGACCCACTGTTCTTTTTCAGTTTCACACCACAGAAAAGTTTTGCTGTCCCAGCCTTCAGCAAAAGCCACGGTGTGGTGGAATAGATTTTTGATTCAACTGTTCATTATGAATGTAGATCTGAAGGCCTCTACCTGCAGCACTAAAAACACAAAGTGTACAGTAAAAAAGTACTGTCTTTAAAATGTTCACAACCTTAGAAATAAGCCACAGGTACTGTTTAGTAATGATTTAGGAAAATTATTTACAAAGGTATGCAAATTCAATTATCTTGGAAATTACCATTCACCTAAAGATCGAGAACAGATCCAGCTCCAAGACTGCAATTTCATTAATGTTTTAGTTTCCTGTAACCATAAGTTTGGCACTGACTGTCCATACCTCACTGAAGTTGATTACAATTATATTATGTTTTTTATCCTGTCATTTGTTTTATTTCAACTGAGTAAAATCAAGATAAACCACACCTAACTTGAGTCTGATTCAATCACACACCCCTATCTACCCCCACACCAAACCAGCCTGGAATTACTTAAAACCTCTATGCCACCTACTGACCTGCAGTACTGGAATTTGTAATGGAGTTCATAAACTAACACTGCAGGTCAAGAGAAGAATGTTGAAAATGAGAGACAGTAAACAGATCGGTCAAAAGACGTGACTTAACCAAACTCAGTCTCCTAAGGAATTCAGAGGCTGCGAGAGCAGCACGGTGTCCTGGGACACCTTCAGGACTCTGCTCTAAGACTTGGAAGAACTGTTCAACTCCTATTTTATAAAACATACTCTGTGAAATGAAGTTACATTAAAATGTTCTGTATAGGAGGAAAGACGGACAATTAATTTTTATTCCCCTTTGAATTAAACTGGCATGTGAGTCATCATCTGGGCAAAACAAGGCGAGTCCCACCTCTTCCTTCTGAGAAAAACTTTCAAGTCCCTCAATTAAAAAGCAGTCTGCTACCTTTAAATGAAGGTAGGACTAGGCTCCTTTTGAATTGGGGCTTTTTTTGGTTGTTGTTTTGCTTTTTTTTTTTTTTTTGCTTTTCTTACATAGCTCTAGTAGTGCTATGTATCTGATGCAAAAATTAGAGGGGCTCTTATGACTGCAAAAATACAGATGAGAGATACAACAAATTATCTTGAACAGCAATTCCAAAAGACATTGCAATATATATAACATGTATGAAAGTAACCTTCCAACACCTAGTGCGACCACATAGGAGTTTTCATTCAAGATGTTTTGGTCTCTTCAGGCCTTGTGAAATGGCCTGGCCTCCAGCCAAAGAAGTCTTTATTTTGCATTTCAGAATGAGAACACAAATGGAAACTGTCACTACAAATACAGTAGTACTTGCAACTCTTGCTATATCAAGGTAGGGAGGCCCTTTACACTCAGCATATAGCTCTCCTGTTACCTCACCTTGTACCACAAGCAGTCACAAGGGTCTTCCATTAGATCCCTTCTTCCTCACTTAGGGACAGGGCTTTTCACGCCAACTCCATTTAGGTGTGTCCCCCTTCAGCCTCAGCGGGGCAGGAAGAAAGCTTGGAACCTTACATGCAGGCAGCAGTTTGCCACCAAGTTTTCCTCCCTTTCCTTGCCCTGGCCTCTGCTTTGGCTTCTGCAGAAAGCTCTCAGCTGGCTCATTTGCTTTCTTTTGAAAAAGTGAATTGCTGAACTGGCTTCTGACTTCAGTCCCCAGCTGCCTGTTTCATACACTACAATTCTTTGATCCTAGCCTTTCCACGAATTTATCAGCATGTGCTGCCCAGTAGTACTTCTGCCTTCAGCAAGGCTCACAGTCCTAGCAGCCCCAGCCCCATCCTGCACCTTGAAGAAGGTACAGATAAGGTCTGTGAGGAGCAGTTGCCTCCAGGAAAGCAGCTGATGGAAACATCTTGATTGAGAGATCTAAATATCTCTATCTAACAAGTAACGAGGCTACTGAAAACCAAAATGCTGGTTCTTCAAAATTAAGTTCACATTACCTGTTCATATAATGCAGCAGGTATATAATCTAGCAATAAACCACATAGAGATCTTGTTTTCTCAGCAACAAGTGAGAGAGCAGGGCAAAGAGTTATCAGAGTCTATGATTAATTGTCCAGGGAGATCAGTGTTTCAACAAAAGTTTGAGTGATTTAAGCAGCCTATAGTCAAACAAACTATAGAATTTTTCTCCCCCAACTCCTTAGCACTGCATCCAGCCTGAAGGTTCACATCCTTCTCTAGTCATCATGCTGTTGAAACAAATTTCATGAACAACTTAATACCAGTGGTTTCCCAGCTATGGGCCACAAATCACATGCCCTTGATCTACAGAAAGCTGGCTAGCCTGTCAAGCTGACTCCACACTCATTTCACTTAGGAAGAGAAACAACAAATAAGAAAATGAGAAAAAAATGTACTGAAGAGAAAAATGAATTGTACAGTGGTATCTGTATTAGATTAACAGTAAAGGAAAGAAAACCCTACAGAAAGACGAGCTAGAAACATAAATGCTTTCCTACTGTTCTTTTTCCATGTAGGCATTTTCTGTAATTCTTACAGAAGTAGTTACATAATCCTGAAAAGATCCTCTATTTAATGTGGCTGTATTTGTGAAGAAACCTGGGAATTTGGTTTTGTTCTTGTAAAATGAAATTGCTTGTGGTGAGACTGCCCTCTTCCTGGCTTTCTGGCATACAGCTCTCATAGGAGGACTGCATGGTGAAAAGGGAAAGTACACGAAGACTAATTAATCTGCTTTTAATTCCTAATTTTGGAATATATTAAAAACAGAGTCTAGAATGGCCATCCAAACTACGGGCATGTCCTCCAAAATAGCGAGCTCTTCAATAACACCAAAACCCATTAAACCACAGTCTTAGTAATGATCACCAAATCCACCTCTCCCATTCTAAGAAATAACTATTTCAAATTCTTTCTCCACCATTTTATCCTAATTGAAAGGGGAAGGAATGAGAAGTGTTTACAATATCTAGATAGCTAAAACATTAGTTCTCTTGAATACTAAACGTGAGTTAAAAAACACCAAAAATTCCTGACTTGGGGAGTTCTTTTGGAAAAACTTAACTAGCAGATCTACCCCCTTTACAGGAAAAAAATCCCTCTTAAATAAAATCAAAATCCTTCTTCATCAGACCAGAGATGAGAAAGGTAAGCTCCACTTCCTTCAAACGCACCTGGCTCTATGAGTGACACAAGGGCATTTCTCCTTCCTTTTAAAGGATCTTTTCAAAGGACTAGATGCTGCCCAGGTGTTCAGGGTTTGTTTGGGTTTTTTTTTACACTGAGCACAGAAACCACTCCATGATGAGATCACTCTGTGCTGCTCGTTAGTTTCTTGTTCTTATTTTGCGATTATTCAAAGGAACAGGTAGGTTATTGCTGTCAGTAACACTAGTACGTACAGCTCACAGTGCTCCTACTGCTGCTTGTTGTCAAATTCCTCCTTTACTCCGTGAAGAAAGTTCCATCACAGGCAGTCTGGTATCTCTTCATGAACTTCTAAATTCTGCCTGGTTCTTGCAGAGCTAGCGAACTCCCAGTTTTTTTTGAAGCTTCACAGAACCAACCTTGCAGTCAGCCAGTATCAGAGACTCACCCACATGGCAACTCAATGAAAGGCCTATCAGAGCACACAGTGCACACATACACATGCAGACAGCTCTTGCTCTGAATTATTATAAAGATATATAAAGTATATAAATAGTGCTTCTGCTGAGCCACCTCCACAGCCTGCAGATACTTTCTCATTTCTTTTTTTATTGCATATCACTGAAACAATTGTAAAAACCACATGTGCCAAATACACTTTCAAAATACATCTGAAAATACATAGGAAGTTTTAAACCTTTTTCTGTGATATTTCCCAAAGATCACATAGGCTTAACAATAGCATATAGCATATAGATTTTGCTGAAAATTGACAAAAGCAAGAGCTTTTAAAACTTATCTGCCTAAAAAGGAAGAACCTCACAGCTCTCACCTTTCACAGCCCACAGTCTGGATGCCTTTCCAAGTTGACTGGATGCCTTTCTGGTTGACTGCTATTATTTTGCTGAGTGCTGGGACAGTCTGTCTGCTGGCAAGAGGACTCCAGCCACTCTCCTCTCACATTTGACTTACTGTGCCTGTTTTGTTTTAAAGCCTTTTTGCAATGTCCTGTTCTTTTGCACTCTGACCTCCCTTCTGTCCCTTTCTATTTCCTCTGCACCTCATAGTTACTGCTCTCTATTGCACTAAAGAAATAAAAGGAAAACCAGAATCAGTTTGCATGAGGACTTATCTTTAAATAATACCATTTTCCACAGGTTCAGCACAGCCTACCATGACAACTATTTCGTGGCAACATATGAATTAAAGAATATTGTCTTTTCCCCTCCCAAGACACATATCATCATCTCATACAAATATATACTTCTTGCCGAGTGCTTACTAGCGTCAGAATCCCTACCTGCCATCCAGCCTGACCTTTGCTCACGTTACAACACGCCCTAAATTCTCACTGTGATACACAAACAAAAAACACTGTAGCAGAGCTCCAATTAAGTCAAGTTTCATAAAAAGTGTAGTCAGAGGAAGAAAACACTAACACAGCCAGCCATTTCCCCCTCTGACACCGAATCTGAAGCAGAGGCTTGCCTTCCTTGGCCTTGCCGCTTCCCATCCTGGGCCTGGGATCCTAGAGCCGTGTTAGTAAGAAGTGTAGCAGCACACATGTATTCGGGCTTTGCAACCCACCAGGTAGAACATGACTCTCTCAAGAACTTGTGCTAAATAAAAGTGTTTCCTCTTCTGTTTTGGAAAAAGGCCTAATATTTAGTTATATTCTATGCTCACTGGGATAGTATTTTATAGACTTCTTAAGTACCAAAAGAAATATTCTTCATTATGCCATGTCATCTCTTCTTACAAGTGCCAAGAATGCATAACAAACTAAATAATGTAACATTATGCTGGGGACAAAATGGGAGGGAAAGTTCCTCCTATGATTTCAAATCTGGATGCTTTAACCAAAGTGATTAATTATTGCTTTACTTAAGAGACTAATAAAGTCCCTTAAAATCCAAAGAAACCCTTGCCAAGATCTCAAAACAGTTTATTATTTTAATTTTTGCATACTGATGAGGAAAAATATGTTTTGTTTCAATCTTGTTGGTGAGAAGATATGGCACTTTGCCAGATTACAAGGAGGAAAATTCTCCTTGGTGCCAACGCCTAGTAAACTACATCCTGTGTCACACCGCCTTGGTGACCAACAAGGCAGCTGACAAATCCATCCAGGACTTGCTTTAAAACCTTCCTGTTTCTGAATATGGGGGACACTTATTTGCAAAAGAGCAGTGGGAAAGATGGGTAAAAGTTTCATAGAGGAAGAGCAGAGGAAGAACATGACATTTTGCCAATCTGCAAATAAATGGAAGCTGATTCATCCTGTCCAGTGGGTTTTCCTATCAGCACTCAGTTAATGATACTACCCTGAAATATGTTGGTTCAGCTGTCTAGCTGCAGCAGCTTAATGGACAACACAGTATATTTAGTGCATGGCCTGTGAAAGGAAAAAACCAAACAAAGTGCCTACCTATAACTCTTGTTCCCTGCATAGGTACTTCAGTTGTTTACTTTCCACAATCACACAGCTTTGACTGCAGCACAGGGCCAGAAGAAATTGTTAACCCATTGTTAAGTAATGGGTATTGGCAGCATTGATACAGGCATTTCCTGAACCCTTCAGATAACTGCTTTTTCCTCCATGGTATTAAAAAAATGAGTAAAATACATAGAACTCTCCAATTGCAACGGTAAATAGCAATCTGCTGAGATAACCCTCCTTAGATTTAGAATGTAAACTGAACTAAATTTCAGCTTAAGCACTGAAAATACAAAGAGGTATCAATAAGACAAAAGAAAACAGAAGAAAATTAAACCAAGAAAAATGACAACTGCAATAATCTACTGTAGAATTCTCAAGTAGCCAAATGAGATCTACTTGTCTTCATTTAAAGCGTCATAAAAATAATTCAGTTGTGTTGAAGAAAAAAGAAGACAGTGAAGTGACAGACTTGAAAAGTCTGAGTCTTTCTTTACTGATAGATTAGACAGATGCACCAAAGCAAAACACCTTCACTTAGCTACAGAACGGACAGACCAAAGACATCCAGCTTTATTCATCCATTTCTGTAACACACTTTTGAATATAGGAGTTAGTTTTTACTTTGAATACTTCGACCCCTCATCTGAGGTCAATTTACCACATTATGGGTGGACCCCTTAACAAAATTCAGAAGGGTGTATTGCTCGGTGTTACAGAGGCAGCCCTGTGAACACCTGCCAGGCACTGCTGCCTTTGAATCAGTGAGCATTTCCACTTCTTATTACAAACCCCAAATCCCACTTCTACCAGTGGAATAAGTTACACAGTTATTGCCAGGAAGAGCTTCCAAGTATTGGAATAAACCAAGAAGGAAGCCAGTGCAATTCTTTCTGCTCAGCTACAATATTAACAGCATTCAAAAAACCATGTAAACACAATGCATAGGGTGTCAAATAAAAAGGATGTGATTCCTACATAGAGAATTTCTCAGTGGAGACAGCTGACAGCTGCTTAAAAGAGCCCTAAATGAAGAGCATGCTTACAGAGCTGCATGAACCATTTGATTCAAAAAAAAGAACCTTTCTTGAGATCCATATCTAGTTCTGGGCTTTACAATCCAGTGCACCCAGAAGAGTATCTTTCCCCTGAGGCTATGCAGATGAAGCAAAAAAGAGACACACAAAATCTCAGTGAAACAGAAAAAGTTAAGAAAGTGAGTAATGAATGTTACTGAATAGCAAAGAAAGTAGGAAAATGTAAATAATCCTTTATTTTACCTCACTTTTAAGTAGTCTTAGGTATTACTTATAATACAGATAGTAATCATTGCAGTTCTTGCAGGAACATGACTTTCAAGCCATCAGTTTTTGGATTAAAATGCTTAATATTAAAAAATGATGGATCATTGCACCAGCAACAAACTTCTAATTAACATTTCTTGTAACAAAGCAGTCATCTTTTTAAAAGCAAGTAAAGCTATTCAAATGGATGTAAAGTAAGCACCTGAACACACAGTTTTTCAGTTACAGGAGATCTCATTCTACCTTTATGGATATAAATCTATGATACATATATTTATAATTATTCTAAGCTGTTTTTAAAAATTCATAAAAGCACCCCAGACAGGCACAATGAATTACATTAAAATGTACTAAATTACCTCACTCACTACATTATATTCAACGTGCTTTTTAAAAGCCATTTTAAATTACTTCTTAAACACATTTAAGCATTTTGCACAACATTTGCATACACCTATCTGGTATACTGCAGAAGCAGGGACTATTTTGTTTTAAGGTGTTTTTCTTTTTCATAAATCCCTTAGCAATTGTTGAAGGAGATTTTTTTATACTTAAATCTGCAGGATGCAGAAGGAGGGCTCTCAGATACAGGCAAATCAGAAGTCCTCCATACAGTCCTGGTATTTTAGCAAGTGGCTTTCACCTTATCCTGAGAACCAGCTCTATTACATTGCTACTAGACCTAAATGTCTAGAGCTGGCCTTACACATTCCCCAAAACATCAACCATACTAATCAGGATTACTGTAGTAGTACCACAAAATTATGAAATATTTGAAAGGCAATGTCCAACCTTTCTGCCCACTCATCTATAGTCTACGAAAAGCATGGTCACAGCACTGCGTTTAGACAGTTATTTGCATTTCTTCAAGGGTAGAAAGCCATATTCTTCTCCTTTTTAAGTATTTGTGCAAAGGTGAGCAAATGAAAAGTTGAAGATGTTGTTTTTCTCATAAAAACACTTAACTATACTGCAGCGATAACCAGAACCACTTTTACATATTTATAAAATACCCAGTTTGTCATCTTTTCCTTGTTGAAAAGTATGTGAAAAAAGTTTTGGAGAAAACCTGGATTTTCTTCATCCTCACACACCAGTCTCCTCTCCCTAGTATTCTATTCTGCACAGTCTCAACCCATACAATTTCTTGCTGCTTTAAAGCATCTTTATAAATCCTAGAATCTTGAGAGTGAAAATTGAAAATGACCAGTCATTTTTAAATGTTGCTTCTCATCCAAATCCAAAGCAACACAATTACAAGAGGGTTTAAGTGGTATTTTATTACAAACCATAGCAAGCAGAAGCAGTTAAATTCTAAGAAAGAGTGATTCAGTTGGGAACAATTAGCATTTTCTTTATAATTGCTTCACAGAGAAATATGAGAGTTATTTCTAGAGAGTCTCAACTTGCAAAGCTTCAGTGGTTTTACTGTCCCCACCCATTAAATATATTTGGTAGCTGGCTGTAAACACACATACACTGCTGCAATCAAAACTTTAAATGCTCTGAAATGCATCATTGTTAAAATGAGCCTTCAGGCAAAAGCAGAGATTAACATTTCTGAGAGAAAACCCAACGATTTCATTCCACAGGCTATCAGTCTACAAAATCTGATTTCCATAGATAAATACTAATGGAGAAAGTGTCAAGATGCCAATTATCAAGCTCTAGATTTTTAAAATATAATCTTGTGCAAGAGAATAACATTATTGTTCTTTTAAATTTTGCTTAGGGTTCTTAGAAAATACGCTGATACAAAGAAAGTGCATTAGCTAATGCTACTTTGTTGCATGAGATAACACAAAAACTTGTTGAATGAGCCTGTAATACCTAAGTATCTTCAGGTCATTTCATCAAGGAAAACCCATAAAAATTGCTTGAGTTCCCATTCTAAAATACTGAAAGGAGATCAGGTTCTCATTTTTGCTGCTGCCACATTTTAAGTGCATCCTTTTGATATTTCGGAAAGCATGTATTTTGCTATCCATAACACCTAAAGCAGTCAACAATGAGACAATCAATTATAAAACCTGTTCATTTTCAACAGCATTTCTGTTTACCAGAAAACGAGGCAGAGCATTAGCACCAAATTGGCATTTCATTACCTTCCTTATTAAAGAAACTCCATCTCTGAAAACAAAATTTGATTCTTATGTTATTTAATATTCTTTAACATTTACAGCATATTGATTAAAAATCAATGTAGACTTGGATTACCTCTGCAGTACAGATAAGGCTTTTATATTGTGTTATCTGTAACACAGCTTTATCACGAAACAAATACCTAAAGAGTCAAAGTCAAACTAAAGATACCAAAGATGGCACCGTTTACCTCAAAGTCTCTTTCTAAAACTTACATAACCATTGCCAAAGTTCACTGTTTAACCTCTCAACAATTATAATCACAGAAAGATTTCTTCACAAAACCCTAAAATACAGATAAAAAAGTAAGATTTTTCCTACTCCTTCATCAGCAACATCCACTACAATCTCATCACTAATTACTCACTGTGCTTTACACCATTTGACCCAAACTACTAGAAAAGGCAAGTGAGACATTCCTAGAACTCTGCAGTTATTCTTTGCTATATTAAGGTACTTGCAGGATCTCAGTGTGCAGTGACAATTGTGTTCCCTAAGAAACCCATCAATGACTACCAAGGTAGTCACTCAGAAACACTGCTGGGTGTTGTCTTTTTATCCGTATTTTTTCTTCAATGAAGTATCATAGAATGGTTTGTGTTAGAGGGGACCTTAAAGATGATCTAGTTCTACCCTCCCTTGTCACGCAGAGCAATGCCTTCCACTAGACCAGGATGCTCAAAGCCCAAAAGAAAACAAGGACTTACAGTCTTCTTCTTAAGTTCTTAACCTTCAAATCTGCTCCTAGAACTCTTCCAAAGACATCTTAACCTAGAGTGCTTGTTAAAAGAAGGCCCGGAGTTTTTGGGTTGGCTGAGGCGAGCACCCTCATCAGACTATAAAATGAGCCCAATTTAAAGGTGTTGAAAAACATCTTCTCTGGAGGCAGCAACTTTCAAAAGAAAAGACCTGGGGGACTTAAAAAAATGAAGCATTTTCTTTTTATGTGGTATAAAAGATGTCACCCATTTCCTAATCAATTACTAAAAACTGTCATATGCATAACATTACTTCAAATGTCTGGAGTGAATCCAAAAATTGCAAGTCAATTTTGCTTAAACAGAAATCCTTACTGAGATACCAGAGAGACTATGGCTATTGGTTGTGAATTAGACCTTCCTGCTCAAGAAATGCCAAATGAAATGTTTCCCTGTGTGAAAGTGTGTCCGCTGCTAGACAGGAAGCTCCCAGCTGCAAACCTGTAGATTTAGGTGAAAATCAACTAGACCTCCATCAAGAACTCTGCTATTTTGAGACTATTAGATACACATCAGAAGGATGGGTGTCCTGCTGTTGGCTCCTGTCCAAATGCTTTCCATACATCAGCATTACTCCTACATATAATATTCTTACAAGGTTTCACTTTTAACAGCTGGAGATGAACAGAACTTTTTACAGTACAACAACAGCATCAGATTGTCTCAATATCCATATCAATATTCAATCCCTCTTAAAACCTTGGTACACTCTTGATGTTCCCAAGTGAACTTTCAGTAGCACTACATTCCACTGTGTAATTCTTCACTGAATGAGAAAAATTTTTCATATAAATATTTGAGTGTGGGGGAAGCAGCAAAGGACTTTGCCGAGTGGAAGGATCAGAACACCGGAAAAAGTACAGAACCTAAGAAATCCGCGTTAAAGGAA
>JAWWTY010000037.1:38556652-38584152 GCA_035222235.1 Margarornis squamiger
GTGCACGGCTGTGCCACTCCCCAGTTTCCCCTTTTATGTCGAGGTTTCTCCCCTTTTTTCCTTTTTGTGTCGCGCTCTGCCTTAACCCCTTCCTTATCTCCTCCCCAGTTCCAGAACCTTCCATCCCGACCCTATGTAAGTCCCATGCACCGCCCAATAAAGTGTTCACTCCTGTTTGACCCCAATTTGGTGTGGACCGTCTCCTCATTTCCCCCAGTGGAACGTGGCATTTGAGGTCTGTTTAAGAAAGGAAAAAAATCCAGCAAATAGATTTATGGATATTGTTACATTCACAGATATCACTTTAGGTTTCCAAAAGAACAATGGAAAGAATAAGATACCAAAATTACAAAAAAAGGAAGAGATGGGCTGTGAGAGAAAAATTAGAACGTCCACAGGAAAACATACCAAGTGCGAGGATCAGGTAGCTTTTGTATGGCAAATCCAGTGACTAAAGGAGGAGCAAGGAACAGACACTTGTGCACTTGGAGATAAAATTTCCCAGCAAGACTGAGGAATTTAAAATGCCAAAGGCAAAAACTGAGGAAGGACATACTTTCATATTTTAAAATCTAAAAGCCAATGGGATTTCAGAAAGGAAGTCAACTGCAGGAAAATTGATCCTTAGGCAAATTAACCTAACACTTCAATAAGTGCAAATGCTCATAATGTCTTATCTATAAGGTAATCATGGTGTTGAATGCATGCTTGCTTGTGGCATTTATGTTTCAACTTGTTTTAAAACAACATTATAAACTTTATCATAAACTGTGATATAGTTACTATCTCCCTGGTGTTTACTGATTACTCACTTGTTCTCCTTACATGTACTCTGCAGCTATGAATGAAAAGGAGGTTTTCTTTAAGGATTCTGCTTGTGCAGGAGAAGAGAACGTGTATTTATATAGAACTTTCAGAAGTTAAATCAAATTAATCAGTTCACTTCATTTGTGTAGAAATAGCACTGTAACATCCTTCCTTTTCCTGGGAAGGCTTATACTTCTACTATGAAGTAGGGAAAAGGATCATTTCCTTATAATTGATGGAAGGATACTCACTACATTCCTGATGGAGAAAATCAGTACAGGGTGAATACGCAGATTCCTCTCACGTGTCTGCAAACACATCCACCCTTGAAAACTCGAATGTGAAAGCAGTTCTAGAAGTTCAGGCTGGGAGTGTCCCAGTATGGGTGACAAATCCAGTCAGAATTTTAGACAGACAATATTAATTCTCCTTTAAAGAGAGTAAGTAGTCAACCTGAATTAAAAAGAATTGTTTTATTTGGACAAAGGCACATAGTCTTTATTATTGAACACGTATCTTTTACCTGCAATACTAAGAATCTCAACATCATTTTTAATCTGATACCACACTATCATCACAGCTAGTCAATGTTCAAAACCCAAATGAATATTCAGTTATTTATAGCTTAATGATACTTCAACTTTCCAAATGCATAAAATGGATATTTTAAAAAAATTACTCTGCACTATGAGACTATTTTCAAGGAAAACTCAACTATCACAAGTCTTTCAGAATAGAGAAATCACAACTAAGCCCTGAATAAGGACAATTACATTAGAAATCCAGAAATAAAAGCAAAAGGATTAACAAGGTAATGAACATCTGCCAAAGTACAAGGAGAAAAAATGGTTGACAAGAGATTTGCTACAGTAAGGCAACATACTTGGAGGATCATCAGTTATACTAAAATACACATCAATGCCCTTTTTGTCCTGAATATATTTAAGTAGTCCTAAAGAAATGTTTCATAACAGAAGTAGAAATGCTTTTAGACTTTCTGGTGTCCATACCTTCTACAGGTACTTATGCCAGACTGACTGTCATGGAACAGATCTGTAGTAAACTTCTAAATCAAACTAAATTACAAGATCCAGAATTCATTTGCTTCCCTTTAACAAAACTTCTAAGTATAATCATTACCTCCCTAGTCTCAGCAGCTATAAGTACTTACAAACTAAGTCATAGCTTGCAATGTTAATTTCTCCAACTAGAATAGTTGTTTCTTATTAAAAATATTAGATGTTTATGATTGTTAATACTGATGCAACTGAAATGACGCAACCAAGATCTTTCTAACGGGTCTGTGGTCCAAGAAAAACTAACACCCAGTAACAGTATCCAATTGTGTTTTCCAGTAATTAATTAACTTTATTTTTGGCTACTAATATTGGTTTGTTCCAACTCAAGCTGAAAATAGCCATCGAGAATTTACAGAAAACCATAAAACATGTGGAGTCAGTGTAATTCTGCTCTCCTAGCAAAATGGTAAAAAGTAATTTGATCTCCAGTACTCCTTTTGGTATCTCTTATGGTAGCCAGTTTCCAAGCTGTAACGATACAAGTTGAAAAAAGCTTTGATGTAGGTTAATCTGTTGTTTTTGACACACTAAAACCTCTGTATCTTTCGTAGTGCTTCTGCCAGTGACAAATCTTTCCACAGCTTATTCTCAGTACAGTTGAATTAAAAAAAATAAATCATTAGGTTGTACTTCCCACTTCAGACATCATTGATTTTTCTCACTCTCCCGCTCAAAGTCAGAGACGATCTACCACAGAAGAATTAACCTCCAAATGTGTCAATACAAACCTCGCAATTACCCACGAAAAGTTTTGGTTAAAAGATAGAAAAATCACTAATTTGTAAATACAGACCATATTCTTTCAGTTAATATATACACCAAGAAACACTAAACTTAAACATGGCCATTAAAAAATGCAAAGAGAGACATTTTAAATTTCATTTTAAAAATCACTTTTACATGTGGTTGAAATTCCTTTTTAGGGAATAAATCCCTCAAGCATTAGTGCGTATTATCAATGATAAAAATATTTCTGCACAATTTTAACCTTCAGTCCTGCACGTAGTTCTATGTTTTTCTATACAAAAGTACATGAGCATAACAGAAGAATCATTGTGCATTATCAAAATAGGAATTATGTGATGTTCGTTACTAAAGTATCATGAAAAAAATTTCTCTTATTTGCTTTAGTCAATGGGAATACTTTTCTGTTTAGATTTCCAAGGTGACCCTAGTTACCAAGAAATACAGATGGTTGACCTAAGCACTTCGGTATGAATTTTAAGACATGAAAGTTCAGAAATCTTCAACAGGCTTACCCATTCACTTAATATTGCACAGTACCACCCCCCTCCCCCCAAAAAAGAGCCCTAGTAGATTAATTTAGCCTAGTCATGTTAATACCCAGAGTCATTCGGGAATCGTATAACCTTCCCAAGAGAGGTGGGTTCCCACTTCCCTCAGTCTCTCTCCTTTTAAATTCCATAATTGAGAACAACTGAGATGTTGGAGTGGCCATGGGTTAGTGAATTGCTAGTAAGGTAGTAGTTTAACACCTTTAAATCACCTGGAATAAAAACGCATTCCGTGTTTGAGCTTGACTATAAAAGCACCCTATGGAAATAAAAAGATAATGGCAAGTAATGACTAGACAATTATTAACTTTCTAAGTAATACATACTTTTTCCCAGAATCTACTCAGCTTCTCCCAGGAGCCTGATAATGAAAGTGATAAGGAACTGTTATTGACATACTTTTTTCCAAAAAGCCCTCTAAATCTTCCAAACTGTCAGCAGAAATGTTTTGCTTCAAGATAGAATTTGTGGGAACTTTTAATATGATGAAGAGTTTTATACTTGTATAATAATACACAACAACAATAAGATCCTGAGGCATGTTATATGTTGAGTTCATAACAGTTCTTTTGTTCAACGTTCTGCCTGAGCACTACTGGTTTCAAATATTTGCAAACTTTCCTTGCCAGTATTTCCTCAAGGCAGGTATTAGAAGCATTTCTGCTGAATATTTCTGTTATTTGTATGCCCAAGTTAAAAAAATTAATTCTAATTTTGGCATTACTGCTACTAATTTTTACTCAATACACATGCAAACCAAGAAGAGGCAATATAAAGGTAACTCTTGTTTATGCTTTGTTGTTATTTTTCTTTGGTTTAAAACGTATGTGAAACACAGTGTATGAAATATTTCGTTTACAACTTCATATTGGTATGTGTGTGTTCCGCAGTAAATCCTAAATGATGCTTCAGTATGTTTGACATCCTCTACTGTACATCAGTGTGTGTATTTCCTACCTAGTACACAGAGAAGGAAATCAAATGTTCTTCCAGAGAAAGTTTCATATTTATTCAAAAGGCATACATCTCAACTGACTTTTTCATTACTAGAAATTTTTAATTTCATGAAACTTATAAATTAAGGAACTTCTTACTGTTTCAGTAATATTACAAGCAATACTCATTGTTGTATATTGTAGGGCCTATACAAACTCCCCATACCATTTATCCCGAGTAAAGGTTTCAAATGGTGTCCCATGGGATTTCATCCATTGTGAAGGAAAACATCAAGGCATCGTGGACTGTAAGTGTCTTGAAAATTATTTTAAAGCTTTGAAAAGTTCTTCCTCATCAGAATGCATGAATGCAAAATAACCTATTCTATATCCAAAACAATTCAAGGTAAAGTAGTAATAATAACAACTGGATTTTGAATTTAAGAAACACAGTCACTAAATACACAGTATGAAAACAATTGGCAAATCTGAAAAAGTGATTGTTATAAATATTATATATATAAAAATATAACAATATTGCTATATTGTTATATTTTAAAGTTGCCTTTAAGTTTTAAGGTAACAAGGACTAAATTCTTGCAACTTTCTGACACCAAACTTCAGTATTGTCAAGAAAAACCCTGGATACTTTGAAATGTTTCTGTTTCTAGTGTCCTGACTCAAAGGACATGTACATTTAATCTGATCCAGATTGCAAAATGTGCTGTATTAAGATGAAATAAAGTACAAAAAAAATTTCAGTCTAACAAGAATTTTAAGAAGAGAGTTGTTAACTGAGGTCCTGTGGTTAAAGTCTAATGAAAATTTTGTCTGCTATCATGTTAGAGAAGAAACAGTACACAGTCATAACTGGATTGTAACATCTAATCAGGCACTTTTTAAACACCTTGTTAGTTTAAAATCAATGATAAAAAGAGGGTCTTTATACCATTTGATGTTTCAGAAAGGGATGAATCACTAGTATGCCCCTCTACTTTTGTTATGTACAAAAATTTTCACTCAGCTTAAAAAAAAAATTGAAAAACTCATATTGGTTATGATCACTACAAATTTTAAGATGACAGCTTTAAGCAGAAGAGTATTGCAAAAGTGTCTGCTATAAGAAAAGCTCCAGATTTTTTTGAATTCTCAACACAGCAAACAAACTGTCTGACTGCAAACTTGCATTTCATTGCTAAAGCAAAACCTATAAAATAAACTGCAGTGCACAACTTCAATATGATTCTAAGAACTTATTAATGCTGATACCAGAGGTGATTTATTTGGCTTTTTGGTGTTCTGCATTTGCTTTTTTTTTTCTTTAAAAATAAAACCTTCCTCTCCTGACAGAATACTGTTAAACTCCAAAAAAATTGCTACTCTCTACTATTGTCATTCTTTCAGGTACAGTAAAAAAACATAAACATAGGAGAGCTCTAGAGCAAGTCATCAATCTGCAAAATGTTATACATCAGTAATAAGGCATCTACTTTACAGCTGTTAAAACAAAAAAGGAAGCTTTTCCCAAAATATATATTTTGGATCTCTGTAAACAAAGCCTAAAGGTATTGCTTCCATTCATTTCAAAAATATACACCCACATGGACTGAAAGTGATCTTGGTGCTATGAATTTTAAATTACTGTAATTTACGCAGTATAATCTGAAGATACAAAACCTGAATCTTTTTGAACTTAGTATTTTGAAATATATCAAAAAGTTTATGCTCATGTGAAAAGAAAGCTAAAAATATACTCCAAATTTTACGTCATTTCATTGAACAGAGAAAGTACTATGAAAATAAACATTCATCTGGTTTGCTAACAATAAATATAAGGACAGTTATTATAACATACTGCAACACACAGGAAGTATTACTATATTGACCTTTAAGTTCCATCAGTAGTTTTTAAATCTTTCCTCATTGAGGCCTGAATCTTCTACCTTGTCAGCTGTCCAACAACTTTTAAGAGCGTTTTATTTTCTTGTTTCAATTGTTCATTTTCATCTTCTATATCATCTAGGTCCTGTGCAAGAAAAACGAAACATAAATATTTCTCAGGACATAAATACAAATTCTCAATTAGCAGCAGTAAGAATTTAGCATGTTAGCTCTGAAATGAAGAAGTTGGGGTAGGGATTCAAGAATGAGTGCCACAGTAGGTACCCTTAGAACTGTTAAACTGGCATGTTTCTAAGTGTTACTGTAATTAGAAAATCTTAACATTATATTCCCACATACAAGCATTTTTAAATAGAAACATATTCAAAGTGGAGATACAGGAATCAATGCATAAAGAAACCAAAATAGGATGGGTGTGATTATTTTTCTGGCATATACAGAGTGTATTAGTCAGCTATTACCCCTGCTACCCCAGACTCTGCTTGTCTGCAACTATCCCACTCACATATACACATTACTGGTTATTACTGCAAGAAGACCTTTGTGTTTTAAATTATCAATATTTTCAGAAACAGATCTGCCTGTCCATTTTTTTTCTGTTTTCTGTGAAAAAAAAATTAAAATGGATTTTGTAACTTCTGTATAAACTGCTGAAAGACCCGACAGCTCACACAGTAATAAGGGGTGCTCAAAATAGATTGCTTTCACCCCAAATGTTTGTCCCTTTTCCACCAATTACCATTTTTATCCAGTTCCCATTTCCCTTCTTCACTTCCTACCAAGTCTTTTCAAGCATTTAAAGTGAAAATGGCTGCTTAATGCAAGCATTGCTTCAGTAAAGGTAATTTTACTCTATTAAAAAATACAGATGGAAGAAACAGAATGTGAATGAAAAAAAGAATGAAAAAACAGAAGACTGGTGTCAAGAACAGCACTTTAAGGAGAAAAATGAAAGGTGGGCAAAGGAAAAAGAACCAAAATTCTCATTGGAAATCTTAGATGTCTCTTGATTCACGTCTGCAAAACCAAAACCCTCCTGCTGCCTTAAGTAGTAAAGAAAAGATACTCTTTCTCTCATCCCTTTAAGTTGTTAAGCAGCACTTGACATAAGAAGCCTAGTTTCTTATTTCTTTTTAGTGAGGTCATTCCAAAAGTGCATGCTAGAGATGATGTGTTTAATTGGTGTAATAATTTTTAAAAGCCTTTTCAGTTTGCCAAGCCAAAATCCATACCACAACACCTCTGCAATTACTTTATTGTTTTTCTAATGTGGAATCAAGAAATTACTAGCAGAAACTCCTCTTTGCTTCACAGAAATGATGCTGCATCACAGTACGAGTGACTTCCAGGGAAAACATTTGACCGCTTCAGCATAACAGATACAAGTGACTTAAACATCCAGATATGGAAAGGTTTGATGGAGACAGTTTAATATAAAGAAACGCACTTTTATATTCTCTTTTGTTCAATTCAGATGAATGATCAGATGGAAGGGACAATATATTTTCAAGAAAATGGTATTTTTTTAAATTTGGTATATAGAATACTTGATTTGAACTTGTTAACCTAGCCACTGAATGCCTCAATTAAAACCTACCTAAAGACCTTCTGTTTAAAATACCACAATTGACTCAAAATAAAACATTAAAAGTTTGTGAAATGCTTATGCTGCAAAAATAACATTCCAAAGATTACTACAAGTAAGAGTCTCTTGAATATGAGCCAGGAAAAATAACTGTTGCAGTTTAAATATCTACAGAAACAACAGGCTGAGAGATGCAAGGGATTTTGCCACTCTGAAATTTAAAGTTTCTTATTCAAATTTACAACACGAATTTATGCTTATTAGCAAAAAAAGATGTAATGGCTGGAAAGCTTGAACTTCACATACCAAAGGAATCAATAATCACACAACTGACACTAACTGGACTGTAAATCCTCACTGACGGACTCTCTCCAAACACACTTTTAACTACAATGACATCTTAGTGAGGTCAGAGATGACTAAGTGTAAACTAGTCGACAGTTGAACTTTGCCTACAAATATTTAAGTATTTTGAGATGCCTTTCCCTTCAGACATTTGAGGGTTTTATGAAGCAATTACCCCTTTCTTACAAAGAACACGGCAGGCATACTTTCAATGTCTAATGTAATGGAATGAGGAAATGCCATTTATGGCAGAAAGCCTTTTCTGTTCCTCAATATAAATGCAGCTCGTGTTCTTTAAGTATCTCTGTGATGTACTGACTGATGTCAGTAAAATTATACTGCTACATTAGATAAATATATTTACTTAAAATGAGAAGAAGTCTGCCAAGAAGTTTTCAGGATTCTTGGAAAAACAGGTTTTCAAATGCAACACAAGGTCTTAGGCAATCAAGGATGCATCCATGGTTATGAACTGACTGAAACTTCTAGAAAGAGCATTTTTTTAAATATGGACTGAGCAGTCAGAAAGCTATGCAGTAAAATGGCTTTTTAAGAAGTTATTTAGTCTTTGACATGAAATTCTTTTCATACCCATGCATCTGAACATGCAATAACTATGTACTTGGATGAACAGAAAAGCTGGAGAAATACCCTGAACATGTAGATGTTCAAATTTAGAGACCCCTATTTAGGTTGCCTACCAGCAGAATTTTTTAAAAAGATCTCTGCATAAGTTCCCTAAATGAAGTTTAGTCCTTTGGACATCCTTTTATCCAAACAGAAGGCTGAAGATCACAACTGTTCTTCCATGCAAAGCATCCAGTCCTGGTGCTAGCTCCACAGAGTAACACCCCACGAAGAACATATGGATGTCCAAGTGGTGGCTCTCATGTTCTCAGTTATTAAGCAAAATATAACTGCCTTATTAATTTCCATAACCTTCAAGCATCAGAATGATGTGGTATTTCTGCAGCTTTTCTCTTTCTAAATCCACATGGATAGCCAATAAGAAGCAATCATAAATCCAGGAGCTAGTAAACAAGAAAGTAAAACTGTGTCTGTTTTAATAGAAGCATCACTTTTCTAAGAAGACAAATTATACCAGTCATAAATTCAAAAGGCAGCTTTCTCATCGTTAAGAAAAGCCCAAGAGACACAGACTTAAATAACCTGCATTCAATTAAGCAAACAGACAGTGTTAAAGCTATGAAGAATGCTGACCTCAAAATAAAAAAATAAAAAAATCCATCCTCTTCTGCTTTTAAAAGTATCTACCGAGGAAGCACCAAGAAGATGGCTTGTAGATCACATGGACAGGTACAATTTTAGTCATCATATAATGAAGTGGGTTTTGAAAGGACTATATTCTGTTTCATGTTTACTTCCATGTAACAAATAGAAATTGCCATTGTACTTAACACAGGCATGGCACGGACACTGCCTGACTTTACTACAAATGTTTGAAGATGGCTTCTAGTTAGACACTTCATGGATTTAATTTAGGGCATCATACTTCAAATATAATGAAAAAAGTAACATTGTTTCTGGAATAGTAAACCTCTCAGTCATGGTCCTAAACCACAAGATTTCAGTGATTTAGGTTATTTTGATTTTTCTTTCTGACCTTTGAGGCAGGAAGTCAGATATGACTAACAGTATTAAATAGCTTTGCCATCCATTGTGTAGAAGGAATGAACACCTGCCTTGACTGTAATAAGATCATCAGTTTAGATGTGACAGATTCTTTGCAGGATGAAAGAATGAATGAAGACCAATGCCACAGTTAAAATAGAAATCTCTCCAAAACAGGCAATACCTCATTTATCCTACAGAATAACTTGCAAGATAGTCATAAAAAAACAATATATGTTTCAGAATAATCTCCTTTCATTCTTTGATTAGTTTGCAAACTTGTGAATGCTGTCCTTCTTTGCTACAGATGAAGAGTTGCAAAATGAAATTCTGACACTATTCATGCAGAGTTATTGGCTCCCTTCACTGCTGGATTGACCAAAGCCATATCTGCACTGGACTAGAAGATGTATATATCCCTAATGCATCCAGGCTCCACACCTCAGCCAGGAAGTGCAAGATGAGGTCACTAATCCACTTTATGAAAGAATTCTTGTTTGTCCTTAAAGCTTAAAGGGCAGCTTTTTTCTATCAACTTTTAAACTTTTCATCCTGCCCCATTTCCAAGGATGTCTTCCTCCTGTAAACAGTCTCTTTTCCTGCCTTCACACCTTGCCTGAGTGATGCTACCTCAGGTGCCCTGTGCTCTGTCTTGTTCTGCCTTTACTTGGGATCAACCATAGAGAGTATGAGAATATGTGTCAGAATACAAAGAGTGCTCCCAAATCTTTATAAGATCATCTAAATTATTATTAGTAATTAAAAGCTGATTAAAATGCAATTAAATTTCTAATAATTTTGAAAAAGTCCTGGGTAATAATTTCTTGAGAAAATTGTCAAAATCCCAACTTAATTATTTCCTGGTATTTTCCATACTGAATTTGGAAAGAAGAGACAGTCAAGTGCTTTTGCTTTTATAACCTTGCTCTATGCACACTTAGAGCAACAATAAAATCAGGTGCTCCAATAACTGAGAACTTACAGAAGTTAATCCCAAACACAAATCACCTGGGAAAAAAACCTATTGACATGTCTCTTGAGAGCTATACAATACAAAAGACCCTTCACACTTAATTCTTTTGTGACTTGCCCAGTGGATGCAGGTGCCTGAAGAACAGAACAGAGAACACAGACTTTTATCCCCCTTTATAAAGGGCCACCTAAGTATTTGCTTACTCTGTTTAATAAATCAATTTCTTCCTTCAGCTTTCCAATTAGTTCCTCTTTGTCCTGCGTCATCTTCATCAATCTTGCATTTTCCTGTCTTTCCTTTGCAAGTTCCTAAAACCAGAATACCCAATGAAGATTTTTAAGAGACAGTTTAAAGTTTAATACTATTTAAAACAAAGAAAGAAAAACCCACACACATTTACCTAAAATTCCTTTTCTACAGCAAGTCAAACCCAGATCTTCAAGTCCTTTTACATTTCAAACAGATAAAGAAATGTCTAAGATAACATTTTACCCACAGCAAATCTGTGTGATATCTGACTCAAGTGATAATGTTTTAATTAATATTTTAATTTAAGCATGAACCCACAATTGGATAGGGGCCCAAAACAGAAGAAGTAAATGTAAAGTATCAGCCTCCAAATTTCTTACATTGGGAGGATTAGTCTTTGCTGTTACTTGGATTTTGCTTTGTTCTGTTGGTTTTTTGTAGGTTGTTTTTCTGTGGGTTTTTTTGTACTGTCATTAGCAAGGAACAAAGACTCCCTGTTAGATCTGTGGGCCTGAAGGTGAGCAAAAATGATAATGTCCATTAGGGATTCAGTAAGTCAGGATACTGAAAGACAGCCCTTAAATCTTCTGCTATTTTTTGTGTTAGTGGCAATTAAAGTATTCCAGAAAGAAGCTGATTTAGAAGGGAGGATTATGATATACTTCACTGAAATCAAAGTTCAAATCTTAAAAAAAAAAAATAAAATAGTAATTTCTACAAAATACACTTTATTTTCACCCCTTCCAGAAAAGACCTATTCAAATCGTGTTTACTTAGTAATTTTGATCCATATGATTCAAGAATATTTGGCAAGTTACCCACAAAAAATCTACTTCAGAGGAAGAGAGAGAAGCCAGTAATAAATTATACCGATGATACTATTTAGCAAAATATTGGCTTATGTAAAACCCTCAGCTTTAACATTATTACATTTTCCTAAAACTGCATGAAGTCAATCTGAAATAATGAAAACTGTTTTAAATATGCATTTTAAATGTTTGAAACTTTAGCAAAGAACTGGATAGGAATTAAATTTTCTAATATTTCGGTACATTAAAATAATCCAAAACAGTAAGTAGATCAGAAACAGGCTTGCTAATTCTCTGAACAGCCAGTGAGCCCCTTCTTCCCCCAAGATATTTGCTCTTTGTTGGTGTGTCATGAGGTATCTAAAAGAAATATGCAGAGCACTGCTGGCTCTCTAAGTGTGTTATCTTTACCTCAACTATTTCTCACTTATATACCAAAGGAAAACTAAACATCCATGATTTGAAAGTTCACATTCTTCTCAGTCAGCCTCTTTATATACTTTTACAGACATAACTGCCTGTACTTCAAGCATTTAGCATCATTTCTATGTATTTTACTTGTAAATTTCCCCATGGAGTTTCAAAAGTACTTTATTTCAGACATATGGCATGGAGAGGTTAGTTGGCACTTACCCTTTCAAGTTCCTCAATCCTCTTTTCCAAAGTGTTACTTGGTAGAGAACTGCCAGAAGAATTTGCATCCCTGCTGTATCTGCTGTAAGTTGTTCTCTCTGTTCGGGAATACCTATTTGGAGCATCATCCTCTGGTGCATTAGCTGTGCTACGAAAGGCAAAGAGCAAAGCAGACACCTATTAATACATTTAACAAAATGGAAAGGATTGCAGTAACAAAACTGATTTCCAAAGCACTCAATAGATCGGTCTAACAAACTGCAGAGAATGCGTGACAGAGAATTCACTAAATTCACTGCCTCAGGGATTCAAATACTTGGATAACACAGCTCTCATCACACGGTAATTGACTTAAACACATACTTATTCTATCTTATTTTTAAAATTTCATGAACTGAGCACATTAAAAACTGAACTATACAACTTCATTTCAAAAAATAAAGTGCCACTACTTTTAAACCAAGTTCCATAAAGGATGAAAAACAAGCAGATGTCCAAAACATAAGAAAAATATCGACTGACTTTTCAGGAACTATGGATTTGGCCTGTTCTCCACTACGTACACTATGTACAAAACCAGTGCTAATTTAAAAATATGTATAAGAAGTCAAGCATTTTTACTCACAAAACTAACAGTGCTCTTCAAACAGCTATTTTCTTCCTAACAGTAATATTACTTACCTTCAATGCAGAACCTAATAAAAAATGAACAACACAAGAGTGCCCTGGGAGCAGGCAGAGATACTGATCTTTCTCCCACCAATTCACCAAAAGTACACTTCTTACACTTTGCAAATAACAGCCAAACTTCCAAAGACCCAAAAAAAAAAAAAAAAAACACCCCAAACATAACCAACTCAACCAAATAACAAAAAAAACCACCAAAGTAAAACAAAACAAAAAACCCAATCCCTTCTGTCTTCACCAGGGAACTCAAAAGCCACCCGGAGATGGTCCTCAAAAAACAGCTCTAGGTGTCCCTGCTTGAGCAGAGGACTGAATGTAAACACGGACAATATTCCCCCCAGACAACCCTTCCAACCTCAGCCTGTGATTACGCAAAATCACACAGCTGAAGTATGTATACAATGGCTTTCTAGAGCACTTAGGAAAAGCATGAAAAGTACTATAAGCATCCCTATAACGTTTCCTTTAAAAAAAAAGAATAGCATATAATTAATGCATTCATTTAAGATTTGCATTTCATAACTCTAGAAAACCCCTGCTGACCATGTGCAGATTTAGATGGATACACTGCAAATCAAAAGCAGGAGTATCTGGCAAAGGGATGTCTTTTCATGGATATAAATATTCTTTTGCTCTAGTATGTGTGAAGTTTCCAAGGCACACTGACACAATTGTAAGGAATTTTGTAGCTTAATGTTATTACCATATTTAGCACTGTTTATTCTTCATCCAGGAGATTTTTCAAAAAACATTTCTAGGACCGGATACGCATGTTGCAACACAACATAAGAGAAATATTTTAGCTTAACTCTATAAATTCTAGGTTATTTAGCTTTCTAAAATATGTGTATTTGCATGCTGTTAATGTCTCAAGTATAGAACATGCAAAAAAAACGCTCAATTTTCTATCACTCAAAAATTAACACTATTGCCAATATACTGGAGTATCTCAACTCGGCTCCAGCAAGTGATATTGGCAGAAGCTCCTACACGAAGACTAGAAGAAAGAATATCTAGACAGGATGGGTTTCATTAATACAGAAAATGCCTTATTTTTCAGTATTTGCCCTGCAACTCACACGCAAAAATTTCCTCACCTATTCCACTGGGCAGCAGACTCTGCTGAACACATTCTTTTTCACTGTCAGAAAGTACAAATGATATATCATGAAGACTTCTAAGAAATGGGATTTAAGAAAACATTTAAGGAGGCATCAGTCCATAAGCTAACACAAGGAATTTAACGAATAAAAAGTTAATTATTTGGGCTGTTATAATCAACGTCTAGTACGCAGCAGTGGCAAAAAAAGTACCATCCAGGAAACAACAGGTGTATCTTTCATAAAGAATGGAATTTTAGTCACTTTATGAGCATGAAATGAGAAAGAATCATATCATCACAGAATATGCTGAGTTGGAAGGGACCCATCAGAATCATTGAATCCAACTCCTGGCTCTGTGCAGGACACCCCAAGAGTCACACCATGTGCCTGAGGGCATTTTCCAAATGCCTGCTGAACTCTGTCAGGCTTGATGCTGTGATCACTTCCTTGGGGAGCCTGTTCCAGTGCCCAACCACCCCCTGAGTGAAAAACCTTCGCCCACTAATTCATCCTAAACCTGCCCTGACACAACTTCAGGCCATTCCCTCGAGTCCTGTCGCTGGTCACCACAGAGAAGAGATCAGTGGCTGCTCCTCCTCTTCCCCTCATAGGGACATTGAAGACCGCAATGAGGTCTCCCCTCAGTCTCTTTTTCTCCAGGCTGAACAGACCAAGTGACCTCAGATGCTTCTCATACGGCTTCCCCTCCAGACCCTTCACCATCTGCATTGCTCTCCTTTGGACACTCTCTAATGTCTTCCTTATATTGCAGTGCCCAAAACTGCCCACAATATTCAAGCTGAGGCCACCCCATTGCAGAGCAGAGCAAGACAATCCCCTCCCTCAGCTGGCTGGTGATGCTTTGCCTGATGCCCCCCAGGACAGGGTTGGCCCTCCTGGCTGCCAGGGCACTGCTGACTAGAATAACAGTATCACTGTCTGTGGAAGTATACCAATAGATTAAATATATAAATATATTTTTAAAGGGTGTCTTCCGGCCATATTAAATAAAAGTGATATATCAACTCACACTGTGGTTTGACTGCTCTTACAGAGAAACAGGAATTTTGTTTTGGAACAAAGTCCCTGGTTATTTCCTTTACAATAAAGTCAGTTATTCACACAGAGGTAGGTTTTAAAGCATTATTACGGAAAGGTAGAATAAATCTTGCTCCTTTCCAATGACTCTTGATTCTCTCAATGCCTGAAGCCCTGTCTAATTTGCCATTTCATCTGATTTAAAATCACCTTGTCAAAACTTTATTTCCAACTACGACATGTTCAACTACTACACGTTTATTTTTATTGCCAGAATCTTGTAACTATACCTGATTTGGAAACTCCTAATTATTTATGTCACTTCAATCCAGTCAGTTGCCAACAGTTTCTTTGGAAGGAAGAGCAAAGAACAATTATTTATAAATACGCCACCATGGACTTCTGTTACTGCTTAAGCCAAATTTGTGGCTTTCAGAGTTGACTAAGGAAAGGGAAGTCACATCCTCTCTACAGCTCCATGTTCCTAGCCTCCTCCATTTTTCCAGTCTCTGGCCTTCAGGTGAGAGGCAAACTTCTCAAGGAGCTGATGCAGCAGTCCAGCAGCCAAGCAAAAGGAAGCCATCAACTTTCAGCCACAGTGGCTCCCTGAAGCGGTACCTTGTCCAGCTGCACGAGCACTGGCATGAGGGACACTGAGGAAGTTCAGCCAACTCAACCGAGACCACCACAACCTTCTGCAGAAATAAAACCTAAATGTTTCTGCCTTCTCATAACATCAGCATTGGCTCAAGAGAGGCTAGAAAAGTCAGGAAAACCATCTTGAGTGACCCCTGTCTAAAATACAGTGTTCACATATGCATAGTAGTGGTCCTAATGTAACAAGCTAGATGAGACAATGCTTCCACAGCCTGCCCTCGCTGTAAAACTCCCAAACACAGGCAAGTCTGGGCATAGTTTTATCAAACAGTATTTTGCAGCTGTGTTTTTTTTGAATTAGTGAGACCAAGGTTAGTGTGATGGAATGGAAATTGTTATAGTTTAAGTTTTATAGTTACCTAAAAACACTGACTGAGATAATTTCAGCAGTGTTCAAACATTTCCTTCAGAGCCCCTTTGATGAATGCTCTGAAGCACTAGCTTCGTCTCTTGTGGTGTTTACTTCCCCATTTATTTTTCAACTCTTGCATGAATGCTAAACTCGAGTATGATGTAGTCTTTTCAAATTAGTGCTAAACAGTCTCTGCATCTAGGGTTTCATATTCATGTGCCATACTATCCTAGAGGAGAGGGCAAAAATCCTGACATTTTGACAGGAAGCCATAAAACCCATACCATAATATATTCATTTCCACTAATAAACAAACACACCCCTGAACACTAAGAGATTTAATCTAACTCTTTCTGTAAACTGATCCAGCTGATCTGTCTGATCCATGAACCATGCAAAAATCTTCTGAGTTATTTTAAATCCTGATCTGCAAGGTTTTCTTTACAATTTTTTAAAAAGAAACTGAACTAGTTCAAAAGCTGGTAGACAGTCTAAAAAGTAAGCTGCTAAAACAAATTCTCTGTGCTTATAAAAATATTCTTATGTCCACATACATATCTTGATTTACTGCTACTTGCAAACAAGCTTTTTAGTTCACAGAATGCAACAAAACATAATTCATGTTTACATGTAGATTACACTCAAATATTTCAATAAACAGAATACACTTTGCCCTTCTCTTATTTCAAAAATCAGTGATAACACCAATTATGCTGATAGCATTAGACCTATATAAGAAAACCATTCTTACTAATGGCAATGTGCTTGGTGCTTTAAAATAACTACTCTCAAAACACTGTAAAAATTGGCAGACCCAGTTTCAGTAACAGTAGTTTGGAATGGCCAAAATGAGGCATATCTCACCAAAAACCCTTAGAGAAAAACGAAACCCGAGAAGTTGATAAGGGCTATTGCAACTGAAGTATACCTACACATTTTAAATACACAAAGCTCACAGTTAGGACACATGGTTGATCACAGCTGCCAAATACTCCTGTGGCCTTCATGTCAGCATGACCTTAGAGATTCTGGTAATCCTTTTAATAGATCTCACAGCACCACTCCACATCACAACAAAACCATCACTTTCTTTTGAAAATATTTTATGTGCTTAATCATGCAACTACAAAGGAACCTTGCCACAAACTTTTGGAGGGTATGAAAATTTCTAAACTAAACTCAGAAGACAGACTACAACTATAGACTAAGATCCTCATCACAAATTTTATTTACTTTACTGCATGAGGAGATAAGCTCAGTTTGTCCAAGTCAGCCAGAACAGAAGAATAACACACAGCAGCCAGCAGAGTTCATTTGTAAACACGTCTTTCAGTCAATGGACACTCAGTGAAAGGGGTTTCCCAGCAATGTCATATAAATGTTCAGCGATGGATTGCTGCATCCATATAGGGCAAAGCAGTTCGTGTGCCTGATTAAATAGGTAATGTAAAATCTGTGCAACTCCTTGAGTCCTGGAACAGATTGAGGAAACTAATCCCATGAGAACACATCACAGATCCTTCTCTGCTCTTAAGTCTCTCTTCTCTTGTTAGGTACAGGAGGCTGGGTATCTCAATGTAGACACAGAACCATAAAATTGTTGAGACTGAAAAAAAAAAATCTCTAAGACCATCAAGTCCAACTGTAAAAAATGGAAACAGATATATGGAAAGGAAAAAGAAAGGTAGTGGAAGCCAGGAATGGTATCAGCAACTCAAGATTACAAGTCAGAAGAGGACAGACAAAACAGGAAAAAACCATCCAAGTAAATCAGAAAAATAATGAAGACTAGGACCCCCATGATTAAATATAAGGATGTAAGAGAAAAGGGAGAGAGAAAGGAAAGGGTGTCTAACTGGGCTAGAAAAGAGAAACCAGTAAAGTGAAGAAAAACACTGAGATGAAGAAATCTCATGTTTGATGAGGAACAACTGGGGAAGTGGGAGAAGGCAAAAATGAAGAAGCAGTAGCAAAGATGGAAAAAAACAACCTGAAAATTTCTGGTAAATGATTCATTCTTTCAATGGGAAAGAGAGTCTACAAGAGTAGACTACAACATTTTAGGAAAACATTTTTATTTTTGCTATCATATCTCTATGAAGTCTGTTAACAAACTCTCTCCCATGAAGTACTGACCACCTGTTGTCAGAGTAATGCAAGTAATAGTTTCAAACGGGATCCAAAAGTGGTTGTCTCTGAGAAAATGCTTTGCTCTCAGTTTGCTTTGAAAACCTAAAGAAGTACACCCAAAACTGTTAAAAGCCCAGTAAGCTGAACATATGTGCCTTGAAGCAGCTTCAGATCTCAGTTCAGCCTTTAGGCACTAACATTCCAGTTCTAAGTGTAATCACAGAACGGCATTTTCTGTTTCAAAATGACTTCTACTGTATTTGAGACTTCAGTGAAGTCTGAGTGATTTGGATAAGAACTACTGTAGAGTAGGCTGCTTTATGTAAGACCTTCACTTACTGCAGATGTTGGAAGAGGCAAACAAGCCCAGAACAACTCTGATCCTGACTCCTCCAGCATTCACACCAGAAAGTGAAGCCACTGGGAGACACACTTTAAGTACTGTTAAGTGAAAAATTACTTCAGGGGAAGTAGAAATTTTCAAATATAGAAGAAAATTAATAGATACTATTAAATTTAATCACAGTGGGCATTGTATGCCTCAAGGAGGTACAATTAGAATAAAACCCACTGAGTACTGTGAACACTGAGCACTTTGCTGACAGTGGAAAATAATCCCTTGCTTTCAACATGAAGTTTAAAGACTATGCAATGAGTAAGATAGACAGCAACATACATAAAATATTGAACAGCAGCTCACAGCAAGTCAGATTCCTCCTGAATGTGATGCCAGTCCTGATGGGGAAAGTTGACAAAGACCCACATATAACTAAAGCTGAGGGAAGACTGCACAATCAAGTCTTATTTAGCATTTTCTAGCATTGGCATTTCCTATTTTTGCAATACTAATCACAAGAATTAGCTTATTTTCAAATAAGCTATGAATGTGGTTGTGCAAACTTCTATTTATTACCACCCCACGCACAACCCAGATTTTGCAAGTGAGTGAGTATATACAGCATGTGAACAGAGATAAGGTTTATGAAAAGCCACAAAAGTATGACACACACCACTAAGTATTCAGCAGATATAAACAACAATAAAATTCTGCACGGGGACCAAAGAGGAAATGAAGACTGAAGTAAAATGTGCTCAATTAATAGGAAATGAATCATGAAATCATATAGTTATTAAGGTTGTGACAATAAGTCCACCCATTCTGCAATGACAAAGTTATTTTAAAAAAAACCCTACAGCAATAGAAAGCATCACTCAACTAGGTTTACGAGAACTTACAAAAGATAGCACCACCATGCTAGGAAAGCTAAAGCATAACAGGATAGGTTATTATTTTTTATAATGAGGGAGGTGAGACTCTGGAACAGGTTGCCCAGAGAAGCTGAGGATACTCCCTCCCTCTAAATGTTCAAGGCCAGGCTGGATGGGGCTGCGAGCAACCTAATATAATGGGAAGTGTCCTTGCCCATGGCAGGGGGGCTGGACTAGATACTCCTCAAGGTCCTTTCCAACCCAAACCATTCTATAATTCTATAGGTGAACAAGTTTGAGGGTGGAAAATACACCAGTGAACACTTGGAAGGTGCTCTTGGCACCTTCTTCTACAGCCATGATATATATATATCTACACAGGTGAATTAACCACCCACACATTTTACCCAAGTGAAGGACACCTAAAAGAGAACGCATTCACGTATCAAGTAAAAGTATGTTTGCACAAATGTCTTAGCTTCAGTTGATGTACTTTAGACCCCACGTTACCGTAACATTTTCCTAATAGTTGTGATAGCTGTGTTGGTATTAATTCCACATGCGCAAAAATTTCACACACTGTTCAGGTGCATCAAGAGCTTCTGAAATATTTTTCTGACTACAGAACTGGAGCAATGATGAGGATAACACTTGACTCAAAGACAAACAAATAAGAAACAGGACATGCTATATGTGGGCAGCATCTGCTAAAACCGAGACAGTAATACGACAAAACCACAGAAATTTCTTTCAGTATTACTATGTAGAGCAATAAAATTATTTTCCTTTATTAAACTTCATAATAGAGTGGTTCATAAATTAACTGTGAAAATACTGGCTCCTAGGTAACGCATCAAATTAGACATTTGCTTGGGAAAGTATTCTGCACTAGTAGGACCCAGCAAAATACTAGCTGAATTTGTTTGAAAATAGTACCATAACAGAGGGGTTTGGATCAGTCTGACACATCTTTCAGGTCCTTAGCCCGAAATCAGGCTATGTATCTACAGTAGCAGTACGATGGCCTCTCCTAAAAAGATCCAGCTATTCAGCTTTATTTCCGGCAGAACTATATATGTAAAGAAATTTGTTGTGTACAAAGATCTCATACCTTTTATACCGGCTTGAAACCATCCTGGAGGAGTCCTAAAAGAAACAAACAGGAGAAACTAATTAATATTTTCCTTGTATTTATACTGTCAAAATACTTCATCACTCCATAGAAAACTAAGTCTACATTTAAGCAGCACAGTCCTATGCCGCTGTATAACTCAGTTTCGCACTATTTTGCTGCCAGGAAGAGACAATACCAGGATTACTGTCACCATACTACTGCTTCTGAACAGCAGCTCAGAAGCCTTAAATGTCTGCCTCTGGTTAGTTGCATCTGAACACTGGATACATTCACACCATCCCCCAGCATGCACAACACCACACACCCTGCTATCAGCACACCTTCGCTACCACCAACTAGTACAGAAACACCCACGCTCTTCAGTAACTCTTCCTCTGCTTGTGCAAGAGCAGCAGGGCAAAACTGTTCCCATTTCCTGGCACCGGTGCTGTCCTTGATGGGAACAAAAACTGAAGCTGGCAAGTAGAAAAATTAAGAGATGTTTCAACTATTAAACAATAGCTCAGATTTGACAGAGTAAGTCCACAAATATTTTTTAGGATGTTGTAAGAAGAACACGAACCAATTATTTTATTAGTCATAAACAAAACACCCCCCAGGAAATAGTATGTAAAAAGTCTGGAAAGACTGTTTAAGGAGTTAATGAACTGAACAACTGCCTTTATCAGAAAAAAATAAAGGCAAAGTATGAAATTCTGTCTATTAAGGACACCAGCTATAGGCAAGGAAATAAATGAGTTCCCAAAACAAGATGCAAGAGAAATTCCATCCACTCTGAAAATTCCACAAAACATTACACTGCCTTCACTGATCAGCACATCAGTGACTGTTTAAGTAAATAAACACGTTAAAAATTAGAATACAAAGAGTATTTATTATTTTACTATAGAAAATGGAATTGACAAAAAAAATTTGTATTACGGAATAAAAACTTGATCTGAAAGTGCTTTTTATTTTATGAAGCATTTTCAACTTCCGCCATGTGTGCTATACTTTCCCTAATACAAACTGAAGAACAAGTAACAAAGTTAAGTTATGGCAACTATTTAAAGAAATCCAGAAAGTGGTGCAAAATTGCTGTTTCAACACTGATAACCGTTTTATCACTGATGACAGGATCTGAAAATTGGCATTTCACAGCTGTAAAACAGCAACCTAAATTAGCCTCTAAAAGGGCAAGGAAACATAATTTTAAATGGTGCCACTGCTATTTTTGAAGTTTACTAAGGGTATGTTATCTTTGAAAGGTCATGGCAGCAGGGGGAGTTTTCTGAGGACTAGGAGAAAGAAATGTCACTCCTTTCTTCAAGAAGGATCAGCCAGGGAACTACAGGACAGTCCTTAGCTCAGGCCCTGAGTAAGTAATGAATCAAATCCTCAAGGACAAGAAAGTGAAATCAGCATGAATATACAAAGGGGATATCATGCCTGACTGATCTGATAGCCTTCTGTGATGAGATGACTAGCTTGGTGAATGAAAGGAGAGCAGACAATGTTTATCTCAATTTTAGCAAAAATTTTAACACCTTCCCACATAACATATGTGTAGACAAACTACTGAAATACGGACCAGGTAAGCAGACTGTGAGGTGTAATGAAAAGTGACTTAGCTACTGGGCCCAAGACTAGCTGCCAGTCACTTAAAAGAGTCAATAGAGGGCCAGTATTGCTTAATGGCTTCATTAGTGACCTGAATGATGGGACAAAGTGCATCCCCAGCAAGTTTGCACACTACACAGAAATCAGAGAAGTTAACAATACATCAGGTGGCTGTGTTGCCATGGAGGAAGACACTGATAGGCTACAAAATGGGCTTACAGAGACTCTGTGAAGTTCAAAAAAAGGAAAATGCAAAGTCCTGGACCTGGGGCTATAAAGAAATAATGCCAAGCACCAGTGCATGCTGTGGACTGGTTGGAAAGCTGCTGTGCAGAAAAAAATTCTGGTAGATATCAAGCTGAACATGAGCCATCACTGTGCCCTGCAGCAAAGAAGGCCAATGGCATCCTCAAGATGAATGGCCAGAATGTTCAGAGACAGCATTCAAAGGAGAGCTATGGAGATAGTGAAAAGACTAGAGAGGAAGCCGTATGAGGAACAACTGAAGTCACTTGGCTTGTTCAGCCTGAAGAAGAAGAGACTGAGGGAAGACTTCCTAGCAGTCTAAAGCTTCCTCATGAGAGGAAGCAAAGGGGCAGGCACTGATCTCTTCTCTGTGGTGACCAGTGACAGGACCTGAGGGAACGGCCTGAAGTTGTGTCAGGGGAGGTTTAGGTTGGGTATCAGGAGGTTCTTCACCCAGAGGGTTGGGCACCGGAACAGGCTCCCCAGGGAAGTTGTCACAGCACCATGCACCAAGCCTGACAGAGTTCAAGAAATGTTTGGACAATGCTCTCAGGCTCATGATGTGACTCTTGGGATTGGTCCTGTACAGGGCCAGGAGCTGGATTAGATGAATATTATGGGTCCCTTCCAACTCAGGATATTCTATCATTCCCCTCTGCTCTGCCCTGGTGAAACCACAGCTGGTGTGCTCGGGTTAGTTTCTGGGCTTCTCAGTATGAGAAAGATATACTGGAGAGACTCCAGCCAAGGGCCACACACATGATTAAAGGTTTGGAGTATCTGAGACATGAGGGAAAGCTGAAAGTGCTGGAAATGTTCAGCCTGGAGAAGAGAATGCTCAGGAGGTATCTTGCCAATTTGTATAAACAGCTGATGGGGTAAAGAAGGTCAAGACATTTCTATCCATGGAGATAATAAAAATCCAACTAGCTACAGTGCTGAGCAATTTGCTATAATTGATCCTGCTTTGTCTGCAAGGCTTGCACTAGAGACTTCCCAAGATCCTTTCCAGCCTTAATGATTTTTAGCTGTAAGGCAGTCAGCAATGACTGACCAGGTGATTTGACTCTGATGTATGTGAAAAGGTTCAAACTGTTTCACCTAATACATTAAGATATATGTTCACTACATAGGAAAGTGAAATGCCAGATCAGTAGTATCAGACATAGGTGGTGATGGTCTCAGAAACATCCCTATTGTCCCATTAGCCACGGACAAGTGGTTTAATTCTCTTTTTAAGCTTGGATGGAGGGAGTTACATAGATTACTGGGTCAAAATTTTGTCTAACTGTCTGCAGATAAAACAAAGCAGGAACTCTGGGCTCTAAGCTTCCGCATTGCTTATTTTCTTAACAACTTCTTTTTCAGGGAAATACTGAAGCCTTGAGGTTATGTCTATGCTTCCTAGTGAACATAAGCCTCTGTTTACAGTGAAAGGCAGAAATTGCATGTGACATTGCAGTGTAGTGAAGCACACATACCCTTGTACAAAGAAATATTTGGATCTTGGATGCTTGTTTTGTACTCTAGACACCAAAGGGATGCAATGAATGCACCATATAAGCTCAAATTTGCTAAGACCTTTTCATACAGTAATTGCAAATATAAACTGCAAAGCAATTTATATACAGAGACTTGTACATTTAACTCAACAGGACACTTCTAAAAGTTTGGCAGTACTATTCAGAAAAGCCAGTTCTTCAGAAAAAGCTGGGAAAGCAAACAAATGCTCAGAGACAAAGTGCATGGCAAATACACTCACTTGCTACAAATTACAGCTGTTAAAACAAAAAACCCCAAACCATGGACCAATTAACTAGCCTTCTGTAACAGATATTTCTACAGCAAGTATTAGTGGGTTTTATTTTTGTAGCAAAAACTAACTACAAACAAAAAGTTAAAAATGACCATCTGATGTATAAAAAATAAATTCCTCTGACCACCAAATCCATACTGAAGACTTGGTAAATTATGATTTCTTTTACTTTGAAATCTCTAATGTAAATGCAAACCAATCATGCTTTAGGGTGATGATGCAAGGACTAGGAAAATATTTATCTCTGTTCTTGTCTTATGAAATATATTTTGTATGTCCTATTTGTCAGAAAGCTGATGGCAACATGAATATATGTAGTTACACTGTAAACAACGTGTCTATTAAATTAATAGACAAAAATGAATCTAAGCTTTTAAACTAAGCAAAAGATCTGCAAATGAGGCAACCATCTATAATTTAAGATCTAGTCCCCTCCACCACTTTTGGAGAAGTGAAGGTTGACAGAAAACGAAGAACAGGAAGGAGAAAGGAGGGACATCCCTGTTCTGCAGAGAACCTAAAAGCAGGTGGTTAGTCTTGTATATAAACACTAATTTACAAATATTGTTTATATTCTTTAATATTTAATAACTTTGAGTTTTAACCCATGTTTAAAATATCTAGTAATTACTACAGAAATTAATTATTTATCATGAGAAATTAAGAGATTGATTTATTTGAATTCTCTTTAAAATGGAATTTTTTTACTGCTTGTGAAAATCTTGAATGGAAAAACAATCAATAAAGAAGAAATCCATAACAATTACACTAATGGTTTCTTTCATATTGGTGAAAAAATATTGCTGCCAAAGACATCTACCAACATCAGTTCTTCGTCCAAGGTTAAAACCAAACAAATAACTTTGAAGTTATTTTTACTTCTTGCACATGGTCTCAGGCAGCTTGCATTACTTTTAACAGTATATACTTTGCTATTAATCTAATGATTGTGTTCAAAAACACTGCAGACTGACATACATCAGCAGTGCTACCGAAAAACAGCCATGCTCCCTTTTCATCATGTCTACAAAAGTGATTGTGTGGACTTGCATTAATGCAGGAGAGGGCACGATCTACATGAAAATATCCAAGGAAAAAGCAAAAATATCTTACTCCACGTGAGCTCCTTCGTGCCATTCATGCAAAGACTACCACACAGACACATCACCTGCTGCACAAGACAATGTGTAAGGGCAGAAAAAGCAGCTGAGACCATTTCAACTAATGCAACCATTTACTGCCAATTAAATTTATGTCAAACTAGGATTCAAAGAACTTGTTTAATTCCCCTCTTTGCTCCTGGCTCATCTTGGTACTTCATGGGGCCAAGAGAGAGATTACATAAACAAGCTGGCCATCAGGCTTTAAACAAACAGAGTTGTCTGTATCTACAAGTGTCTGACAAAGATTTCCTGATGTTAAACCAACCCTACCATTACAAATTTGCTAGTTAAAATGCACTAAGAAACATTGTTTTCAAACAAGTACAAACTCTGGAGTCAGCTGGACTATGAAAATGGTTAACTGGGATCCCTTTAAACACTGCTTAAAAGTTTTGCAAACAATTAAAGTAAATGTCCTGGATCAAATCCAGCTGGTAGGGTACACTGGTAAATATACGGGCATGTACAATATGTGCACTGTTTTGAAATTTCACTATGAATTAGTGCAAATTATGACTGCATAATGATATTCCTGCAACAGGCAAGGTTAAATTTTGAATGAAAACAGGCCATCAAAACAATCTGTTTTTTTTCAATATGTAAATCAAATACGGGTTTCCTACAAAGTTTCCTATACGTTCTTAAAGATTTGAGCAAATACAACTTCACTACATGGAGGACAGAGGTCTGTTGCTGGGGTTTCTTGCTGTTTTATGTATCAAGGAACATGCAGATTCTATCTAAATCCAGCAAGTCAACTTGATTAACTACAGCTACTTCTCACATTCAGTACAAGTTTGTGTTGAGATTTGTTTGGAAATGGCAGTTACATTATCTTCTGCAACACATACATGTGCTCAGCTGAGAGGGCTGTCCAAATGCTTCTTGAACTGTCAGGCTTGGTGCTGTGACCACTGCCCTGGGGAGCCTGTGCCAGTGCCCAACCACCCTCTGGGTGAAAAACCTCCTGATATCCAACTTAAACCTCCTCTGACTCAGCTTCATGCTGAGTCATGCTCAAGTCCTGTCACCAGTCACAAGAGTGAAGAGATTAGAACCTTTCCCCTGTACCTCACCCAGGGAGGACGTTGAAGACCGCAAGGAGGTCTCTCCTCTGTCTCCTCTCCTCCAGGCTGAACAGAGCAAGTGACCTCAGCCGCTCCTCATACAATTTCCCCTCCGGACCCTTCACCATCTTTTGCTCTCCTTTGGACACTCTCTTAGAGCTTAATGTCTGTTTTACATTGTGGTGCCCAAAACTGCACACCATATTCAAGCTGAGGCTGCCCCCAGTGCAAAGCAGAGCAGCACAATCCCCTCCCTCGACCGGCTGGCGATGCTTTGCCTGATGCCCCCCAGGACGTGGTTGGCCCTCCTGGCTGCCAGGGCACTGCTGACTCAGATTCAACTTGCCATTGACCAGGACCCCCAGGTCCCTTTCTGTGGCACTGCTTTCCAGCATCTCATTCCCCAGTCTGTACAACCATTCCAGGTGCAGAATCCGGTACTTTCCCTTGTTGAACTTCCTGTGGTTGGTGATTGCCCAGTCCCCTAATTTGTTGAGGTCTCTCTGCAGGGCCTCCCTGCCTTCGAGGGAGTCAACAGCTCCTCTGAGATTTGTGTCATCTGGAAAATTCTTTATTATTGCTTCAAGTCCTGCAGCCAAGTCATTTATGAAGATGTTGAAGAGCACAGGGCCTAAGATGAAGCCCTGTGGAACCCCACAGTGACAGGTGACCAGTCTGATGTCACCCCATTCACTGTTACCCTCTGTGTTTGACCCATGAGCCAATTGCTCACCCACCACAGGATGTGTTTATCCAGCTGTGCTGGACATTTTGTCCAGAAGGATCCTGAGAGAGACAGTATTGAAACCTTCACTGAAATCCAAAAAGATCACATGAACTCATTTCTCTTGATCAACTAGACTAACTACCTTGTCGTAAAAGGAAATCAGGTTTGATAAGCAGGACTTTCCTCTCATGAAGCCATGCTGGCTGTGACCTATGACTGTGTTGTCTTTCAGGTGTTTTTCAACTTCCCAGAATAATCTTCTCCACAGCTTTGTCAGGCACTGGAGTGAGACTGACAAGCCTGTGGTTTCTGGGATGCTGCTTCTTG
>JAWWTY010000037.1:38589152-38604867 GCA_035222235.1 Margarornis squamiger
ATTGAGAAAGGAAGGTGCCTAAACAAGGCAAATTTACTCTCCCTGAGCAGGTTTTCAGAGGTCCTTACCTCTCTACTGTGACTGTCCAGGAATTTCAATAGTTAAGCGAGGCAGCTGGAATTGCTTTTTTAAGGCAAGGAAAGACTACAATTTGATGAGACAGCACCTATCTCTGAAACTATATTCCATCTGTGATCAATATAATTCAAAACCAGATAATAAAGTTAATATAATGAAATCTGGGACATGGTCAAATGATCACCTGCAATTAAGTTAGCCGTGTTTAGTAAGTTGCTACCCTTCACTTTCTCTTAGGTTGTCTCAGCTTCTGATCTCCTCTTTTAAAATATATTTGCTGACCACTGCTTGCTGGGACTTGGCTACTTCTTACAAAGCGAAATACAGCAATTTCAAGAAAGTGTGAGAGGTTTGCAGATCTTACTGCTCTGGAAAATCTTTCAGTAGAAATTTTCCTTTCAGGGGTCCTGCACGTGTTTACGATGAAAAAAAAAAATAAAAAATTAATGGATCACTAGTTGTATAGTAAGGTAAAATGATCTATAAAGAGATTTAGGAATCCTTTCTTATGTCTATACTTTTTAGAAATTAGATGTGCTCAGGCACAACGTTATCATTCCTGATGTTTTGCTAAGAGCTGTAAGAAGAACAACTCCTTAAAGTAGATTTGCCAACAAAAATTCAAACTGTTATGACACTTTTGCCAGTATAGAAGGGTAGGTAGCTAAAATCTGGTATTATCTAGATGTTGGTACAGAAGCTGGCCATCCTAAACAGTAGATGAATGCTAGAGTCCCTGTAATGATTTCTTTTTGATTTTGGGAGAATTTCCAAGATCTAGGCAAGATTTTTTTTTTTTTTTTTCCCTGAAATAGGCATAGTTTTTAATCTGGCAAAAATGTGCAGTCATTGGACAGATTGCCCAACCGCTCTCCTATTGAAACCAGTGGGATGTTTTACCCAAGAGTATGCAAATTGCAATGTTTGAAAATAGTTGGAGGGATCAAGGCAAGAAAGGCTAGTTTGTATGACTTGATGTTTTTTATCCACCATATCCTGTAAAATTATTATTGTTGGTATTATTAAAGTTGTGAAATGATTTTTTTAAATAAATAAAGAGCTGGATATTACTTTAGTTTTTTACTACCAAAAAAAAAATTACATAGTAACTGGAATTAGCACTCTGGCAATGGTATTTATGGATCCAGACATAAACCTCTAATTGTTTTGAATGTGATGTCAAGCAAAGACCATAGTTTTAAGTTATATATAATGGGTGATTTCTTGTGAGTTTTTTTTTTCCAAATTCATTTGTGTTTGGAGAGGAGGTGTAACTTTTGTGCAAAAGTGAAAACTTTTCATGCCCTGAAAGTGTAAGGTGGCTCTGAATGCCCTGTCATTACTGATTAGCTCCCAGTTATGTAAAATGTTTCCAGTTCAGGTGGCATAATTCAGCTTTCACTGGATCCCACAGAAGAAATACTGTGGTATCCTGCCACACAGAGTAAGACAGAAACTAGTCTTGTCCCAAGATGCTAGTGGTATGGATATACTTATATCCATATTACTTTGGGCAAGCTTTTGGGCATGTCTGTCTTGGAGAGTGTTAGAGCAGTTCAAAGTAAAGGCAAACACTAAGTTTAAGAAGCAAGTAGTGTGGTCAAACTTAATGCCTCACTCTCTTTGTATGGCTGTGTAAATGGCCGAAGGGACCATGGGTGTGGCTGCAAGTGTAATATGATGATTATTGTTTCATTTTGGAAGCATTTGGGTCCAGTCCCTGGTCTATGGAATATTTTGGTGTAGATAGGTAGTGGACAGTGGTTTGAACTTAGGACTCCACATGCTTTGGGTGTTGTCCAGGTGAGCAAGCAGTAGGGTCATGTTCATTTTTACATTGCTTTGTTCTTGGCAGAGAAACCAATCAGGGGAATGGATTTTATCAAAAAGTTAAATCCAGGTTTAACCTGGATTTTCTTCACGGTTAAAAGGGTAAATGACTAATATACATTTCTGAATTAGCTATTTGTGACCAAATTTCCTTAGATAGCCGAAAGAGAAGAAACTTCTGATATACCTCAGGGTAAGTTTGTAGATAAGTGGAAGTTTCATCATTGTGACCGTGATTTGTCTGTGAAAACAGAAGTGTTACCAGCAGGTTGAAAGAGCTGATTGTCCCCCAGTTCTCTTCTGGTGGGACACCACCTAGAGTACTGCATCCAACTCTGGCGTCCCCAACACAAGAAGAACATGGACCTCTTAGAGCGGGTCCAGAGGAGGGCTACAAAAATGATCAGAGAGCTGGAGCACCTCTCCTATGAGAAAAAGTTAAGAGTTGGCCCTGTTCAGCCTGAAGAAGAGATGGTCCAGGGATAGTTTGTTGTGGCCTTTCCGTACTTAGAGGGAGCTTACAAGAAAGACAAAGAGAGAGTTTGTACCAAGGGCTGTACCTACAGAACAGTGACAGTGGTTTTAAGCTGGAAGAGGTTTAAATTGGACATAAGGAGGAAATTTATTAAGAGGGAGGTGAGAGGCTGGAAGAGGTTGTCCAGAGAAGTTTTGGATGTCCCATCCCTGGAAGTGTTCAAGGCCAGCTTGGGTAGGACTTTGAGTAACCTGGTCTACTGGAAGGTGTCCCCGCCCTTGACAAGGAGTTGAACTACATGGTCTTTAAGAATGCCTTCCAACCCAAACCATTCTATGAGTCTGTGAACTTCTGTTTAATCACTTAAAAGAACTTAGGTGCCTCTCTGCTAGAGTGATCCGGACTCCCAGAAATATCTATTAGTGCTGCAATTCTCAGAAAGGGTGGAGTTAAGCTACAAACCTTTCATGCCACTTTAGGTCCCTTCTCAATTTTCAGTCTAGGCACCTAATGTTGTGGGCAGACTACCTAGAATAAAGTGGTAATTCCGCTTAGGTGGACAATGGCTATGCTAAGTTCCATATGAGTTTTGAGTACAATGTCATCATAAACCCCAAATTACTTCTGAGGACTTGCTTAAACTTATTTTTTGTATCTAAATAAGTAATAATAAGCCACAAAAAGATCGCAGAACCCAAGCCTGTCTTTCAGTGAGTCTTCAAGCTTCCCACTTTAGAGCTATTTCTAAGAAAACTAGCTGAATTAAAGGACTTAGAAGGAAACAAAAAAAGTGTCTTGTAATTGCTAAACTAGTTACCTACACAAACCTAATTAAAAGTCATTAACAAATCTTAACTTGGATGTAAATTACACTTTACCAGGACTTAAGTGCTATACAGTGCCAGTTGAAGAACTCTACCTGAAAATTAATATCATCACATGGAGCAGATTTTTACCATGCTTGCGACTTGAAAAAACTCCTTGGAAACCCAAAGGGAGCAGGTTCTGTCATACATAACTCTGTTGACTTTTACTAATTAAATCCCTAATCAATAATTCTTCATCCCTGAATCCTGAGTCTAAGGCAGTTTTCTTAAAGCTTCCTTCAGTCAAATATATGTAAAACAGAGCAAATTTCAAATAGATGTAGAATATATTAAAATGGTATTCTGGACAAAAGAGAATGTAGGTTTTTCTTTGATGTTCATTTAAGAAGTAGTATCTCTGGATAACAGTTTGACCATACTCAAGGAATTTGATGTCTGTATCTTTGTTTTCTAAGAATTATCATGCCATTTAGGATCAAAGAAAAATAGAAATCTGATTCTTTTTTGAAGTTGCTGTTGTGCAATATAAATTCTGGCTTCTAATGATATTCAAGTACATAGTGAGAACTACTACTGTAATAACCCACATATAATATCCTTCCTAAGAACTACGTGACAAAAGGCATTTGTAATTATATTTACTTCTGAAAGATTATGGTTTATAGTTAAACCAAGAGAGGCATCCTGTCATTTTCAGAACCCGTTAAATGTGACAGAATCTATTTTTCTGCCAACTTGTGAAGACCAGGCAGAGAGCAAATTTGCTGTGGTCAGCTAAGTGTAACCACTGAGCAGGAAAGTGAATTTAATAATGCATTATTGTTCTTCACTGAAGGTGAACTGTTACAGTGCCTTTGTTATAGCAGACTTTGCCTCTGCTTAGGTTTCCAGATGCCGTGCAGATTACCTGATTAAAATCTCTAATGCATGATAAAATGTTCCATGTATGCTTTTATATTAACATAAATGCATCAGTTTTTGAGGACTGTGACACTAAAGCTAATTGGAAATATTTACTACTCCATTATATGATGCATATTACAAATAAGGATTTATTATGTGTAGAACAAATGATAAGCAACTGAGAATTCACAAGGCTTATAAGTGTGCTGTGGTTTGGGGGGGTGGGGGAGGTGTTAAAATAAGAACAAATCTCAAGAGGTTTGTGATAGTACCTCAGACTACTGAGCTGATGTTGGATGTTGGTCTTATGTTTTCTTTTTTATTTATCACACAGTAATTCAACAAAAAAAGAAAATATTTCTCCTGGCCAAATTGGCTGTATCCTGTCATCATTTCAGTCCTTTCAGCTCTGTATGTTTTGTAGCTTCCTCCTGCTTTTCTTTAAATTTTGTCCTTTTTTTGGTTATCCTCTCAAATTCCAATTAAAATTTAAAACATGATCATTTGTTTGTTCACCAACAAGCTGAATTTTTATCTTTTCCTAAGTAAGAGGTAAAATCAACATATTATTTAAAAAATCTAAAAATCTGTGGATTTGTAATAATTCAGTGTTACAATTTTTTTTTTTTTTAAGAAAGAAACACACATTACATGTACAGACGTGGAGTTCAACTCTCCAATCTGTCACCCCTCTGTCAGTATTTTTGTTACCTGTTCAAGGCACATCTTCATCTGTAACATCAAATTTTTCTAGTGAGAAATTTACTTAATAATTTTCTTAAAGTTTGTGAGCTTCCCATGGAGGGTATTAGCAGTAAATCATAGTTTTAGATGCCTACAAATGAACGGTTAATATAGCAGGCACCATGTTCAGCAGAGTCTGTGTATTAGAAAATAGGTGTATGGAAAGTAGGTTTTGGCAGAATGATAGAGGAGATATGCCCAAAGCCCACACCTGTTGTGCATTTAACTCAGGTGAAGCTGTAATGATTCTTGCCAGCAAAACAAGCCACCTCCTTTTTTTTTTTCTTTTTTTTTTTTTTTTTCCCTGGAGAAGAACCATTGAACACAGTTCTGTATTGCTTTCTTTTTTGCTGCTTTAAAGGATCTACTTGTATATATATATGTAACTATATATGTAAGTATACATGTATAGATTAATGTTTCTACATTTATAGTTATGTTTTGTGTACAGGAGAGTTAATGAGGATTCCTTCCTTGACTTTGGGGATAAGATTGTTATTACTTGCTTTTTGAAGTATATCTACATCTTGTAAAAAGAAGTTGAGAGTCAGAACTGATAAGCAATGTCCGTCACGATGAGAGATCTTGTCTTTCACAGAGGGGCAGGGAGAGCTGGATCAGAGATTTCAAATAATTGTTTAAACAACAGTTATAAACTAAACTTTGTTGGAAAGAAGGAGGGGGAGGTTTTTCTTTCACCTTTGTCATATGTGTGAATAAAACAATGGGCCAAACAGAGCAGAGGCTTGGGAGACTAAAGGGAGGGGGGTTAATAAAACGAGCAATTGGATTAGAATTGGACTTTGGCAGGGAACAGTGGATGAGAAGCTGATAGATTTTGACTTGTTATTGAATCAGAAAAAGGAAATAGATAATTTCATAGTGGAATCAGCTTTTCTTTCTATGTAGTCTTTTATCTGATTTTTTTTTTTAAGCAAAGTATTTATGAAATGGATTTTTTTCCTCATAAAGAACTGCACAACTTTAAAGGACTTACAGGAGAAAAGAATTGTCTGATAATTGTTAAACTGGGAGGTCTAATTACCTCCACAGTTAATTAAAACTCTTTAACTGCCCTCTTGGTGTGACAATGATACTTTCTCCTTTCTAAATGAAAGTGTAAAGGTTAAACAAAGCAGCAATCTAGCAAACAGCCTACTAGAATTTGTAATCTGACCCTCAGATCTACTGTTTACTTTGCAGAAATTACAGTCCTGGAGTGTAAAACAGGTGCAGAACACTTGATACTGTTGCCCACTGTTATACAAATTACTTGCTTTTTAGTAGGCACCTAGAATTTCCTGCGTTTCCTAAAAAACTCCAGGCACCCTAGATTAACAAAGTGGAAAAACTCAGTCTGTTTCCTGACCGTGACCTTGGCAGTGAGACAAAAGGAGATTGGCAATGAAATGTATTTGTTGTACACAGGAGAAAAGACTCACCACTGGATCCCTGCAGATAGAGCTAAAATGCCTTAAACAATTGTTAAAAGTTATCACTAGTAGTAGTGACATTTCAGCACATGCCAACCTAGGACAAGTAGATACTTTGCCAAAGCTACATTATACTATTTTAACTTCTTTCCCCGCCACTTTTTTTTTGTTGTTGTTGTTTGTTTTAGAAAAGGAACACTAAAAGCAATTTTGAAAAAGTAAAGGTTAGAAACATATATAAGAAAGTAGAAATTCAGCTAGCCAATGTAGTTTTTTTTTTTGCTCTAAAACAATAATCAAACTTCCTGCAACCAGTGATTTAAATCAAGAGCTAAGATTTATTGCTGTTCAAATGGAGAAATTTAAAAAAAAAATAAACTTGTATGACAAAGGCTTGTTTAAAGAGGTTTATCTTAGATTATAGTTCTGGTTAAAGCCAGCCTCCCACGTATCTCTTCTATGCAAAGAATTTTTAGGAAAATATTTAGTTCTACACTCTAAGTTTAGCCTACCCTATCCAAATACTGAACTTAGATCATGCAGTTTTCTCCCCTGCGTCCATAGTGTCTGCCTTCTGATTTTCCTGACATGAAGATCTGCATCTGGCACCTTTTTATCTGTGGTTAGAAAAAAAAAAAAAAAAAAAAGAGATTTAAAACTTTGTTCAACAAAGATCTACTAAAACACAGACTTTTTCTGAGTGAAAAATTATGTTTTCATCTGCATGCAATTTTTGTAGTTCAAACAAAATAGCTACATATGTTCAGTTTGTAGCAGTCTGATTTGTGGGAGAGTGAAAGCATGTCCATTTGCCATTGTATGAACTCATAAAAGTACAGCTTCAATGACTTTTTAGCTGCATTTTCAGGGCACATTTCTCTTTTGTTACATAGCAAAGCCTCAATGTAACAGGCCATAAATTCTGCTAAATAAAAGAGATCTAGGGAGTGAGCTTAAGCACTGAATCCTTGATTGTCCAGAATGCTTAATTGTTAGCTTTTAGCCTGGCTGTGTTTTGACTGCTACAAATAGCTCCCTCCACAACACATCTGCTCTAGAAAGTACTAGCACTAAGTAATGCGGACACAAGAAAATCTTACTTTGCTGTATGGTCAGAGATCAAATTGCAGCCCTTTTGTTTAGCACTATGACATCCAAACACAAGGGAGTAATATTTGTTCCAGGAAAGGATATTGAGCCATGACTCTATTAACAGAACATTTTATTTACAGCAAAACAGTATCAATGATCCTGTCACCTGTAGGTTGCAGTCCTGACTCTGCTTGCTCTTATTTAATATGGAAAATGTTTAAGACCCACATTGTGAATCTGCAGACTCCTTTTCTTTATACAGCTTGTGATTTCAAGCAATTTGATTTCTTTCAAATTGAAGTTTTCCAGCAGTGTGCTAGACTTTCAGTGGATTTCTTGCAAAACATTTGATTAGGGTTTCTTGCAAAATGTTTGATTGGGGTTTGTTCATTCATTTCACCTTAAGAGAGTCCTACCTCGTTATGTTAGCATGTTAGCTCTACAGATACTCTCTTCTACCCAATTATTACCCAGTAGAAAACAGTTGCTGAAGCCAGTCGATAGTTTTACTACCCAAACTTAGAATCATAGAATGATAGCATGGCTTGAGATGGAAGGGACTTTGAAGGCCATCTAGTTCCAACCCTTCTGCCATGGGCGGGGTCACCTTTCACTAGACTAGGTTGCTCAGAGCCCTGTCCAGCCTGGCCTTAAAGTTAACAAGTGGAATTTGTGTTTTTACACTTTGGCGAGTCCTTAGCTTGCTTTTATCCCCAGGTTACTCTTGATGCATTTGTGCAAAATTTCTGATTTTTCCATCAGAAATATGGCATAGAAACCTTTCCTGTTGTTCTGTTAGACACACTGCTTTACTTAAACTATTGTAACTTTTGAGGTGAAAGACTCAAGTTAACATAGCAATTACTTACTGGAAAAAAGAACAATGGAGATAATTCTTTTGCTTAAAGTCAGTATTAGTTTTGAGCAATAATTGGGTTAGGATTTTTTGGTAATGATTAATAAATTGCATTCTACTTTATCTAACGGACATACAAATAAAAAATATTTTCTAACTGACCTATAAAATCTGTACATCTCAACACTATTGGAAAACTATAATCTACAGTAAATTATAGTTGTATAACTGAGATTGAAGGGTTTTTTTCCCACTTTCACTACTGCTCCATTTTTTCCTTTCTGCATCAGTTGCCAGCAACCATCCATGGGTCTACATAAACAATCCAAACAGGAATTACTGTACAAGTCCATATTAGATTTTCGTCCCAATAGTTTACGTGATAAACTCTAGTAGCACTATCCTTTCTTCTAGGAGAGGAGCTATGGGTCTGTGCTTCCAAGCACTAATTAAAATGATGTAACACAGGAAATTAGTAGATACAACTTGATGCCATTTATTTAATGCTTACAAATAGGTATGATTAAGAATGAAATTCATAGATAAAAAAGTGCAATGAACAATATTTAATTGTCGATACCTACAGAAATAAAAACACTCTTTTGTTTTGTCCTATGTATTTCCTGGTCGATAATAACATCACAGAATTCTACTATGACTTTTTGTGGGTTTGGGGTTTTTTCTTCCTCTTTTCTGTTTTGGATTATATAACATTAAGTTTTTGTAATTAAAATCTTAACAAATGAAGATGAGGGTGTGTTCATTTATAACCAATTTTATTTAATTTACTTGATTCAATTTGAAAGATAAAGCTGGATGGCTAATGAAATTTTGAGTTTAATTTGTGCACTAAATAGTAACAGGTAGGAAACAATCACGTAAAATTTTAATTGGAATTTACAGAGGGAACAAGGATTTAGTCAAATTAACATTGGGTTAACCTAAAATGATTTTGATTATTTTTTAATCTTAAAAGCATGCATTTTTCAGTTGTGGTACTGCTTTAAAAATGGTAGCTATCTTAATTAATTTAAATGAAAAATTGATTGTACAAAACCCCCAAACCTTTCAAGAGCTGTCTGCAAAACAGCAAAACAAAATAAAATCATTGCTTATGCTTTTGTTTTCTGCAATTTATTTACTCAGCCGAACACATTAACTGAATTAACAAATGGTTTTGCCTGTTTCTTGCACTATCCTTCAGTGCAGAAAGAAAAAAATTTTGATGAGTTCAAAGTTACACACTTTTTCAATAGCAGTTCTTTTATTCATTGACATTTCAACATGATTATCTTTCATAAGTTATACACTGTTTTTCCCCACAGCTACAATCCCAGATTAGTTTGTAGCATCAAATGTTGACTCTGCTGGAGCATTAAGTGTTGGTACTAGTTCCTTCATTATGCATTGGACTAAGAGTTAGAATTTAATTCTTGAGTGGGAGGAGAAAAGTGGAAGAGGAATTGGAGTATTTACAGTCTTGGAATCAGAAAGTTACCATGATGGCTTTTTTGGTTTTTATATATATATATATTTTTCCCAATGAACTGAATTCCAGTTACATTTACTGAATACTTAAATGAAGGAGAAAAATGAACAAAAGCTTTTAAAGCAGATAATGCCAGTCATGTTTTTCTTTTGATTTGGTTTGCATTTTATGTGGGTTTTTCTTTCAGTTATTGTATGTTTAGCCAACCATCAGCCCCGTCCTGAAAGTCAACAATAATAAAAATGTAAATCATCATCAAAAGCATGCCTTGCAGTGAGAGAACATTTCAAAGATTGTTTATCAGTTGTTCATTTTCTCCTGTCAGATGTTGAAATCTTTTACTTCCCATCATATTGCACAGAAATGCAGTTTTACTGATAGTGTCTACTTGTAGCTAAGCTGTGAAAAAGTCAAAATTTCATTTTGTAAAAGCAGTTATCACACAGAGTACTGCAGACCTAGGTTATTGGTCCTTATTTAGCAAGCTCACAGATAAGATGTCTAATTTCCTGGCCAACCTTTTTGTATGTGTGTGTGTATATGTGTGTGTAAGAGTGTGTATATATGTGTGTGGCCCCATTAAAATATATAAGTTAATAAAAAATACCCTATACAGTTTTTCATTTGCAGTATACCGCTACAGAAATAATATAAACAGCAGCCACGAAGTCACTTTGAAAAAATAAGATTTTAATTATTAAATTAACTGTTAATATTATAGTACAGTATTTTTAAGTGCTGCATAAAAAATTAATTAGAAATATGAGATGTGGGGACTACCTGACTTAGCATCAAGCACAATTCAGTACATGCTCAATCAAGTTCTTCAGCTGTTGATTTAAGTTTGAAAAATTTCCATATCTAAATTGGAACTGTTCTGAAAAAATGGAAGGAAAAAGATATATTAACCATTTTAGTACAGAATTCTGTAGTAGAAAATGTGCAACAGAACAGAGATTTGTCTACTATCTTTGCATAGATGGCTTCTCTGATATATTAAAATAATACTTCTATTTTCAGCTAAAGGAAACCTATAGTAAATTTTTTCTTAATCTTAAAAATACTAAAATACTAAAAGCAGAGAATAGTAAAAAGTAACATATTTTGATATAATCTTGGTCAGGCATGGTAAAGGAATTGTTAAAAGACCTGTTCAGTCTACCCATGAGAAAAATCTGAAGTCATGGCTAATTATTTTAAGAACTCTTTCTGTAACAGTTTTTTATATAATATATGAACAGTTTCTTAGCTGTCTTTATTTGGGGTTTGTTGTTGTTGTTGTTCTTGTTGTTTTTCTTTTTCACTTTGTTTACAGCCCATATTTTTGAAAGAATTGCAGCCACTGTAATGAAGTTGGTAGAAATGTAGGAGAATGACTTATTAGTGGGACTATAGAATGGGAAGTGCTAGGTTTGATCCCAGGATTTTATTTATTTATTTATTTTTTTTTTCTGAATGCAGAATTATGAAAACAGAATCTCAAGGAAAGATTGCAGTTCTGTTTAACAGCATCTACTTTCATTGTGTACTTTTCTGTTCACAACAGTGTATCATAAAGAGCACATATATTCTCTCCTGCACATCAGATACATTCTGTAATTTCAGAAAGCTCACACAAGTGGAAAAGTAATTCTGTGGATGGTTTTCTCTGCACTTCTTAAAGTTTTTCTCTAAATCTATACTCCCTTCTTAGCACAGCAAAATAAAACCTTGATTACGGTTAATACTAAACTCATTTAATGATATAAATAAGGATCCACAAATATAATAATGACTACAGACATGAAATGGCAGTTAGAACAATATAGGTAGCTACTATATTGCTGAGACAGATAAAGATAGATGCATTTATACGTGATTTCCAAGCCCTTTTTCCCCAACCTACATGGGAGCATTTTCTTTTCATGCTTCAATGAGTTGCTTTTCATAATTAAACAACTATCTGTAGAGCAGTTCTTTATGTGTTTATTAAAGATTGTCTAACTCATTTCCTGTTGACACAAAATTGTTTGAGTGGCAAAGTAACTGTTATAAATAGCTGACATCCGAGAAAATTAAGGGGGCTCTTTAAGTGGGTTTAAGTTTGCTCATGTGCTTCCATAAGGAATTTTTAAACTGTAATCCTTACTTGAATTGAATTCCTATTGTGCAGTGCTTTAATTCCTTCAAAAATAACATTCATTTTAGTGCATGTTAAGAGTCTGAACTCTGTAAGCATTATCTATGCCGTGAACATCTGTCTAAAATGGCTTACTTCCAAAGATACTGCAGAAGTTAAAGTTCAGTTGGTGATTTTGTCCATTGTTTAGCTAGCACCAATTTTGTAAGGTCTGAACTTAACCATTGTTGTCATTCAGTTTCTCTGTACATACTCATTTTCTTTATGAGAAGGACAGTGAAGAAAAAAAAATCCACTCACCTAACAATATTGCTTAATTCCCTGAAAAAGAAGCTAAAAGCCCTCTAAATCTAAAATGAGAACTAGAAATTATATCAATTCCATATATACTCTTTCAAACTTGCACATATTAGTTATTAACTAATCTCAATTGCAGCTTTTGTGGGCACATTTTAAAAGAAGTAGCTTTTATCTCATGAGGTAAATTAAATAGTTGTTGTCAGGTCTATTAAATAGAGTATTATTTTATTTACTCCACAGCTGATAACAGAGTCACACAATTCACTCCAGACTGGTCTTCCCATAAGTTATAGCTATGATGTCTCTAAAGGGATAAAAAAAGTCATATCCTCTACTTCTCAGCTTATTTTCATCATTACATATATTCTTACGGTATAATAAATCACATGAAATACTTTTTGTAGCTACAGGGCTCAAGGAGTATCTTCTGTGCTTGATATTTATTTGAGCTCCAGAAATATAAGTATGTCTGAATCTTGCTGAATGAGGATCTGTGTTGTACACTAATGCAACAGTGTTTAGATATGTTTAGACTTTGAGAAATGTAATTAAATAACACAAATCTAATAATATTATATGCATTTTCTCAAACATGCATAGGTTTTATATAAAATGTAGCATCCAGGATATTGCTGCTCAGTAACCTGTGAAAGGAAGGTGAATATCCTGAAAGCCTGGTCTCACCATATGACAAGGAGAGGAAACAGTCCTCATCTTCTTGAGCAATTAAAAGCACTTTGCAGGACAACCCCTGACTACTACAGCCAGTTTGTAGCCCATACCTAACCAGATGGTGGGCTCTGTTGCTGGAGAGAAATTCTCCAGTGAATAGTGGGACTGATTCCGTTCCCACTAATTTCCTCAAAGCAGAACAGAGGAGCAGAAAACCTGAGTAGCCTTGGGTTTTCTTTAATTTCAACCCAGTTTCTTCCCAGGTGCTGTGTTTTGGGCTTCTTTTTTTGTTAGGTTTTTTTTTGTTTGTTTTTGTTTTTTGGTTTGGTTTGGTTTGGTTTGGTTTTTTGTTTTTTGTTTTCTTTTTTTTCTGCTAAGGAAAAAGAGATAAAAAAGAAAGAATTCTAAGTAAATAGATACTGAGAACTAGGATTAAATTTAGAGGAAGAGGCTCAGCACCTTATTGGGTCCTCCCACATAACAGCTCTGCACCATCAAATAGTCATGATGACAAGTTTGGAGATCTTGGGAAAACAGATCTTCGAAAGCAACCATATTTTTTGACAAAATATCTATGCATTGATTTCTTGGTCTGCTGTGTGCTTCCATGATTCTCTTGTGACCAAAAAATTAGACCTCTGCACATGGGGGAGCCCTGTGTAATGTAAGGGAACTTCACAGATGTGTTCTTTTTCTTCAGTGCAAGATAACATGATTTATTTTCAAATGGATTAGACCATAGGCGGGGAATAGTGGAATGGCTGCTGAAATAGAATAGTGAAAGGACAGGAGGATGTGGACAGAAAATGAAACACAGGAAATTACAGTGGAATATAGGAAAATACTTATTTTACTATGAATGTGGTAAAGAGAGGCAGTGGAGACTCTCCAAGAAGCTGTTCAAAACCCAGCTGGACACAGTCTTGAGTTGTGGTGGTCTTCAGAGCTTCCTTCCAACCTCAACTGTCCTATGAACCTGTCAATCAGTAAGGAAATATCAGTAGTTAATGAAAGAAAAGATGATAAAGATTTTTCACTGTTGCTTTCAACTATAACATGACCTGAGGAGAAGCAGTGAATAAATGAGATGCTTGCTTCATTTTATTGTGTTCCTGTGGGAGAAGAAAAACATAGCCATTTATCTGAGAATACAAGGCACCATTTACTCTAATTTTTTCATATTTCCAAATGCTCTGGTTTTGTTTCTTGTGTTTGGGGGGCCATGGTTTTCTCTCTGATCAAGTACAGGAATCATGGAATTCATTTTACATAGCACTGATAATGCAGATCATTTGTATTCTCAAAAGTTTTTTGTAGAGGACTTTTTTATTACTACTATTATTATTATTATTATTTATTATTTTTGAAATAAAATCCTCTGAATTTTAAGTCCACCTAGAAAATTAATGGATTATATAGCTATCCTGGCAACCTTTCATACCATAGTTAGTGGTAAATGTTTTATTTTTAGAACTCTTTGTCTTTTAAGTTTGGCTAATAAAGTATCTAGTTTTTACACAAAACTGATCTTACTCAAACTGCAGAGACTTTAAAAAGTTTGGAAATCTCAGAAAGATCTCAAATGGAAGGGTTATCTTTAGTAGTGCCTCATAAACTTGAATGCTTTTGAGTGTAAGTCAATATTTTCCTAAAGTAACATGAGTCTTAAATGTTCAAATGTATTAAAACTTTACCAAAATTAATTGGAGGCTGAAAAATTATAATTATCACTAATTTTAATAAGTATATGCAGTTTAGCTATTCACATGTAAGTCAGAAATCATAACTGTATTGCAATCCATGTACTTACCAAAATCTCTTACAATATTTATCTTCTTATAAATTGGTGAACAGGTTTCAGAGTTTGTAATGAAATGTTTTTGACACCATTTCTGACAGTTATATAATTGTGGACCAGTAAGTATAGCTGCAGATGTAGGGAAGTGTGGTGTTTTGGTTTTTTTTTCTGACAAGTCAGGCCTTGGGTGGCTCTCATGGATCATCTTTCAGATGATGGCTTATTTTCCTAATGAACGGAGGAATTATGTTCCATGCAAATAATACAGAAATAACAGGTTTGGAAAATTTGAACTCACATTTTACTTGCATTAAAACCAATTTTTTTTTATTTTTCTTGCTTGTAATTTCTTGTACTTTGGTATTTTCAGACCTGAGGTGTTTTTCCAGCCCTCAGCATCTTAACAGACCATATCAGAAGTGATCTGTGAAAAACATAACAGCACATTTCTTTACTCGACTATTTAATCCACTTCCAGCCTTTAATTGAAAAAGGTTGGATTATTGTTTTTCATTTAAAGCTTTCATCAGCTTTTAAAATTGATAGGCCCTATATTCACAAGGGATTAAGGAAGAAAATAAGTATATATTTTCACAGCCTTTAAATCACATAATTTGCCACTGAAATTAATGTGTATCATCTTGAATTATTATTTGATCTTATATGTAAGTGCTCTGCTATTTAAAAAAGAGTCTTAATAACAAATTTACCAAAGGCAGTTCAAAGCCCTTTTATAATTTTTTTTTTCATTAGTATCTCCCATTTTCATTTCATTGCTTTTGTTCCTTACCACCTTCTTTATCCAGAAAAATAAGTAACAGCCAGTGTCGCTTTTGAAATGGAAAAATGGTTTCAAATCACTGGCAAAGCTTAATGACTTCTGACTGCTGAGATATGTTAATTTAAGCCAGACCAAATGTTCCTCAGCTGCAAATATTTGGTGTTGTTCACTGGGAACTGGCAAGATTTATGAGGGCCCAGTGGCAAAGGCTCTCTGCTCACATGCCTCACATTACAATTGTTTCACATGTTAGATGATAAAAGGCTGTTTGAAAAAAAAAAAAAAAAAAAGAAAAAAAAGGGCAGTGGGGGGTGAAAG
>JAWWTY010000037.1:38604967-38633813 GCA_035222235.1 Margarornis squamiger
TCCCCAGTCTGTACAAACATCCAGGGTTGCCCCATCCCAGGTGCAGAATCCAGCACTTTCCCTTGTTGAACTTCATATGGCTGGTGATTGCCCAGTCCTCTGATTTTTTAAGATGTCTCTGCAGGGCCTCTCTGCCTTCAAGGATGTCAACAGCTCATCCCAATTTAGTGTTGTCCCTTTGAAAATTTCTAGAGATGTTTCTCATGGAATGCAACGCAAACTCAACTTTGAATGAAAATGCTTTCACCACAGAGGAGGGGGAAACAAATCTCCACTCATTTCCTTCCAGAAGCCCTCAAAGGTGCTTTCAGTAAGCTTCAAGCAGCAATTTTATCACACAACTACTTGCACGTCTTGTAGCAGTGCACTTTCTGGATCTCTTCTTTAACACTTGTACATACAAAACCACTGCGGGCTCTTTCCCTTCTTATTTTCCTAGCAGCCAAAATTCTACATCTATTTCAAAGATTCATTATATTTTGGGTTTTTTCCTGGTCAGGACTTCCTAGGGATGACCTTAAACACTCTTTTCTTACCCAATAAATCTCTTTTATAAGCAGACATTCTAAAAATGAGGTTTTTATTTCTAAAACTGTTAAGAAAGCATGAAGTTATCACCACCTATTCATCAGTTACAAAATAAACTGAAATAGGAACCTGGTAAGATTAAACAAAAACAGAAGCTGACTTACCGTTTTTAAATAGTTTTATAACATTTTTCATATTTTGATCTTCCTTTGATTTGTACTCTGGCAAGTTGGAACAACCATATTTTAAAAGAGCCAAGAGCCTTTCTTAATTTACATCCAACAGATTTTTTTTTAAATATGCCATAACAAGTAACATGTAACAGAACAGAACTTTAAGCAGGAAAAAGACATTCCTGTATTCTGGAGATTAAAATTCAACTCCCAGAACTAGTTTCATATTTTGGCACTCAGATACTTAATTTCAGATCAGCAATACAGACCAACATCTTTACCTGTGCTAAAAGGAGAAAATTTAAGGTTAATATAACCTCTGTTCACTTATTTCTGACATACTGGGTGATTGATTCAGGTGAGCATTTATAACAGTGGAGGGGCAATGGCATTACAGTCTATAAAAGGATGACAATTTCTTTAGGAAGGAAGCTGTAAGCAAAAAATATAAAGGTAAATTCAATAAGTAATTAATCTGTTAGGTTTGTGTTGCACACCCAGGTGTGTTGATTAAGGGTATGCAACTGTTTCTGAGCTAACAAAGGCTAGTAATGTCCTTGTAGCACTAACAGGCAGCCAAGACTGGTGCTGTGATGTTCACACTATATGTGAGGACTGATTCCTAGCACATTAGTCCCCAAACAGTCCCCAGGGTATGCTACAGGAAAGCACTAGGTAGCATGAATGAAAACCATGCCAGAAAACGTTGCTAATAATTAAGCCACAGGCTCTATCAGCAGTGCAGAAGTTGAGCTCACACCCAGGTCTTGCACTTTTTAACAGTGTAAACACAGTCAAACTGTCTCCACCAAACAATTCAATTACAGATTCCTCCTCTCTCCTGAGCCATCACATTAATTACACAGACTACAAGGATGTAGAGACAGAGAAACAGACTCACCCCACCCCTGCCATCCTCACACCACTATAGAATTGGAATTTGCAGCTTCCAAGCACACAAGCACATCTGAGTAATTACCTCTATGACATTCTATGACTTGGTATTAATAATAAGAATGTATGATCCATGTTATAAAATTGCTACGTGTATTTGTGCAGAGTTCTATATATTAGTGAGCAAGTCGTCTCCCCCCTCCACCTTGCACAATGACACCGAGCAGCAGGGATCCCTTTAGTCCATGTTGAGAAGTGTTCTCCCTCTGTGTACACACCCAGTAGGTACTCATAACTGTTATACAGCCTTCAGATTTGTTCCTGGGATGAAAGCAGTGTTAATTAAAATTCTCTCTCTGGAGTAGAATACCAGAAAAGTGCAGGAGTCAGGAGTACTACCGCACTTTACAGAAGCTTTTGATATCAGTCAGGCTGTGTGATCTATTTGTACAAGTAAGTCAGGAAGACCTTCCTTTTTCAATAAATATATATGCGCCTGAGGACTCTTCTTCCCAAAGAAACCTCAGCTACAGTGTATCATTATCCTTCCAGGATCACTTTTTTCCCACCAAAAAAAATTTCAGACTGGGAGGAGACACCCACTGTAACCCAGCTGAGTTAAAAAGTGATGCCAGTCCAAAACAGAAAACATGTGGGAATGAAAATAAATTCCTTAACATTAGGCCCCTTTAGACTGCTCAAAACATTAACGCGGAAATCGAGAAACTGCTTCCTACTCCTTACAGCTGTGTAAGGGTCCAAACCAGTGTAACAGCAGCTACTGCACCAGCTTATGCAATTCTGGAGCACAACTTCAAGAACTCCACAGTGAAAGAAACAAACAGGGCAACAAGAAAATAAATGTACGTTCACATAGGCTGAGTAGGTAGCAGCACCATATGTAGACAAGAAAAACTACAATAAAGGAAACAGAGCCACCAAAAAATGAAATCTTAGTCAAAGGATGACAACAAACCAGAAACTACAAGGAAGAAATCGTAACTTACACACTTTGATTCACGTTTGCTCTGCACAATGATTTAGAAAGTACCTGAAGTGCAAGCTGTGCTGAAAACCCTCAGTTCCTAGGCACAACTGTGAATCTAAAGTAGGAACAAGAAGCCTTCACATTGCCTTGCCTCCAGAGAAACCAGCTTGATTCAGTTTTAGTTTTCATGCAAGTCCTGTGATGAATAGTTGTGTACCGGCACACAAAACTGAATATTCAATTTAAAAAGACTTCATGGATATGCTTAACTATATTTACTGGAAATAAAAGGCATTCCTGAAGCAAAATTTTAAGCTAAAACCACTTATCCACAAAATTAAACTTTACTGAACACAGAAGTTTAAAATATTAATAATTTTGTATTTCTAAGCAAAGTTTGCTTGTCAAAGGTAATCAAATTTATGCTGACAGCGATCAAGCACTGAACACAAATGATGCCTTCCACAAACAAACAGAAAGATTTCTTTCTGATCAGTTGTTATGAAGACATGTATCAGTATTTCCCTCCAAGAGCAGAAGTCAAATGACTCAAAGCAGGGATACCCAAGCTGCATCCTCAAGGCTACACATCACTGGCCAAGCAACTTTATCTGGCTTGTAGGCCATCTACAGTCACCCGTTTTCCCTTTGGTCTCATGTTAGTGAGTGCTAGTCCTCAGCTTCCTGATTTCTTAGGGGCAAAAGGGACCATAATTCCACTTGTCAGCACGTTCCAAAAGCAGTACTATTGGATAGTGCACGTACAGTAAAGTCGAATCAGATTTGCTGAGCATGTGCAAATCCTTTGGGAAAGTAAAACCCACCGAACATGCATGGATCAGCAGCACTACACCATGGGCACACACTTACTAAATTTGCTCATATATGAGAAGAAGAGGATGATTTTGGAAGAGAAACTTATGCTGCTACAACGTCTTATTACATGGCCCGTTCAAACGAGAAATAGACTCCACTGCTTTAAAGCTGGTATTCTATTAAAACCACACATACATACAATGCAACTAAAGACTAGCAACTTCAGTTTTTTTAAAAGCAAATCATTAGGTTTAGTTCAAGCCTCCAGTTATACCAGACAAGACCACCATGCAACAGAACTCAGAAGTTACTTTGCAGATTAATTAAATAGTTACTATATGGAATTTTTTTCCCAGTCTCCAAAAACACTCACAAAAAGCACTGAAAAAAAATTAAGACCGCAAAGTCAACCAATTCAGAACAAGTCAGAACATCCTTTACTTTTGCAACTTTCATCCAAACTCATGATACTCTCTTTCTTGACATCACCTCACAACCTATCTTTCCACAAGATCCCTCAGGTAGAACACAAAGAACAGTACTCTGTGAGTATTGCTCAGTATTTGGCATTTGCTTGTTCTTCACCAAGAGGCAACCAGTGCCTAAATTACTGCTATTAACATACTCAGACTACGCTGTATACACGTCCATATTACTAGAAATTACTTGAGTGATAGCCTGATCATATATGATCATGAAAAGATGGAATCCCTGTGTTTCTGTTTTCCTTACACGTATCACAGAAATAATCTGGGTCTCCCAAGCCACAGAAACCAGATCAGATGTTTATCTGAACCATCTGGTTCATGTCATGAACTGTACAGGGCAGCAAATTCCCTGAAATTAGTGTCATTTACTTTAAAAACACTACACACACAAGACTCACTTAAGGTGCAAATATATTTTTTTTGAAATAGTGATCTTTTAATACTTAAACAGCACACTGAAATACTTTTTAAGACTTTTTATGGGAACATTTTTAGACATACAGGAAGATTTCCTCATGAGTCTTTCTACCGCACTCATTATTGTTGCTCAAGTGCTTTGTGGATACTAATGACTGCTTTCATATCATCTCTGTGGAGTGCATCACACTCCAAATCGGCAAATAGAAAAACCAAGATGAATACTATCTGGTAGTTAACTCAAATACTTGAGTCCCACAACCCAATTTGGCAGAATTACTTGCAACTTCACATACTCAAACACACTTCCTTCTAACTTACATATTTATATATATTTTAATCACATTTTTATTCACCTTTTAAAATAATACCAATATTATAATCATGTTACTATGTAAAATTCCTGGCCTAAAAAAAATGTAGTCCAGAAAAAAACCCCACATGTTTAATACCTTTGGGCATGCCTTGTATGTAGCACAACTACATGTTCTCTATGGATAGAAATTAACAGCAAGCAACATCACAGCAATATGCTTAATAAAAGACAAACTGTTACTCTTGAATGCATGCACACAATTTTTCTTTGCAAGAACTACCTGAAACCCAGATGCCAGACACCTCTGAAAAGCTGTGGTCAGGTACAAATAGGCATGAATATTATTACCATGTACTTTGGATAATGAGAGTAATTGTACAATGACGCTGTATGACATTACTCTCACGTGCAAAATGAAAAGCCAGAAAAGGCAAAATAGACAGGCAAAAACTGCAACACATAAGACTCAAGTATAAAGCTCTGGGGAAGTTTGTGCCAAGCAGGTTTTCAGCTGTGCTTCCTAAGAGAGATGTACATAACAGTTCAGATCCCTGCATTTCTCACAGTCCCTCACACAGCTAAGAACTCACCAGGGAATTTTATTCCCTAACTTTATTTACTGCTTTCGGCATAGTTTATAAGGTGCCTCTATTAAAAATTTACAGCTTTGTAACACTGACATATATCAGTGCTTCCAAAAATTTCAAAGTGTTAGGTCACATTTAAAGAAAAGAATGGTACTGAAGCAATCAGAACTGCACCTCTACCAGAATATCTTTGGATTGCATTCATTTTAGAAAGTGTCTTCCATGTTCCGGTAAAATGTTAAAACTTTTTCAGAACAAAAGACTAAAGAAAGATCAGATGTGGTTTTCCTTCAAATTTCAAAGGATGACTTACAACTAGATGCACAAGGCATAACTAGAGGGTCATGTTAATAAATCAAGTTTAGATGATTTCACCAGCCACCTAACCTACTGACGACTGAAGTTACTACAATGAACCCAATCTAGTCTGAAACAATTTCATAATTATACCATTAGATGAATGCTGATTATGTAGACATTTCATCCTATCCTCACCTCCAATCAACAAGGATTCTTTCAAAGGTACTGGGTAATTTCTAAACTGAATGATTATCCAAGCATCATAAGCTAATGTCTAGCAGAAAAGAAAAACCTGCATTGCTACTACAGAGAGGAGGAGTGAGAGCAACCCAAGACATGGAAATACTACTGTGTATGTAAGTCAGTCCTGCAAGCTGAAAACTTGGTTAGTATTGTCATTCACTGTCTTGGTTCATAGCTCCACAGGAATTCACTACTAGGATCAAGCTTTAGTCTGTCTGCTAATGCACATAAATTTGTATTTACTGCAAGAATATAATACAACTTACAGTCTAACAACAAGGCTGGTACTGCAAATGAAGTGGCATTTTTGTCTAGCAAATCCATCTGGTGGTGTTGACTGTGATTCAGTGTGGATGTTTAACTGTCTCAAAAGTATCTCACAAAGTTGCACCGTGTGTAAAATTTGATAAGATTCAACATCTTAATTTCTTGAATTTCTTATTTATGCACATTTTAAGAGCAGAGGGGCACCAAGAAATGTACATTACAATTGCATACACAAAGCAAAATAACGGTTGGAACAAAATGACTCCAATTTCTAACTTGAGTCCAAGGGTCTTGAACGAGGCCCTCGGCTTTGCAGCAATATATAATATGCAATTAGGTGCAGCAAAACAGTTGGTGTGGCTTAAGGAAAAGAGTGAGTCATGTCTCATGCTGGGGTCCCAGACTTCAGAATCCTTGAGAAGCAAAACTCCCCTACCAGTTTCATGCCAGCAGTAAAAATTCCAAAGCAGGTTTCTAGCAGATGACTGCAGAGAGATCTCTGGCAATCATTACAGACACAAAAAGGATTGCTAAGTGTGACAGTTACATCTGCAGTTTCTTAACGTGGAAGAAATACATTGGACAAATTTTGCTAATGTGTGATAATAATAAACATCAGCATTCCCTTTTTATAGTAGGATACTCTAAATCATTCTAGTTTTTTATAAATCATTACTTTTCACTTGAAGGATTCAGAGTATTTTTTTTCACAGAGGTTGAACTTCATTATCTGTCTGACTCTGAGATTTCCTCTTTCCATGCTCATAGGTCCAAAAATCAGTATCTCTCACTCTAATTGATTCCTATTTCCAAGTTATGTTAGTAGCAAAAATCACTCTGACACGCTTTGTTCAAGTTTGCCATGGAGAGGAAAGAATTCAGTCCATCTAAATTTATACACCTATATCTGATCTAGCGAGACCCTTCTTGTCCTCAATGAGGAGAAAACACACATCTAAAACACAGTAAACCCTACTGCCATGCCAACGACAAAAATTTTTAAGAACTCAAACACCTTGTTGTTTCTTGATGCTTTTGACAATACATTTTTATTCAACTGCCATATCTTAAATGTCAATTGTTCACACCTGATGAATTTTTTCAGTGTGCTTATGCAGTGCGCAGTGTAACCAGCATTCACAGAGGCTATAACATTTGAAATAAAATGCAAGCAGAAAGGAATCAAAGATAATATGGGCATTAATGGATGGATAATCCTCCATAATGGATGGAGGACCTATACACATCTCCCACTGCAAGGCTTTATGTTAGTTTTGATTTAATCCTCTCAGCCTTCACATTTCGCTCTCCAAATTTCCAAGAACACCATAAGCTGACATACAGACATCACAACATGCTACCATGCTCAGATACCACTTCTGTAATGACATAGAAGTTATGTTACTGCCAAAGGCTACATGAAAAAAGGCACATATTTGGAGAATACTTTAGGAGACCAGATGCACCAACAACTGAATTCCAAGAGGCACATGATCATGGTATCAGCACAACCTGGATGCTTTGATGCAAAGCGAAGGCCTTGCATATGGTGGGTTTTGGTGGGGTTTTTTTGAGCAGTAGCTAATAAGAGCATTTTTTTCATGTTCTGGAACTCAGCAAGTCTCCTAAAAAACTTAAAAATAAATCATCATTAAACTAATAGTTTTTTTCCAGGCAAGTCTTGTAAGTTTTTTGATTCAAGCTATCTTTATAGTGCATACAATTAAGAGATGTTTGCTACCCTGAATGTATCATTTCTCTCCAAATGCAAGAAAGACATTGCTATCAAAAAGCTTTGCACTATTTTCAGTTCTGCCATCTCTGCCAAGCAAGAGCTAGATTTCTATAATTACCTGACACTGAAAGTTAAAATAGGAACCTCAGTTAACTTTTAAGTAGTAGCTTTGACTATGCTTATCCTTAACATGACAAGTTTTTAGCTCATTATTAAGAGTTCTAAGCTTCCTTATATATGACTTGTAACTCTCAGTCTGAATCCCCGTGCACATCACTGGAGTAGCCCACAGCACTGTAACTCACAAGATGAGAACAAGTGAATTGCAGCATTAAAAATAGGAGGAAAATCAAGCAAGCAAGCAAGTAAGTCAGAAAGTCAGATTTAATACTTATGTCTGGAAGTGACTCTAATGTTGATTCATCAGGTGAGCTGTGGCTTTCCACACTATCTTTTGCTAAAGCTAAGTAACGGTTCTGACTGTAATTGTTTTTCAATGCTTATAGCATTGCCAGACCTACATCTTTCATATTTCCAATATAAAACAATTCAGAAGACAATTTCAGTCAAGTAGCTCTGCTTCAGGGAAAACACTCTGAAATCTGCTATAATTTTAGATATATTCTTAAACAAATCTGGTATCTCTGTGCCTTAGATCAAGAACTTCAAATTCAGCCACAGTTTTCAAAAAACGTGCATTTTGCTCATGAAAAGGAAAACAGCAACTTCTGACAATGCTAAAACAGAACAGAAAAATCAGATTAGAGATTGGAAAGAAAACCTTATTCAGCAATATATTTGCTTATCAAACATGAAGTCAATACTGTCTTCTTTGCCACTGTCACAGTAATTATATATTTACAAATTTCATGAAATTATAATAAGAATTAATAAATTGGTAAAAATGTCTAACTACCAAAATGTACCTATTCTACCTAGTACACAGACATAAAATGTATATTGGTCAATGGCAACTTGAATTGACTGAATTCTTACATCTACAAAATAAACTCTATTTTTAAAAACAGTATTAGTCTTAACTAGCATAGAGTAGAATCAAAAGGAAACTAAGTTATCAGAGCTGACATAACACTGCTGTCAAATTCTGTTCAAACTGGGCAAGTTCTAAGTCTTCTAATAAAAGTGAGTTGACAGAGCCAGCAATAAACTGATTAAGCCTTAGCAGCTACAACTTTCTAAGGTTCCATCTGTTCTATACATGTGCCACCCTGGGTCTTTGCCAGATTTGAGTCCTGGGACTCTCTTCTGTATTGTCTGTGACAGGACACTCCTGCTGTGCTCTGTCAACAAAGAAGCAGAGTCTGTTGGAATACAGAGGTGACAAACTGGGAAACATGTAGGATACAATTAATACAGACAGTTTGGTAAATAAAAACTGAGACTGTCAGTCCAGAAGAATAGAAAATATGGATGAAAAGAAGGGGGCAGGGGACTACAGCCAAAGCATTATGTAATAATACCACTAGGGGAAACTCAAAGTGACAAGTTTTGGAATATTTGCTGAAGAAGCAAACACAATGTGAACACTGTAAAAAAGAGTCTAACAAACAATTTGGAAAAAGCATAAAAACATTTCAGAATGATGAATCCTGACAAATCTACAAAGACAATAGATCCAGTTATATGAGGCATACTCAAAAGGAGACAGTTTCTCTGCAGAAATATTTTTCTTGGTATTCACCATGGAAAAGCATGGTAAGAGTCTCACATCAGAGGACTCCCTCATGGAAGACTCAAAGGGCCTATTTCCAACAGAAGCACGAGTAGACCATGAAAACAAAGTAATAAAAAAAGCTTTTAAGAAGTTACTTGCCAGAATGAGGCATTTACTCCTTTAGTTTTGAAGAAGCTGATGTTACTGAAAAATGTAATAGCTGAACTACTTGAGATCATATATAACCTCTCACTGAAAACTGCCCTAGTAGCAATGGGTAACATAATCACTATCTCTACGAAGATTCTAAGACGGACCAGAGAACTACAGACAAGTAAATTTCATATTTATACTGGATAAAGTGGTGCTAGTAAGTCTAGAACAGCTATGGAATAAGCGAATAAATATGAGACCACGTGGAAGAGTCATCAGAGCATTTGTAAAATAGTTACACTTCACGAAGTTAACATAGCTTTTTTAAGTTACAAAAAAACGTCCAGGAGAGAAATTTGATTGATTGACAGCCTAGTGCAAGTCAGAGACATTCCCCAAAGCCTCTTACAGAAATTAATCTGCACTTTGAAGAAGAGCTAATGTCCTTTTGTGAATAAGTCACTGGTGAAAAGACAGGAAATAATGGTGGAACCTGATGGTCAGCAGTGGATGAAGCACCCAGAGGAGTGTCACAGGCACCTATTTCAGGACCTGTGCTTTTCAATCTGTTTGGGGAGGTGTCCACAGATGCTATTCGAACAGAAAAGACATGGGTCAACTGCAAAAACATACAGGGTTTCTTTACTGGGAGTGGCTGGGAGGTGAAACAGAAGATTAAATTTAGTGTACATAAGCATAGTGTACATAAGTGAGACAAGAGGTAAACGTGTTTCTAAATTTACATATGTATCAGCCTCTGAGCTTGTTTTCATTCCTCACAGATAACTCCAAAATGTTAAGTTAGATTAGGCATACACAAACAAACAGTAAATGCAGTGCTTAGGAGACAAACAGGCAGGTATCAGGAATTACCAGGACAGAAACCGAACAAAACAAAACCCACCAGGAAACCACTCTACAACTGTATGCTGTACTGAATGCTTCTTCCCTGCTTCTGTTTGCAGGTACCAAGCAAAAGATAGTGAAACCAGAAAAAGTATAGAACACTACTGAGTACCTCCTGTACAAGGAACAACTAAATAAAACAGAATTCTTCAGCCCAGGGAATGAACAGCTGAGAGGAGGCATACTCTCTCTGCAGCACTGAGTCACTCACACAAAGAGGAAGCAGTTGTTCCCCATGCTCCCACTTGCTGAAATCACATGGAAACAGATGACAAATAACAGATTCAACTTAAACAAAAGGAGACTGATCTTTGCATTCCAGGTAATTAAGCTGTAGACATCTTTGCCCTAGGCTCTTCTGAATGGTAAAAGCATCCATGAGCATATGAAAGACTGGACAAAATTTTTGAAGCAAGGTGCATCCAGATCCACCAGATTAATTGATGCCCTCTCTAGTTATGGGTGGTTTGAAAACTATCACCATGTGCTTGGCTTGTGTATTTTTCTCCCTGTGCACGTGCTATTGCCTCTGACGGAATCAAGGGGCAGAGCTGGATGGCCTCAGTTTGTACAGCTGAGTTTGGACATGCTGACAGGTAACAGGAAAGAGACAGAACATTTGCCACAGGTAGCACAGTATAAAGGAGGAGTGTACTGGGCATAATTGGCAATATTTTGATATCAAGGGGAGGGCGCTGCAGGAATGAGTGTGGTCAGGGGATTAAAGAGCACAGAAAACCCCACAAATGGGAGCAAAGGTTTCACAGAGGCAAAACGTGTTTTCTCTAGGAGTTTGTGTGTCGGTTTCAATCTCAAAATCCACAAAAAATTTGTTAATTGACAAAATAAATTAGGAAAGTGTTTCCTGATATAAAAGTTTATCTCCAATTAACTGAATATTCTAAACTTGTCAGTAGTTTTCAATTGAATCTCCCAGTTTCTCTTCCTCTAATTAAACAGTAAGTTCTATGGTGAACATAAACACCATTACTTTCAAGGCCTCAGCAGAAATTAAGTTCTGTTGTTAGAACTGGGTCTCAGTAGTGCTGAGTTTGAGCAATGGAACCTCATACTCTGTTTTTAATAATGTGTCAACTTCTAAATGCCAGGGTTTTCTTCATTTTGGGTATAATCTACGGTTAAAAAGTACAGCGAAGGAGGCAGTATGATTTTTAAATCTGAGGAAAATATCAAAATGAGCAAGTGTTAAGATCTCACCTGTAGTAAGTATGAGCCAGAGGTATCTGCAATGGAACTCTCATTTTGTATCGTGTTCTGTTGGGTAATAGCATCCTCCTTCTTTCGTTCCTTCTGCCCTGCTTCATCATCTTCATACTCATCAAGGCTCTAAAACGAAAAATATTCATTTATCAAAAAGCCCTTGCATGTTCCTTCACATGCTTCTCATATTTCACAAAGCTCATGCATCAGTAAATATTTTCAAAGATTAATTTCATATTTCAGAAAAGTTTAATTAAATGTTTAAATTATTTTCTTCCCAACTGCTTTTTCTTCATCACAAAAGTAAGAAATAATCAAAACCAGATCCAATTTGACAAGAGCTTTAGACAACACTGTGTTAGTTCAGTGCTAATTCTTCTGTGAGCAGGACATTGGCCTACACCCGAGGTTTCTTCTATTTGAATGATTCTACAATCCTGTTTGTTATATGCAATAGTATTACCTGTATACATAAGAGATTTTGAGGAAGTACAGAAAAGGAAAAAAAAAGAATTAACTGCATTATTCTTCACTCAAGAGCTGACCTTTTTTTGACACAATAGAACCTTCTGAGATTGAAATGTCAATCTCCATGAGCCATCTCAATTGTGCTCTGCTCGTTTTTCATTTTGTCTTGAAAATTTTCCACTGAAAATCAGTCATTTTTAAATCACTTGGTTAGTCATTAATTACTAACAACACTTGTATATAACATTTTGACTCTTCAACACAAATGTTTCATACTAGATTTGCTGAAATGCTTCCTTTGAAAGGATTAAGTTTCTAAAGCACTGACTGCTGACAGGCAAGAGATAGGAAAAGTAAGTAGGTAAATAAATTTTTTTTTAAAAAAAGTAATCTGTATTACTGCCTTTGTTATAGCTCAAAGCCACATAAAGGCCATGTAGAGATGTGAGGACTCAAATAGCTTTGGAATAAGTCAGTTATGCCTAGATCAGTCTATTAATTAAACATACACAGTTTACAGAGTGAAAAAAAAAAGCCCACTATCTTATGTTTAAAAGATTAACTTGAAGCAGACAAAGCTCAAAAAAAAAAAAAAAACAACTGACCATGACATCAGGGAACTAACCAGCCTAAGACATCAGAAAAAGCTTCTAGATTAATGTAAAATACCTTGAGAAACAGGGAACAGGACTACCGGAGAACAAAGATGAATGTCAAATTATTTCAGTTGAAATTTCTAATGCACAAAATACAAAGCCACTATTCTGAGGCTTAGATGCTGACAATCTCTGGCATCAAGTTAACCGAAGCACACACAACGAGCCAAAAGCATATGAGAATGGTGGAATATAGTAAATTTTAAAATAAAACCAGTTGTATTCACTAGCTGAAAATAGCACTAGTAATACCAAAAACTAGCTTCAGCTCCTCCAAAGTAAACACTATGGTGATACAAATGCTAGAAAACTGACAAACTAGAAAGATACATGTTTCAGAAAGGGAACTAATAAAGACAACACAAGTGAACCTGAATAAAAGCCATTTAAACTCTCTGCAGCAGTGCTCATGACAGCAATACTAATGCAATTTCACCAGTCTACTTCTAACCAATCTCTCAATGCAACTGATGCAGACCTGTCTACTTCTATCACTAAGAAAAGGCATACTTAAAAGATTATGGCTGAATCATTATGCATTCAAAACCGCTTTTAATAAGTCTTTTCTAATAAAATAATTATAAATATTTAATTTAGTTCTCTTGGATCCATTAATAACACAGCGTTTAAAAAAACACTGTCATGGCACATTCAAGGAAATGACCTTTAAATCAACATCCTCTACCTTTTATAAACTGTAAAGCTTAAAAATTTTGGTAACATAAACTTAGGTCTGTATCCTAATTTATCCCATTATCATACTGATACAGTATGAAGTGACACAATAAGAAATAATGAACCCCTACTGCAACAAGAAACAGAGTGATCTTTGGCTCTTAAAAAGCCACTCTTGTTCAGAAAGAACTATAGGGTTGACAGAGGATATCATATAAATTACGACTAATGTCATGCAAATGAAGAATGATACTGTGTTAGAAAAACACAAAAACTTTCATATTATTCTTCCAGTCTCCAAGTTGTTGAAGTCAGAGAATGGAGAACCCAGACAACTTCAAAGGAAAGAGATCATTTGAAATGTGTTTGGAAGAGCAGCCTCTGAAAAGCATAGGAGAAAGCCAACTCAAGACGGAAGACACTAGTAATCTTCATATACCACAAAAAGGTATTTTCAAGGAACAATATCCTTTAAGGAGAAGAATGAAGCTCAAATATCAATACTGTAGGGTAAAAAAAAAAAAAAAAAGGTCTTAGTAGGGACTAAGTAGACATGTACTCCTTTCTTCACAAATTCTCTCCTTCTTTAGATACATGCTCTTCATAAGCTTTCCAGAGACCGTTAGCATTCCACAGAAACATTTTTCTCCAGTTCCATCAGTGATGCAGAATGTTCTTCTATCTTTTAATATAAGATCACCTGCTACTAACTATTCTCTTAGCAATTTTGGACAGGAACAAAATGGCATCATCTGATATGAAAGTTCTAGCTACGAAATTTTAAAGTGAAGCCTTTCAGATAGGATTTGCCAGCAACTTTCCCTTCTTCTCAAGAAGGTCCACAATCACCAAAGTCTCCTAATCAGTACCCTCAAAAGGTATTCAATCCTCCCAAATAACTCATAGTTATTTGCAAAGTTAAAGGCCCTCTTCCTAAGCATAGAACAGTTACAGTTTACATAAATCTAATTCAGAGCATATAGCCTCTGTTTTAAACATCACTGGGGCTTGCTCCCAACTCCAGTTCCCATCGCTGGAGCAGGTGCCTCTGCCAGCTGAAGCCAGCACAAGTTTGGGTGGTGAGAACCACAGAAGCAGCAGGTTTTTATTACTTGTAACAGAGGAGGCGGAAGAGTCAAAGGCACAGGTCAATCCTCACCATTTGCAGCTGATGTGGCACATTTGGCTTGGGGTTGCCAAAGCCTTTCTGCCCTAAAGCAGATTACTGGTTGCTGTCAAAGGCCTTCTGTGCTTTCCTAATACAAAGGTTACGGTCCCCTCCCAAACATGCAGACATGCATATACCCACACACCAATTTAAACAATGGCTACTAAATACAGGCAGAGCACAAGTGAACATATTAGCAACCACATAATGTAAACATTTTACTGCTTTTTACTGAAGTTATGAAGTTTTGCTTCAATAACCATTAGCCTTATTAAAGAAATCCATTTGTTTTGATGAAAGAAGCTTTTTTTACTGAAAATATCCTGTTTAGGCACTTCATCTTCAATTATTGATTGCTGTTATTATTGCCATTTATATTCTAAGCTCACTTTTAAGGTAATAAAAATCAATAAAATCAAGTTGCAGTTGATACATTATTACTGGAAAACTTTAAAATGGTATTTTTAAAATGTTTTAAAATGTTACACACTTTAAAAAATGTTTTTGTTTTTTTTTTCAAATTGCCCTGCAGTTGAAACTGCCTCAGCACACAGACATTTCAATCAGATGGATTAATGTGTTGCTTGCATTGCAGGCTCTCTCAAATACTACATTTTCCTTTAGGAATTAGTCTCACATCACTGAAAAAGACATAAATGCAGCTCTTACTTTCTCTGTCAGCACAGAAGAGAAATGGACTGATACCCACCGAGGTGGAATTCTGACCCATTATGTAATTCTCCCTGTCCATTCCCTTTTCCCTGCCTCTTTATTTTGCTGCTAGGCACATACCATTTCAGATTCTTATTTTCCATTAAAATCATCTGAGTTTTGTACAGCAGATATTCAATATGACATTCCCACATCTGATCTCAATATAAGGAATCCACAAAAATTCTTTAGGTTTTCTAGCATTTCAGTAGATGTTTGAAGTTGTAGTATAAACATTTTTCTGTAAACCTCTAGTATGGAAAATACAAAATAAGATGCTTTCAAAAGAATCAGACTGATGAAAGAAACAGCCACAAAGATATCCCCACATTCCAGCACACAACCAGCCAGCGGTTTAAGAAGACATTGTATGAGAACACTTCTAATAATTCACTGGTTTGCTTCCTAAAAACATTTGTGCATTGCTAAAAACAATCAAAAATTGGGTAGTGCCTGTCTTCTCCCTAAAAGTAAGTGGTATTCCTCCATACAGATGGTCAGTTTCTGAGCACACACAAGCTGCTCTCACCACAAGAAATGGTGTCAAGTCAAAATGTTGCTATTCCCATCCCCCTTCCTGCACAACCTGCTTCTGCCTTGCATTTTGCTGGCTGAGCACATAACTAAGAGCTTCCCAGTTCATTTCATGAAAAGTCAGTCAGGTTGGTTTCAGCAGTTTTAATTAGCTCAATTGATTTTGCCTGGACCAGATAGGAGCCCATTCAAACTCTTTATTTTGCAGAACTCCAGGAATGGTTGTGCTAAGTCAGCTTTTTGAAAATGATGAGCCCTTGAGATAAGAACATATTTAACCAGTACAGCAAGATGTGCAAGCAGATACACACTCTCAGCAAAACCCTGTGTTCAATTTCACATTGGGCAATAAACAGAGACCGCACACCACAAGCACCATCAGTTATCTTTACTTTTTTTTTTTTAAGCCTAACCATGTAAATAATCTAGGAGAGGAAACAAAGTAGATTTTTACTCATTTCCTCAAAAGGATTTTGAAAAAGAAAAAAAAAAAAAGAAAAGAAGTTAAAAAAAAATCAATCTTACAAGATACTTGGCATGTTTAGAAGTTCAAAGTGCACTATCACAACTTCAACTCAAACTGCAAAGGTTTCTATTAAATGTAAATATTTCCTAAAAGCTTCCACAGTAGAAATACAAGCCAAGATACAAGAACTGCTTTTAACTTTGAAAAAAAATGTATCTAGGCAATTAACTGTAGCAATATACATTTTGGGGTTCAACTTTACCTTTCCCTTGGCTGATCATTCAGAAAAGCCTAGAAAATTAACTGCAAAGACAACTATTTTACACATTTCTCTATAATCGCTCTTCTAACTTCAACACTGAAAACCAAATGCTTCCTCACTTTACCATGCACAGCTCTCTTATCGGCTAAGTCATCTTCCTATCTCTTTGCACACTATCAAACCCTTCTGTCATCACCTCCAAAAATACCCAGCAAAACCAAGCAAAAATCCCAAACCTCAGTGATCTGAGGTTATACAACCTTTCCCTTTTGGGAACATTACTTTTAAACACACTTTTTTAACATACTTTTATTACTGTGTGCAGTAGCACCAAAAATATTTAATTAAAACCTCTTTAATAAAATCTTTTATTAGAACAACAGTGAAATTGGGAAAATTGCATCTCTTTCACTACGCAAGCCTTTCATCACATTTAACTTGCCTTAGTGCTTTTCTTTACAAGTTGAAAAACATCCTAATAGAGGTGAAAAGAGCTAATATTGTTCCTAGGAACTATCTAAAACCTACAAACAATTTTATGGATTACCCAATAAAATTATTTTTTGAAGAATACTTGACTTCAATTTTCACATTAAAAGACTCCAAAAAAGGATATTGAACTCCAACACCTTATCTGCATGATCTCTGTGCACTTCTGAAAGTCTACGTATCCAAATGGAGCAGTCCAATATCAACAATTAGTATGATCACAAGCTTGGATTTTTAACACAGAGTAAAGGCAGGAATCTTTGGTATCCAAGATCAAAAGAGGCCAGAACACAGCAATGGGTCAGCGACCAGTGGGTGGGCCAGAGCACAGCTGACTGCAGCCATAGGATGTGCTGCCTTGACCACGATGCCAACAAAGCAACCCAAAAAGGCAGGCATCACTTAGAGATCAGTAAAATGCACATCTCTTGCTCTACAAAATTCACAGCCTTCTTCATCATAAGTCATATTTATATTTTGTTTGAACTCTACCCTTTTCTCATCCATAACGAGAATTTGTAAGTGCCTACTTTGTACACTCAATTATATTTCAGAGCAAATACAATTTGCAGTCTTAAAATCCTCTCAGAAATGCTTCTGAAAAAAAAATCCCAACATATTTCTCTGTATCACAGCAAAATAACAAAGTCTTTTGAATTCTTTTAAAGCTTTAAGTAAAACATCAACTAGATCAACACCAGAATGTCAAATATCCCTCATTATAATAACAAAAGACAGTAGTGTTTCAGTTTGTTTTTCAGCAAAATAAACTGTTTGGTCACCACTGTCTACAAACATACCATAAGAATGAGTTCAAAAGTCAAATGTTTAACTTACACTAATCACCAAAAAATCCTTTATCACAAGGCTTGTCAAGAATGATTGGTGGAAATGCTTAATTTAACACCTAGTATGCGATAATAAAGTCACAGAATAAAATTCTAGGCACACAAGGAAAGTTGTCTTGCAAAGCACAAGCTATTAAAAACCTTTTAGAAAAACAGAAAGACATTAAAAAATATGGACTGGCAATCTATCAGAATTGAGCACCAAAATATTCAATACTAAACTCAAGGTTATCATTTTAGGGCCCTTCTGACTGATCATCATCTAAGAACAGAAGTACCAAACAGCACAACTGGCTGAAGATCCTTATACAAAGACATCACACTGCTGACACCTGTTCCATGGGGAAATGATTACATTAATACAAAAATGTCTCATCCAAAAAAAGTCCCAGTTCCTTGCTCTTAAAAAGAAAATATAAATCAACATCAAAAAAAGGGGCTAAGAAAAAAGTAGCCCAATCCTCTTTATGCTGTAGAATCCACAGGCAGTTCCAGGCCACCTTGCTTCCAGAGCTACAGGGCCCTGATACAGCACATCTCTATGTGCTGGAAATTAAACATCCCCCTTCTCATTCAAATTTTGCATACTGCTCTTCTTACTTCTATTTTGCTAATAACATGTCTTTTCCCTCCTCTGCTAATGGTTTACTTCAGGTACAGACTTAATAAAGACTATATTCTGTACACAGAAATCACTGATAGTGTTGAACATATGAATCTAAAAGTGACAGGAATGTTCCCAAGAATCACACACATACAAAAGTGGAGTCAGTCACCAAACCAGTCTCAATAGCCTCCGAATCAACATTCTGAAATGATGCGTCCTCTCTGAAACAAAGATTGCAACCCAGTGGCTTAGAAGAAGAAAACTAGTAAAACAGTCTGCCTGTTTCAGCCAGAAGGAAAAAAAAAATTCTTGAAGATATTTGCACTGTTCACAGAAGAAATATTTCTCAGTTTGCATCACGGCATAGATGTTAGGAAACAACAACCACAGAATGCAAGAGCAGAAGAGAGAATTCGTGCTGGATGTACAGAAAACAAGCAATAGTTTACACACGTGATGCCCGCCTACACTGTTTTTCCTATTAAACTTGCCCCTGTATGAGGTAAGATTCTGGGAGATACTGGTATTAGAGGGCATGTAAACAATGTCTGGACAAAAGCCACTCACACAACAGCTAGATAATGGCATTAAAATGTCTGTAGCCATCATCATTTTGACTTTCATTGCCATGTATTTCTGCCAAAACTAAGCAAATAGAAACAATGCTCCGAAAGAAAGATGTAATCACATGGAAATAGACATACACACTGAGCACCCTTCTCTTTAAAGCTGGAAAAACAGGGAGAGAAACAAATCTTGGAGAAGATTAGCACACTATTTTCAAAACAGAATTATCCCTTTTAATGTGACCATGTCATATATAAGAATGTTTTTTTCCCTAGTACACCTATGGTGCTTCTAAAAAGAAATAAAGATGAGATCAGTACTTAAGGAACATTCTAAAAGGAAATCCAACAGTTAACCAGTGGAACTGTATCTCTAACTATCCTATCCTCTGATGCATGCAGTTTGTAGCCATTTATATTGCCTGAATATCAACTTGTATTTTTTTTAATTATTAAATGCAGTTCCTTCATAGGTTTCTGCTCTCTTGCTTCATGGACTAATTGTCATTTTTCTTCTTCTACTCACTGAATCTCATTCAGTGTTTACACACAGTAGGTGTGGGATTGGTCAAACTAAACAAAGCCAAAGAGGCTGATGACAACCAAGCACAGACCAGCCAGGACAACAGACTCAGAACCAATTCCAAGGGAAAAAGAAAACTCTGGCACAATGCTTTCTTGAGAGTTGCACTACACTTCTCATTTGAGAGTGGGATCTTCCGAATCCACAGAAAAGCTGATAAAAATATCAACCAGATTTTCTGATCCCCAGCTACTTCTTTTGAGTCCTAATGTAAGTAAGTGTTCTAACCGGACAGATATGGATTCTACATTCAGCTGTGGGTCAGAAAGGGAGAAGTTGTACTGAAAAAGCATTTTAAATAGGATAGACACATATCTGGATTTTTTAAAAAAAAAAAAAGTTGAACTTGATTTCCAAAGCAATAAATAAGCATTTTTAAAGTGCTCAGCACTGATGTCAGGAATAGACAGCACTGATCAAAACTGTGGAGGCAGACAAAGCACACATGTGGTACCGACGCCTGCTAAGACAGCAATAACCAGGTAATATCAAAAAAGTTTAAAGTTGTTTCTGCAGTCAATATTGTAACTCTTTTTGGGGAGAACACTTCATAACCACAAAATAATCCCAGTGACAGTTCTATGAAGCCATTTCCAAACCTAAACTTCTGAAATCATTCTGGAGCTCTGCATTTGGAGGGAAGCCCTCTTCCTCAGGGACTTTGACAACAATTTTTTTCAAATAAATATATTCATGTCCAAGGCTCCTGATGGAAATCCAGTCTAGATTCTCGTAGTGCAATCTCATGTATTAACAGCATCAAGTCTTCTGTCACCATCACTTGTACTCTTGCTTCTTGTGGAAACTGCGCTCAGAAAGTACAATTCTTTTGTAGCCATCACTTTTTGAATCCACTAGTGATGGGGGGGGTGTGCATGTGTGTGTGTTGTGTGTCACTGTAACAAATATTTACTAATACATTAGTATCCTTAAAATATGAAAGCTGCACAAGTGCGGGAGAGTTAATTGAAGTTTGCTAAAAGTGAAATATGCAGATTAGCTGCCACAGTAATTCAAGGGCTAGACAAAACAAGCAGTTACCCTTCCACCTGAGCAGTCAGCACTGTATTCAGCCTTCAGCCAGCTCAGCAGGTGTTTGACTCTTCCCATTCAAAGTCTCTGTGAGGAGCTGAGGGAACTATGGTACTGACTTGGGAGTGAGAAGGAGAAAGCGTGGGAGACAGAGCTGTGGGAAAGCTCACAGAAAGAACATGTAGCTGATGCCTGGTGAGAGGGAGTTACTCAAATAGAGATTACAGCAGCAAAAATAAGCAAGCAAGCAAAGGACACATCTGTTTCAATCAGTCTGAGAAGCAAAACTACACATTGTACCTTTTTGTGGTCTTTCTGTCACTGTTGAAGTGAGCTGCCTAGCTTCCCCCGCAGTATGCATCCAAAAACTTTGACATTTTGATTACCAGGTCTAGGACAGAACTGGACATACTCCACTTCAGTAGATAAGAAAAACTAATGCCTTCAAGATGAGAACATACAGATAGAGAAGACTTTGCCACTGAAGAGAAATTCATGTGCACACTTTATGTCCGCAAAACAGTACCAGCCCATTCAAGTACCTCAGTACAAAACTAGTATTTGAATATGGTGACCTCAGAACAGAGAAGAACATGCACAGACAGAAAAACAAATCAACCCAGGTGTGAGGAAATCTAGTACAGCATCATAATGGGAGGAATGAGTCACGTCACACAGTTTGTTCAAAACAACCGCACTCACTGGAACCTAACATTACTGTAACTCTTTGCATAAGAGAGCAATGGTATTTCCATAGGAATTCAAACTAGAATAAAGCATGAATACATAAAGCAGGGAAAGCTTATAGTCACAACTGCAGAAAGCATTTGTACAAAAGGTAATTTTCTACTACTGTTATTTTAATTGTTGAGTGACTGATCAAGCTTTGGGAGTTTTTTAGCCATAGAGGTACTTGTGTAGAATACAGTGTAAGTCTTGGCCAGATCTTCAGCAATCAGTGTTTTGTATTTCACCACATCTACCTTTTTAGCCCAGACAGCTTAAGCAAATCATTAAGATTTCACCTTATAAGGCATTTATTATCTTGAATCATTACATCAATTGTAACATGCGTTTCTCAACTGTACAACAGCCATATTGGGTAAAGTCCTCTTTTCCGAAGTACTCAGAAATCTGCCCATTAATGACGGCCAGGTAACTTTGCTACATGCTGACATGGATTTGCTCTGTGCTCCAGACCCAAGGCAATGGCAAGGGTCTTCCTTGCTGAGGCACAGAACAGAAGGACTATGACACCTCTTCTCCTCCAATTTCTATTGAGTGTAATGAAAGCATGAGGTTAAGGTTAAGACTGACACACAAATTAACACGTGTCATCTTCACCATGGTAACTGTTCACATGCCTTGTTTTCTGTACAGCAAACTGTGGTAAACACACAGTAATTCAAGCTCTACCATTCCCTGCTGAAAGAAAGGTAAACAATTATATGCATACTGTAGGTACGACAGCGTAGGAGCATTCACTTCGTTACCATGGAGCAGCCCTGAGCCATTCCTATGTCCAACCCGACAGCCTGTCACTCTGACCAAAGAGGACAAGGAGAGAATTCGTATGAGCTGACAACACTGGAAATGGAATTCAGAGCTCAATTCACCTCGTGTAACTACCTAACACAGCCAAATAATACTTTACACTAGATTTTTTTTCTCTTGATTTAAAGAATCTTAATGTAGAAAAAAAAACTTTCAAAGATAAACTGATGCTCCAGTAGGGGTCTTCATGTTGTAAACAGGAAGGTACACACACACACCCTTCCACACACCCACCCACAAACCAAAACCAACAAAATAAATCCTGCTGCCATTGCTACACTTGTACTTCAACCCAAGCCAGAGGAACGCAAGTGAAGAAGAATCCGAGGAGGAGTCAGGAATGAGAATTCTCCTGTTCACGTTATTAAAACGTGCTTTTAATTTCTCAGACTACAAGCTAAAGCCTGTAATAATGTCACTTGGAAAACAGATGGCTGAGTGAGCATCTGAGGGTGAAAAGGAATGTTTTTACAGGCGCAGTTAGTAAATACCACTGGCTCCCGCAGACATTCTTCCTTAAATGGAAATTACCATTGCTTTAGGTTAGAAAAAAATGTCTTGATACAATAGAACTGATCGGCTAGCTATTAATCTTTTAGCACCTGCACTAAACAAACCAAAAATTAGCAGAAGGCTTTATATATATAACTTTCTGTTCAGTAAATATTTAAAACTCTTCTCCTTCCCTGCCACGTGACTCTTGTCTGTAGATTTGGAAGAGGAAGGAATCCTCAAAAACATTATTAAAACAACGTGGAAACAGAGAGTCTCCCTGCATATCTATGACTAACTGCATGAGCACACTAGACAATTTAAAGAAAGGAAACTACTGCAGATACAATCAGAACTGAACCTTCACCCTAAAGCTGAACTTTATTTCAACACTGAAATAACCCTGCATTCCTTTGATTTTATTTTTATGTCCTATTTTTTATTTTCACATGTCCCCCTGCAATTGCTTTTTCCAGCCAAGAAAACAAGACTTTTCCCTCCCCCAAGATTCCTAACAAATTTAATAACATGATGGGCAAGGGTGGAGGTTCCACAACAGCTTAAATTAGCCTGTGTCCATTTAGCTATACTCCAACTCTCCCTCTTTCCTGCTTCTGCCCATGGGCATCTACCAGCCCTCTGCAACACCTCTCCTGACAATGGCAAGTCATGTCAGAGTAAATTGCTAGCAGAAAGCTACCTCTATAAAAAGTGACAAGTATTTTGCACACCTTGGTCCAGCTAACAACAGGATCAAATGAGTGCCAGGGTCAGCACAGGCAAGACAGGTAAAAGCAAGGATCTAAAGCAGACTGGACATGGAAAAGATTAAAACTCTCACAAAATTAAAACTCCAGCAATTCAAACCAGAGAAATAGTGAAGTACTCATCTAAAAGCACATACTAACATTTAACATCATTAACTACTCAGGGATATAAATAGTGTCCCTGACAATACTAAACACCATCTATTTTTAAAGGGAAACAAACTGCTGATTCAGATTTCAGAGCTCTGACACATGGCCAAGGTGAGTTCTTGAATCTGTAGGCTGTATGGGCTACAGAACAGTTTGCCCCTTGCAACCTGCACAGCTCCTATTACTCTTAAGTAGAAACAGGAGGACTACTCATCCATTCAAGCCCTGAAGTTTCACCACCATGCCGTATGATGGCATAGGTTCATGTATCTCATTAAATGGAGTTAGGATAATAAAAGGCTCTGACTCTCTTCTGTATCTCCTTTTCAATTTATGATTTGTGTTTAAAGACTGTTTTTAAAATGTGGAGAGAGGGAAGCAAGACCTAAGGACATTTGTGCATTGTCATATCAAACGCCCACAAAAGCTTTCACAGTCATTCACTACTGATACAAAATGCTGTAAGAAAGGATTTCTCAAAAAATCTCAGTTCACATTATAAACAACCAATTAGATCAGTGACAAGAAAAAACACCTTGCAAATAGGATGCAGACTGATACACTTATGCACTTCATTCAACCTAGGAAGATTTTGTTGCAAAAACAGCAATTACATTACAGGAACAAAAAAACCAAAAGCATACAAAAAGTCACTCCTAAAGAACACATTAGTATCAGATAAATGTCAGGAAGAACACGTGCAAGGATCCAGCTGGGACAAGATGACAAACTAGATGGCTTTTCAGGGCCCGCTGCAGCCTTATTTTCTAGGATTTTCTAACAGCAAACTCAGCAGGAAATTTACAGTGGCAACGCAAACAAATAAGGACAAAAAACTGCACAAAGAACATATTTCTCCCCACCAACCTTCATGCACATATCCCAGAGAAACCACCTGCAGTTGCACAGCAAACTGAGAGAAGCAAACATAAGCAGCAGGACAGTTCTGCTCTCACACCATCCAGCATGTATGGGATTACAGAACTCTGGCTCTTCATTAGAAGACACACGCACACACATCAAAAATTCCCCTAAGCAGAATATAGTTCAAACCTGGGAAGCTAGCAGTGAAAAAATAAAGAGACAGAAAATAGTTGTTCCACACCTGCTTTGCCTTCAAACACATTCCCACTCACCCCTGCCAAGAAAGGATGCTGGGATAGTTGGAGTGTTTCCCCTGAATGAGGACAACTGCTCTTATGACTTTGCAATGTACAGGCTCTTGGTTTTTTAAGCACAGAATATCAATGCTTAAATTACACCTTTTCCCTCTTGACCTATCCAATTGTCTGCACCCTACTATTAACTTCAATTACTATTAGTCTATCATATCTACTGAAGAAACTGTGATCCACATCCATTTTCCCTGCTAGTTTAGTCAGAATTACCACCTTTCTTACAACCTCTGTCTTTCTATTAACACAAGCTGTTCTCAAGACAACTACAATAGACTTCTGCGATGGTTTTAGTTAAAATCCTAGGGAAAAAAGACATGCTAAATTACACTGTTTATTAGTCAAGAAAATTAAATAAAGTAGATCTCTCACGAATTTACCTGGAACTGACTCCTATCCAGCAAGCATTTGCATCTAGATTTATGCTCCTGGAATTGCTTTTTAAACTACAATCATAATCTTATACTCAAAATCTCTGAAAACCTGTCCAGCATTCCAAGGTTTTTTAGAAATCAGTATTACCAGAGCAGAGACTACTTTGGACAACTGCTTTGAGTTTAAGCTATCCAGAGATGCTCATTTTCAAATGTTTATCCTTACTGGAGATTAACTAACTCCCTAGAAAAACCTCTTTTGACATGAATATTTACACTTCTTTTCACCAATCAGGAAACAGAAATATTTCTTGAATATGTACTCCTAATGGCAAGCACTCTCCTGTGTAGCATAGTAATACCAATCTAACCAGAAAGGCAAAAAAACATGACAGACTATGACCAAATAATTGTTAGAGGAAAAAAATCTCATTTAAGTGAGATGGAATCCTCCAAATGAAATGCAGCACTTGGCCACGGCCATGCTACCACACCTCCATACCTCAGAAATGAAAGAATTCACTGGAAGTATCCAAACCGTTTGAAACAACACCCTTACTTTGCATTGCAATGAGTTAACAGCACACTCACTGTCAGTACCTCTACCTTAAGTGAGACAGGCAAGCAAGAGGCATAAAACCCAGCACTAACACCATCACAGCTGATGACTGACCCTAACCTCAAGTCTAAAGCAGTCAGTCCCTTGTGGATCTTCTCTGGCAGATGAATGCAGCTTCCACTGGAGGCAGGACATGTCCAACCCAATCCACAGTGGTCACACTTCTTGGTAACAGAAGCTGCTGGGCACTTCCAGAGGAAAGATCTGAAAAGTGCTGGTTGAACCACCTATCAAGTGTTGGAAACATTGAGGATTTATCTGACTATGCTGGCTTTGATATATGTCTTATTTACAATCTTTTAAAAAAGAGACAAGAATTGCAATTTTTTTTGTTTTTCTTTTTAGTGAATCCAATGGTTTGTTTTATTTATTACACTCCTACAGTGCTTTAATTTGTGGTTTTCTTCACATGCCACCTTCCACTGAGCTGCACTCCATGGACCAAAGCTCACCACGCTGAGCTCTCAGTTACTCAGCAGCACAGACTAAACATTTACCTCTATTTGCCAAAAAGCACATGCACTGCTAATAGTCTGTTCTTAAAGACAAAATTTTTATACAAGTATTTGTAAAGAATGCCTATTTTGAAACACAGCTTTCAATTGCTTGGTGAAACCCTTTGGCAAGGATATTGTGCATTCCTAGGAGGATTTAAATTAGCTTGCTGCAGAACAAAACCTAGGTTACGGATAGTAACTTGGATACAGTCACACACACACAAAAGAGTACATTCTCATTCCTCCTGATCTTTTTCCTTGAAAAAACACAACCATCAACATGCAAAGTCCGTTTTAATACGATAATGTGAGGGGGGGGTTGGGAAGCAAAAAATACTGACTGCAACAAGGTCTCTAAACCAAATTAAACCTGTTTGTACTTCTCAAAACTACTACGGAATGTAACTTTGTAAAATTCTACAGTATCATGTTGAAGTTGCTAGTTTTACACTGACATTTGAACACAAAATTTTACATTAAGGTCTAGAGTTGTACATCTCGATTTGAAATTCAGTGCCTGATTTTTTTTAGTAGGATTTGAAACATGCTTGCTTAAAATAATTTCTTAGTTGTTCACTCAAATCTCACTTTTCTGCTCAGCTTATGAGTAGGGTATCAGAATAAAGACAGGCTTTAACATATAAAAGAAACTCTAAACGGTCCCATTAAAACAAATCTTCTCAGCATTCAGTTCCCAACTTGTAGGGAACCTTCATATACATGATAATTAGTTTCCTGAAAGGCTATGGCTTAAATGTCATTTCTTTGTGTTGTAAATTCTAATTATTCATAGTAAATAAATTAGTGATACTCTTTTATTGCTTAAAGCAATGCAGAAGCTTGAAGTAATCATACAACCGGCAAAAATTAAGAGTTCCCAAAAAGGAAAGTAAAACTTCATTCTTCACATTCCAGTAGACTTAAAAAGGGCTCCATTAACACTAGCAGGGAAAGGGCCAGTGACCTAGAACTTTACTTATGGTCCTAAACTATTAATGAAGTCTGAAGAATAAAGAGTAATGGGTATTCAAAACCCCAACTCCTGTGATGTAGCAGGAGAATGAATAAGCTGTGCTCTAATTTACTCTGACATGCAGCACATCATGGCTGTAGAAGCAGTATGTTAGAAAAGACCATCTTTCAGGAGTCACATTCTTGGGAAATGGCTGATTCCTGGGGATTCTCACACAACTTTTAGTTTAATAGCAAAATACTTGGAAAAAAAAAATCCAACTACTTATCTTACATACAAGTCATAAAGAAAGAAAAAGAGGTGAGGGGGAGGAACATGTTAAGTAGCCTTATTTGAGGAGACAACTATAAAATCAAATGAAATTTATGACTAACATTATTGCTATTACTGTTGTTGTTGTTGTTGTAGTTCTTATAAACTACTGAGCCTTATCCCATCTGCAAAATTTAGATTATGGAAGTCACAGGTATCCACTACTGGAAGAAAGAGACAGTTTGAGTATTCCCCTTGAAAAGCGTCAAAGGAAAAGACTTTTAACTATCTCAATAGTCAGTCTTATTCCCCAGCATATGCGTTACTGATAAATAAACACAGAGCATTAACAAGTATTAGGATGACAAAATTACTGTGAACTTTCCCCAAATTGCTCAAATTTGGGCCCCATAACTAAATCAAGCACTTTATTCACAAACAAGCCATTTCACAGCACTCTGATTAACAGAGCAAGAGCAGATGCTATTTTTGTATTGGCCACTTTTAAGTTTCATATCATCACAATTAAAGAGTCAAACCCAAATCAAAGGACAAACCTCATTTTCAACCTAGGAATAAAGAGCTTCATCACCAAAAAGTACGTATTTGAGGTTTAATATTGCCCATTAAGGGAAGCTTAAAAACTCAATAAATTTCATTGGACACACAATTTAGAATTTGGCTTTCTGAACAGAAACTAACAAAATTAAACACCATTCTTGAAAACACTAGCATAAGTGATACTTCACACACAGCAGTATCATTCAGCTTCCAAAACCATCCTGTAAAGAAACCCACTATGTAATCCGTTCTATCACATTTTATCTAAACATTTCATAAAACTTTGAAGAAAGAACATATATTCTTAAAATAGTGGAGTAAGTATTCTTTCTTACCACAAAGATGGCAAAAAACTTTTAACAAAACAAACACTATTAGAATGATTAAGATACGAAGATGGATTTGAAAAGTTATGGAATTTTTTAACTAGTCAGAATAAACATTTAATGCTGGTTTCGTATTCAAATTTAAATTATCTGTAACAGATACATTTGTATGTGCATTCCATAATTCATCAAGATTATTATGAGTCTCCTAGACAGCTGCTGTAAGCAATAGCAGAATTCTTTAAAATACTAGAAAAATGTGAATAACTATCTATCCAAATAAACACTGAGTATTTTTGTTACTAGAAATACTTCTGGTTCTGTTTGCAATTAA
>JAWWTY010000037.1:38633913-38692610 GCA_035222235.1 Margarornis squamiger
CAAAAAACTTTTAACAAAACAAACACTATTAGAATGATTAAGATACGAAGATGGATTTGAAAAGTTATGGAATTTTTCTACTAGTCAGAATAAACATTTAATGCTGGTTTCGTACTCAAATTTAAATTATCTGTAACAGATACATTTGTATGTGCATTCCATAATTCATCAAGATTATTATGAGTTTCCTAGACGGCTGCTGTAAGCAATAGCAGAATTCTTTAAAATACTAGAAATATGTGAATAACTATCTATCCAAATAAACACTGAGTATTTTTGTTACTAGAAATACTTCTGGTTCTGTTTGCAATTAAAATGCTTCAGTTTAAAGAATGAGGAACAACTCAAAAAATATTTCCTACTTACAATTATTGTATTGGACATATCCTTTTTGGATTCATCTTGATTTCATTTTTGAAAGAAGAGTTGAATTAATTATGGTCCCTAAGCCCCTGAAACATCTGGAAAGAAAAGGATCTGAGAAAAACGCAAACTTTTACTAGCTTCTGAGAAAGAATTATCTGTGTCACAAGGTAACTTTCTTTCTTTTCCCTTAATTAAAAGACCCAAACAACTAAACAACCAAAACCAAAACGAACAAACCCCCACATCACCAGGCACTCTCTGATACACCTCTGATGACCACTAACTTCAGTAAGGAGAACCAACAAAAAGACACCTTTCTCAGATATGCTTTATACTCCCCTTACTCGTATTAAAACATGATTAAACTACAAACATCAGAGTAAATTCTGAAAACAGGAAACAAAATGAACAGGAGGAAAAGACACTAGAGAGCGTCTAAAGAGCAAGAGCACATGAAGAAGGGCTTGTTCAGTCTGCTGAAGAGGAAGTCAGGGAGCAACTTAATAGCATCCCAGAACTATCTGAAGGCTAGTTACAAGGATGAGGGAGCCAGCCAGGCTGTTCTCAGAAGCAGCAGATGGTATACCAAAGGGTACAAAACAGAATCAACTGGACACTTTGAACAATATTTCAGCAAGAAAGCAGCAGTGCAGCACTGGGTCAGGCCACCAAGTGAGGCAGTGGAACCTCCACTCTTACAGGTTTTTAAACCTCAGCAAAACAAAGCCATGGCTGACCTGATCCAGGGCCACTCAAAGTACTGCTCTGAGACTTCCAAATGCCCCCTTTAATCAACATTTCCATGCATTTACAGAGCCAGTGGAGCTGCCCAATTTCTTTTTCATGCCCTGTCCCTCACCTTCTCCCAAACTGGAAATCTCTGGGTCCACTTGACTTTTATTTTTCTTACATTTGGACAAGAACTGAGATTAACATCTCCTTCCTAAGATGATTCAGACAAAATGTACTGTGATTGAAAGCTTTCTGCAAAGAAGCACTCACACGCAAGTCCAAAGCTGCATCTAAAAAAAAAGAAGTACAGAAGCAAACAATTTTGGGGGAAAAAAGAGAAAGGTCCACACAAACAAGTATTCAGAGGCATTTGAAAGATTCTTCTAAAAGACGCAAAGGAAAAGCTTTTAGAAGCCAAAGTTTATGGGTTTGAAACAGCCAATTGATTCTCTATTATTCACCAGGGTAATGAAGAAAGATGGACTGTTTAAAATTCACATACTTTATCTAGATAGAAGTATACTTCTTCCTGTAACATTTGCTTAAGTTATCCACCTCCAAAAAGTGAGCTGCCCCATCCAAATGTACCCTCACTGCTTCACTCTTCCAACTCTTACTCTACGGGCTACATAAATTTAGTCAAGTCACAACTCATATCACACACCACATGATAAAGACAATACATTGAGCAAAGGTGTTCTGATTGCACCGAACCCAAGGAAAGTCAGGTTCCAACAGATCTGTGATCTGATGGCTCACTGAAATCAAATCAAATTTGACAAAATCAGAAATCTCTCTCCTTTGCATGAATTATTTTCTGCTGCTTTCTCTCAGTGCGTTCACTTACATTTCCTTCTGTTGCATATTAACTGGATCTTTTCTTGGCCTTTCATTACGAAATTTGTATCAGCTTTGTTATTACTGAGAGCAGCAGCTTTCTCAGATTTAAGAAGAAATGGGACTCATGGGTTAAAGGCTGCAGAGGGGATCAAAACACCAAAGGTTACTTCTACCACTCCCTTCTCAATAAAGGAGTTATCAACCCACATAGCTGGCAACCCTGCTCATCTTCTAAGATAAGAGACAATGTGCATGCTTGTCACATAGATACTCTACAAATCCTGTTCTTTGTGTATCGATGCATGACCTTAGTGAGAAGCCAAGGGACACACAAGCTTTTAACTGCATTATAAAGTAACTTCTCAAGATCATTTCCCCAAACATCCCACTTAGATAGGAAAGGACTATTTGAAGAAAACAAATTTTCAGTCAATAACTGCAGTAAGCAGCGGGTGTACTGATAAAGGCCATGCTGGAAATTGATTGTAAATATCTGAACAAAATTAGGAACCAAATATAAAAATAATGAAAATCTTTGAGCAAATCACAGCAGCACAAAATAAAAATTAGTAATGCCTGTCTTGGGAATTAAGGCTGCTTTCAAATCAAGCTCAAGTAAAAAAGCACACAGCTCGGTGTATTTCAATTTTATTCAGTTCTCAGAAACAATGGCACTTAACCTTCCTTCCAGACATTAACATCTGGAAGGGATGTGCCCATTTCTGCTACAATACTCCAGACCAGCACAGATAGAACAGTGATTTGCAGTGTCTAAGCTTCACAACAGCATTTCTCCTTGCTATCTACTGTCAAGGAATGACTATCAAAGGACTTTTTATAGGGACTAACCAAACAGCTGCCAAACGTCTGAAATCGGTAAGCAGTCAATGACAATTCCTTCTGCCTCATTACAGGCATATTTAACTGCCTTGTAGTATGAACTAAAGCTTAAAACAAAACAACAACAACAAAAAAAAATCAAAAAGTCTTCACTTAGCTTTGTAGTTCTCTTTCCAAATACTTTAAAACAGTTGAGTGGAAATTGTTCCTTCTCATTATCTTGTTCAGGTTTTGGTGCTGTCGCTGATGACACACCCACAACACCCAAGTTGCCCCAACAGAGAAGCAAGCCTAACTATAACATGACTGTGAGGATTGAACTCCTGAATAGTTCTTATTAGATCAGCTGATTTCAACAGTAAAGATCTAGCTATATTTCAGCAAGAACCGACTCAGCCATAGAACTATCTTCAAGGCCAATATTCCCTAAAAATTCAGGGAATTCAATCCAACTGCTGTATATAAAACACTCTAATATATTAAATATTTGGAGGACAGGATTATGTTCTGAACAATAAAAGCCTTCTGGAGATACACAACTTTTTACAAATCCACCGTTCAAGGACAGTTCCATCTTTTGAAGAGGATTGGTCTTGAAAGTAAAAAGCACTCATCTATAAACTCATTTAAATTATAAGTAGCAAATGCATCTAAGCAGAAAATAAGCACATTCTTGAAAACCTTCCCAAGTAATAAAAAAACCCCTAAACATCCACGATTACACTTCCACTACTGCAGATTTAACATTTGAACAAAATCAAGAGCAACAAAAAAACGCAAGCAGCAGCAAATGCTAGTTTTGTTCAAAACCAAATCATTCTGCAAGTAATAAAACTGGGTTTTAATTTAAAAGCAAAATACACTTTTCCATCCCAACACCACCAGTTCTGTGATTCCTTCTAACACATTGTCTGTTCTGGGTGAAGTGTATTTAAATATCCGCAAAATACCCCCCTCCCTCTTGCCACATTCCCTTCTTCCCCTCCTCACATTTTCAACTAATACTTTGACATTACTGGCCTCACTAAACTCAATCCTGCAAATTCCTGACATTCATGTCTTCTTAATCTGAAACGTAACTTGAGGAGATGGTTAACATTTGACCTTTGCTCTACCTCAGACATACCTGGAGACAAAAAAGAGTCCAAGGCATGCAATATGCATTCACAGTCTCAAAGGATGTTTTATTTTAAAGTTCCCAGCACACAGTCTTTAAAAAAAACAACCCATTAAAATTTCAAAAGGTAATTTAATAAAAATTCCCTTACAAGCATAGCTTTGCATAAACATTACAAACTTGTACTAAGAATGAAGACATGAAGCAATAAATAAGAAATAAATCCTTAGAAGTATACACCCAAGAGTCATGGTGAATTTAAGAATTAAATAGCTACCATAACTAATGAAAACAGTCCCATTTAATTAAATTGGATACTATGCTAGAGAATGAACAACAATAAATCATACATTGATTACAGAAGTGGACATGGTACCTAAACAGGCTATTAAAAAAATTAGTCAGAAACAAATTAGGAAGACAAATGGAGGATTAGTCTAAAAGACAAATCAGAAACAAAGCAGCCAGCTAGTTTGCAAAATAGAAAATCTACCTGCTTGCTCTAAATGAAGTCAAGCAAAGGCTCAAATACAGTTCCCTCTACCCTTTTCCTCTTTAAGATAAAGTTTTAAAACTGAACCTTAAAGATTATTCCAGACTTTTATCCTTCTACTTTCCTTAATTATACACACACACACAAAGAATAAGGACTTCTGAAGCTTGCTAGCTGCATTTTAAATAGGTGCACTTTAAGTGGGGTTTTCCACTGTTGTTCTATTTTAGGAAATAGGTTTGTTACAAATTAGACACCCTCAATGATCAATGAGAAATGTTGTGTTGGTATCACACATTTTTACCTTAAACGAACTTGCTCGGGCATATAGGCTTCACATGCTTTCTCCTCTTAATTACTAGAGCATACAACTGCCAGTATCTGGCAGTGACAGAATTTTGAAGGAAGAAAGAAAAAAAAGGGTTGGAATACCAGGGATGAACATGACTGTTTAATGAGCTGGTGTCTCTGCTAGAAGACAGTCCCCCTTTGCTGTTACCTCAATCAGCTTCAGGCATTTTGCCTGTCATACAGTTAAGGCATGACTGAACCTGCCATTTTGAGATTGTTCTCGTTAAATAAAACCTGCGGGTACAACTGATAAAGGGAATGTCCTCTTCGAGACACAATGTATGACACCTAAAATATTTATCAAGTTCCAAAAAGTAAAAAGTGAAAAAATAAAGGGATTAATTAATTTTCCTTTGGTCTCAAAAAATTTTCTTTTCACTTACAATTGTGCCTTTCAAATCAATCTCTACCAGCAGCTGCTAATTCATGAAAACACTGACTAGAAAAGTCATCATTTCCTCAAGAGCAAAATATTTCAAGGTACAGATTTCCATAGCTACAAGCCAAGTAAAAAAGCTTTGTTTTCAAACAAGCTTTCCCTGTATGTAAAAAGAGGGGGTAGACAGAAGATATTTTTTCAAGTCTTCTTTGGAAGGGCTGCCTATAACAAAGAAAACATGTCCTTCCTTGTACCCGTAGCCAATTCAAAGCCAAGGCCCTCCAAAGCAAACCAACTGAACTTATTTTGGTTCAAGCACAGATGTGGAGCTGGTATCAGAGTCAGGCAGCTATCTCCAGGCACAAACATCTGTGACCTGTCACTGAATTTTCAAAGTTTCTTTGTCTGGACAGGCAGCTTCCCATCTAACTCAGTACGCTCTCGCACACCCCATTCAGTGGACGTGGCTCCCCAGGCCAGTACCATTCCCCCTAAGCTCACTTCTTACACCCCGTCATCTATGACATTCACTGTGCATTGGTTTACAGATAGTCCATACACATGAAGAGAGCTAGAAAAGCATGGTCCAGGCTAAGTTCGGGTATAAGGCAGCATCCATAATCCCTGACAGCAACCTCTTTACAACCTCTTACACAAGCTCTCATTTCTATGCAATTTTGAAAGCTGTGTTCACAGGCAAAGTTAATCTTTCAAAGCATCCAAATGAAATAAAATAACAAACAGGTATTTTGAGCTTTCATCAACTACAAGATCCAATATGACACTGAGTACTGAATTTAACTTACAGAGGAGAAAACGCAGTCTTTGCTACGAATGCATGGCTAATAGAAAATGCATTTCATAATTCTCCTGTCAGATACTCCTCCAACATTTTCCTAGTCTCTTCTTTTGCGTCGATGACTAAAACTACCTGCTTTTTTGTCTGTTTTTTCCAATAAAAGTTTTGTCTATCCCATACTCATTTTGGAGGGATTTTTGAAAACAAAGGGAGAATCCAGTCATGTAGTCCCTGGAAATTTAAAACAGTTAACACATACTGCAACCATACCTATTTTTTCCCAAGATTCTTCCAAAAAGTTTCTCTCAGTCTTGGTATATTATGAAGGAATACAAAAGGCTCTACAAATGCCATCTCATATCCAACTATGAGCACTGGATACCACAAGAGAAAAAGGAGAACAAAATAAAATAAAAATAAACCAATGGATGGCAGAAAGGAAAATCATACAGGAAATATTACCAAAAAACCAACAGGTTATTAACTAAAGTTCTGATGTTCTGGCATCAAAGGGAATTTAGTATGTTCTAATCTTCTATTTCTTCACTTTATTTACTATGTTAAAGACCATAGCACTTGAATATTTCATAGCTTTTAGTTTGCTTGTTAATAAAACCTTTTACAACTCAGGGTGTCATTAGAATCACAGAACTACAGAATGGTTAGGGCTGGAAAGGTCCTTAAAGATCATCTAGTTCCAATCCCCCTGCCATGGACAGGGAACCTTCCACTAGACCAGGTTACTCAGAACCCCATCCAGCTTGCTCTTGAATCAGGGATGGTGAGTCCACAACCTCTCTAGGCCATGTGCTCCAGTGCCTCACCACCTTGACAGTAAAGAATTTCTTCCTAATATCTAATCTAAATCTGCCCTCCTTCAGTTTAAGGCCATTCGCCTCTTGTCCTATCACTACATGCTTCCATGAAAAGTCACACTCCAGCCTTCATGTAAGCCTCCAAATAAATACTTGTACTTCTGTTTAGTGAGCTGCTTTTTATTTAACATGTTCATCAATTCTCTCCAGACAGTTCAACCTCTACTACTAACCAAGAAGAAAATCCACAAAATCGTCTCTTCTAAGCTATGTTTATAGTAAGCTATCTCTCCTTATGATCTGCTTTTTCAAATATCAGGACATTTGTCATCTTTGTCAAAGTCCAATAACATGTTATAGGATAGCAACATCTTGAATTTATCCTTCAATTTAGCCTTTTTTTGTTATTTATTTACTATGACTTGAGTAAATCTACTATTTTAACTGGAAAAAAACCCCAAGCATATTTAAAGAAGGGTTTTCTACAGGTATGTTTTAAAAGGACAGAAACACATTTTCAAATATATCTTTACCATTCAGTTCTGTCAAAGTGGTACAAAAGCTATTCTTTTTAATATTGCTGCTTCCAAACTAAGGTGTATGACACAAATCTCAGGCACATGAATCGGTGCAAAAATTGCAGTGATTCAAAAACAACTGTACTTATGCAATGTAGTGGCAAGTCTACCAAACACTCTTGGAAGTGGGAAGCAACACTGACATCCCAGGGTCTGAGAGTCAACTTGAACATCACTGCATCACATTTGCATACCCACATTTCCCAGTACTTCCAGAAGGAGCCAGGTAAGGTCAGAATGATGTATTAGCCACAAGTTCCCCACTGCACAAACACCATCACAGTGCTTCCAGATTGATCCAAGTGGGATCTCAAAGCAGAATAGGTATCCTTAACCTAAACCAATAAGCTCTACCACCTTATAAAAAGCTGCATGGACTCCTTCACTCATCATAATGAAATAAGTAATTAACTGACAGCTTGCACAATGTAATTTAATTCAGGCTTCAAATCTCATTTTCTGGTCTCTCTGAAAAGGCCAGCAGTTGGTGCTGGAAGCTTTAGAACATATAAACATACAACCAACCTCCAACTATTCTAAATAAACAGAACACAAAAAAACTTATGAAAAATCAAAATGGGAAGGAGAATAGTGGCTGGAAATATTTAATTCATGAAAAAATACATCAATAGACCCATTTCTAAATTCTTGGTTTGATTCTCAAACATTTTTGCATCTTATAAAAAATGTAACATGCTATGAGAAGTGTTTTTTAGTATTGAGCTGCTTAGCAAAACCTGTGTTCAAACAGCCTCCATTTTTGACAAAAACTGATTTGACATCTGATGAACTCCATTTTTTTAATTGAAAGGAAGAAGCAAACCCACAAAACTGGATTATATTAAAACACCCATTTATGTTTTAGACTAAAGAAGGCTGTCAGATAATGAGATGCTCCTCAGTTTCTGCCTGAGGCTCAAAATAACTCCTACATTTTGCTGTAGAAGTCAACTGCCTGAGGTATCTTTATTTCACACAAGGTAATTACAATGCACATTATCTTCAAGAGGATACAAGATATCTTTATGTGCACTTACTGTACAAGCCTTGTTAATTTTTATTTCCCATTTCAAAAAGAACGACCTTCAGAGTTTCTATGTGTTCCTAGCATTAAGAAGTATTACAGACTGTCCTTTTCCAATTCTTTCTATTAGCAACAAATTAAAATAGTGGAGAAATAGTCTGAACAGGAAATTCTTCCACAGATGTTTTAGAACCAAATAAACTCTAGCTATGCCATTATTCAGAACTGTCCAAATGCAGGTCCCCAAATACTCAGTTGTCAAGTACAGGCCCCTAATTTAGTTCTTAAGAATGCTGAAAGTGCCCAATTCCAATATACTTCACTGGAATGCTTTAATATATTAGAGTACCTAACACACCAAACACATGCTACTTAAACATTCAGCTATAGAATTCCAAATCTGAAAAATTATCACATTTCTGAGTTTTCTATAATATTTAATGCCCTTGTGAAAGAAACGTGAAAATTTTCTAGGCTCAAACACCTTGAGAAACAAGAACAAATCTCTAAACAAATAATTCAAGCTCCAAACATATCCATTACCTCTTCTCGGCACACTACAGAAGAAACTAATGTAATTTAAAATATGAAAAAAATAAGGGGTTTGGCATCAAATATAACATGGAGCATCTCAATTCACCACATCTTCACCTTTTTTTCTTTAAGAACAAGCCCAAAGGACTGCTCTGCCAAATGTCTCTACATTCAGTTTTAAAATCTTTCAGCACGTCTCAGCATTTTACAGATGTTTGTAGCTTTTATCTAATTGAAGTGACAGTGTCATACAATCATCCTTTGAAGTACAACATTACAGACACAAACAAAAAAATTCTTTCATCTTGGAGTTAGTACATTAATTTAAAAAGAACATTTTACATAAAGATCTTAGAGCTTTTATAGCAAGGAAAAAAATGGTAACCCTAAACATGGCTGTGTAACAGACAAAAGTTAAGCAACTCCTTTAAGTACAGGTCTAAACCACAATTTGCTGCACAACCAAGCACTTCCATGTTCCACTTCAACTCCCACATTCCAGAATACCTAGATCTTTACTCAAAACTACTCCTCCAAAGAGGACAAGCAACAAAAAAATAAGAGTCAGCTTTTGAGTCTTTGTTCTAGAGGCAACTCTAGCAACTACCAGCTTCAGGAGAAACTACTAACCATTAAATGGTATCTCTGAAAAGGTAATAGTTACTAAACCAGTAGGACAAACTGAGCAGTCATGCACGGAATCTTTGCTGACTTCCCAGTTACACGTGCTGAAACTGTTTTTCTATTCCATATAACATGGAATGAAGAGAGCTCATGGGCTAAAGTACGAGTAAGGTATTGCTGTTGTCTGACCAGACATCAATATGACTTTTGATAGAAAGACTTTTGACTTGTTGAAGACATGAAGTCATGGGTCTATTTCAAGTGGATTTAGTCTACAAAATTTAGTAAGCAACATCACCATGAGTAAAAAATACACACGCTACATCTCAAGCTGTGATTAACAGTCTGGGACACAGGTTACAAGCACAACTCTTCCCCAACTTTGAACAACTAAGGCTAAAAAGGCACTGGCATAGTTCTGGCTGGGCAAAGCATTGCTTAATTGACTGATATTAATAACAATTCCTAGCTCAACCTGCAAAGACAAAAAAGTGTGTTTATGGAAGAAATTGAGATTTCACTTCACATAATTTGACTACTCTGTTCATTGCACCTTGGAAGAATTATTCAGATTAAATTAGTTCTAAGATCTCTAAGAGCAGACTAAGAGTTCTTAGAGCTCTTTAGAAATGGCTACTCAGAACATATTGTTAAGACTTTTTTGACGTCCACTTTGTTTAATAATCTGTGTCAGAGTACTAGAATATTAATTAGCTCCTAAACTTTGCAATAGAGGTCATCTTTCATAAACTCAACAACCTTGAGGAATATATAAAATAACTAGTGAACAGAGATCATGACAAGAGACTAAATACCATCATTGGGTTTTTGCAGGGAAGAGGAGGAAATAATCATAGAAAGGTATCTCATCATGTATGAGGGTTCTTAGAAACATGGACCTCACCGCCAGCTGATTTTTTGTATGCTAACAATTTACACAAGTTGAAGTTGACTGAATGAATATTTTGCATATATATTCATTTTAACTTCTATCTATTTAGCAACCTTCATCTGATGCTGCAGGTCTTCAAGATGAGAACTGCCAAGTAGCTAGAAATGCATTTCACAGGAAACACCGGAAAACATGTCTACATTCTTTTTCCTGACTGTGTGTCTGACTATGGCCATGGTAGGAGAAGGACACTGAGCTAGAGGGCTCCTTTGTCAGACCCAATACAATAAGTCTTATTTTATTGGTGTAGAGAGAGGTAAAAATAAGCTAGAGTTTTACAAAGGATTTAAATACACCTTATGTGCACACAGTAGGAAGAGACTGATCCAGATAACCACAGGATTCACCTGAAATCCCATGTCCCTACAAACACCGAACTGCGTATTGTATGGAAATAATTCATAAAACACACACCAGTAATTACAGCAGGACATGAGCAAGCTCCTACAACTCGCTAAAAGTAGGAGGGTCACAAAGTGCTGAGAAGAGGAACCATGAACGAGGGGAAATCCCAGTCACTGCTTCCTTGGCTTCTGCCTACTGGTATGGTTTCTCATCATCAATGTATCCAGCCTACACATCACACACACCAACAGCAGTAATTCCACAACACCTTTTCCACATCTCAGGGCTGTATGCATTCTGCCCAGCTATCCTGCCTCTGTACCTCAAATTTCATTATATTATATCTATTTCTGCTGACTAAAGCCCAACTAGGTTGCTGCTTGGCCAAAAAAACAAAACCATCTTTTTGCCAGTTGTCCCAGGCAGACACAGACTATAGACCTAGGCTCTTGGCAGTGCATGGCAGGAGACAATAGCTGTAAATTTAAAGGCCAGACCAAGAGAAGGGAAAACACTTTCATCATAAGGACAATCAAGCCCTGGAAGGGCTACCCAAAGAGGCTGTGCAGACTTCATCCTTGGAGATTTTCATGACCTGACTGGATCCAACAAGGTTGAATTAAAGACCTCCTGAAGTTTCTTCCAACCCTAATTGCACTTGGACTCAACATCTACACACACCAAGCACCCAGTGCTGCCCCAGACTATGCTTCTACAAGTCTCTCACCTACTAAAAAATCTCTGACTTAAGAGGTTCAAGACATAGTTAGTTACTTAGGTTTCAGATCAAGAAAATTAATGAAATACTGCACAACACTTGGGTGAAGCCCATGCCAAGCACATTTTTACTTTTTGTCATACTTTTGTTTGAAGGTGTGTAACAGTTGAGAATTAAGATAGGTAAAAACTGCAGATGGCATGACATTATTTTGTTTCTCTGAGGGTTTTGGTTTCTTGTAGCATAGTTTCTTGTTTAAGCTCACCGTCACCCACATGATGTACTTTATACGAAACCTCACTACATCTAAGATAACATATGATTATTACACGGTAAGACAATACAACAGAGTTGAATATAAGATTTGCAGTCCTGGAGTAAGAGAGCTAAATGTTCCCTCCCGTCCTTCATAGCAACATGCAAGCAGATCAAATATAGTAAAATCCTGAAATAAAACATCAGGGTTGTGGTTTTTATTTTAATTTCCCATGACCTTGTGTAGCATGAGAAGTAAGTCACTCACCTACATTCTTCCAATTGAAAAGTTTTTAAATACATAACTTTAACTTTGGGAAAAAAAAAAAAGATAGCAGAGAAAAACATATATGAGCTTACATATATGTAACAAATGCAAACTAGATACAGTTTTAAGAAATCAGTACAAATTTGTGTGGAACTGATCAACAATGACCCACCCAAAAGTTCCCTGTAGACTTCAAGCTACAGGACATAGAAAACAACTATGCTTCAGAAATGCAGAAGAAGTTTGTGCCAGTAAATATTTTGCTTCTCAATCAATATTATCATATTTAATTTACAGTTGGGGGGGGGAACTTATTTTAACCTTCCCTTGTGAAAAAGGAACCTATTTCCTACCTGCTCTGTATATCCCTCTTAGAGAAACTATATTTTTGACACAGGATTTTTATTTTTTTTTTGAAGTAGTAAAGAAAGATCTGCTCAACCTCAGCTGCCACCAGAGATTCATGAATATTCAAGTTGTATAATGCAAAACTGAAATAGTAAGGTATAGTCAAGAGTTGGATTTTTTCTGCTTCTCTTACATAGGAGGTGGAGAGTTACTTGTTTTGGGAGGTTTTGTGGTTTGTTGCTTTTTCTTTTTTAGCTTGGTTCTTTTGAAAGTAACACATCTGGGATATAGTAGATTCAAAGCACAGACAGACTGCTGGAAAGCTGTAATGCAAGTCTGAAGACATTATAAAATAATTTAGGAGACATTACAAAATAATGCACAAGGCACACGGTGGTTTATGAATGACTGCAAAAATTAACCCATTCCTGGCTTTTACTTTCCTGTCTGTAACCTCAGAGAAAGTTACATCTGTGTAACTTGGTGACAAAGGGTTATACTCTTTACCTTTATCCATGTCTTTTTAATTAGTAATTTATAGAAGTAATTCACACAAATAAAATATACTGGTATAAAGACATTAATCACAAATTAATCATAGATCCCAGTCTAGGCAGAATTCTCTCACTCTTTTTAGTAAGGATGCCCTCCCTTCCCTTTTCTGGTGGTTTTTTTTGTGGTTTTGGTGTTTTGTTTTTTTGGGGGGAATAGTCTTCTATTGAGCCTACAAGTAGAAAAATAAAAAGTTAATTACAGACTAATTTATCTTTAAATTTGAAAATTAAGAACCAGAACATGTTTTCACTAGAAATAGTCAAAGTCAAAATGAGCAAGTCTCAAATGCATAGCCTACAATTTTTCCTTCTATTACAGAAACAAATCAAAAGTCTAATTTTATCCTAAAATATACTTTTTATTTCATCACTTATTCCAATCACCCTCTTCCTGATGTCTTCAGTAAGTGAATCTCTCAGTAATTAGTTCGAAATATTCAGATTTGAGACGAGTCAAGATCCCCAAAGTCACAAATGCATTTTGAAGACACAAGTCCAAATGCTGAGGTTTTAGAAGCAAGAGCTTTGGAGTGCTTCTCCATTTATCCTTTCATTTTTACAGCTTCCAGGGTTTACTCATGTAGTTATTATTTCCTTCACAGCTAAGAATATTAGCACTTAGTTTTGAAAACACCCAAGATTGCTATTTAATCCCATTACCTTCAGAAGACAGTTCTAAATTACTCTTACAAGAAACAAGATAGCAAAGGTAGAAACCACTCCAGAATGAAGCCAAAGCAAGAACTCATTCTTCATCATAGTCTCAGTAAAATATTATAGTTTTAGGGGTTTCTAATATTAAATACTTAAATACAAAAATATGACAAGTTTTCCACAGAAAATCTATTTTAGTACTAGTCTTCCTAAGTATTAATATCTTCAACTACCTGAGACAATACTACAGAGCAAGATGGACTGACCTCTTCGCAGACTCACAGAATGGGTAAGGTTGGAAGGGACCACAGTGGATCATCTGGTCCAATCTCCCTGCTCCTGACATCTTTCAAACTACTTATTCTTTTGTTCTGCTGGCTTGGAAAAAGTGAAAGTTTTCTACCACTTCCACTACCAAGAAGAAACTAGAAAACCCAAAATCATTTCCCTTGTATAGACAATTTTAACAATTCAGCTTCAACAAATAGTGCATACAACTCCTGTATTAGGATTTTCTGCACCAGCAATCCCAGAAACATTTAAAGTTTCCTTCAAGGATGAAGAAGTGCCTTTGAGCTGGTCTCCCTTCAGTATCCTTAAAGCCAAATTGGTTAAATATGGCCCACAGAAGTGTACTATTAGGTGGTGAAATACTGGCTGCATCTTCAGGCTCAAAAGGTTGAAATCGGTATAAACTTGCACTGGCTATTGGTGTTAGGATTCTGACCCTTTTACATAATATATACCAATGCTAAAAAATCTTTGGTACCCAGCTTTCAATACATGATCAGACCCAGGGCAGGTTGTCCATACAGGCATCTTGTGATGAAGTTTCAGCTACAGTGTAACATCACAATATTATTATTCAGGTTTAAAATATTAATTTAAATATCTTGAAATTAACTTCAAGTTATTATTTTCACTTTTATATGCCTGAGCTACTAAATTCAAACAGCCAAAGCAACATAAGCTTCTTTTTTAATTGCAGGAAACCATCAACATATCACTTAGGCAGAGCATTTGCAATATGAAGCTCAGACTAAGGCATTTTTATAAAACAACAATCAAATATTTTCATAGCAATTAATTGTTACAGTGAAGATAGATACAAATTTCAGAAAAAATACATGGTCAGATAAGTCATTTTTCATGATACTTAGCAGTGTGTTCATTTCAGTGGAATAACTAGTCATATAAACACTCGCCTTGCTACGCTTTTCAATGAGACTGGTCATCTGATTTCCACTGGAAGCAAGATGCTTGATATGTTTATTTCAGTATAAAAGTAGACAAATGTACAGCTGATAGACTGTTTCTACTCTTTACCCTACAATATCTTTTCTTCCAGATCATCTTGTCTTTTAAGTGGGCTTTAGGAACAAACAACAATGGGACAGACAGTGTTTCAGTCTTAAGTTCTAGAGAAATAGCCTTGAAGGCACACAAAGAAATATTTATCTTGAGTCAACCCACGTCTACATTTATTTTGGGTTACTGGCTACATGAGAGATGGGCAAGAAACGACAGTAACTGGCAAGGCCAAAGAGTAACAGCTTACAACCACCAATTACAATTTAAACTAAATACTTTTCTCATTTGCTGTAGAATTCAGTACTTAACAGAAAATACTTTACTTACACTGCATTTCTTTCCACATAGTTAACTATATCATTTCAGATGAATCACCCCAAAAACAGGAGAGTGGAAAAAAACCACCATACAGTAATGTTTTCCAATTATACTTAGCTATTAAAAGATCATTTTAAAAACCCACCTTCTCAAAATTGCACTTAGAGATAAATGCAGAGTCTAAAGAACAAGAGAACCAAGTAACAGCATCTGATACTTCTCCATCACCATCCTTCCCATTCCAGAAGAAATAAGGGCTGGAACTGAAAAGAATGGAGTATGTAAAAGAACTTATACTTTCTGGTAGAGGCCTATGGATTCCAGCTGCATGTACCAGCCTACATCTGTTCGTCTACAAAAAAAGCCTTGTTGAATTCAGTTAAGAATTCAGAAGATCCATATCACCTCTTGAACAGAAATTAACACAACTTCCATGGATCTTTTCCACCGGAAAGCTACTGCACTGTTCAGCCTTATTCCAAAACAGTGATATCCTACAGCATAGAATAGAATCATAGAATAGAACACCCTGAGCTGGAAGGGACCCACAAAGATCAGAGTCCGACTGCTGACTCTGCACAGGACAACCCCAAAAAATCATACCATGTGCCTGAGAGCATTGTCCAAACACTTTTTGAACTCTGGTAGGCTTGGTGCTGTGACCACTTGCCCAACCAGCCTGTTCAGTGCTTGACAACCCTCCAGGTGAAGTACCTTTTCCCAATATTCAGCCTACATCTCCCGACAGTTACATGCCTCTCCCTTGGGTCCTATCACCAGTCATCACAGAGAAGAGCTCAGTGCCTGCTCCCCCTCTTCCCCTTGTGAGGAAGCTGTAGACAAAGATGATTTCTCCCCTGTCTACTCTTCTCCAGGCTGAACAGACAAAGTGACCTCAGCCGCTCCTGACATGGGTTTCTCTCTATATGCTACATCACCTTCATTGTAGGAGTACAGCTTAATATCTTCCTATATTGTGGCTCCCAAAACTGCACACAATATTCCAAGTGAGGCCGCCCCAGTGCAGAGCAGAGCAGGACAATCCCCTCCCTCGACCAGCTGGCGATGCTTTGCCTGATGCCCCCCGGGACATGGTTGGCCCTCCTGGCTGCCAGGGCACTGCTGACTCAGATTCAACTTGCCATCGACCAGGACCCCTAGGTCCTTTTCCATGGGGCTGCTCTCCATCTCATTCCCCACTCTGTACATACATCCTGGGTCACCTCATCCCAAGTGCAGAATTCAGCACTTGCCTTTGTTAAGCTTCATATGGTTGGTGATTACCCAGTCCTCTAATTGATCAAGATCCCTCTGTGGGGCCTCTCTGCCTACCAAAGAGTCAACAGCTCCTTCCAACTTAAGCGCCGTCTACAAACTTGCTTAGTATCCCTCCCAGGATATGGAAGTCCAAGTCATTGAAGAGCACAGGGCCCAGGATGGAGCCCTGTGGAACCCCACTAGTGATAGGTCTTTAGTCTGATGCTATCCCAGTCACTATTACCCCCTGTGCTTGACCTGTGAGCCAAGTGCTCACCCATCACATGGTGTGTTTTATCCCAGCTGTGTGTGCTGGACATTTTGTCCATAAGAATCCTGAGACAGTATTGAAAGCTTTACTGAAATCCAAGATTACACCAACTGGCATCCATTGATCATCTAGGTGGGTTACCTTGTCATAAAAGGAAACTAAGCAGGACTTTTCCCTCATAAACATGTGCTGCTGTGACCAGAGACTGCATTGTCCTTCAGGTGTTTCTTTAACTCCCAACATAATCATCTCTATAATTTTACCAGGCACTGAAGTGAGACTGACAGACCTGCGGTTACCAGGGTCATCTTTCTTGCCCTTCTAGAAAATTGGGCCATTTGCCAACTTTCAGTTGACGGGGACCTTTTCAGATTCCCAAGACAGTTCAAAAAATCACTGAGAGAGGTTTTGCAATGACATCAGCCAGATCTCTCAGTACCCTTGGATGAACCCCATCACGTCTGGTAGACTTAGAGGGATCCAGCTGGAGCAGCAAATCCTGCACAAGTTTGGGGTTGACTGGAGTTTATTATTTTCAGAGTCACAGTCCTCCAGCTCACGGCTCTGGGACTCCAAGAGGCCATCACTCATGCCAAAGACTGAAGTGAAGAAAGCATTAAACTCCTCTGTTCTATGTTCCTCTTTCTGGGATGACCATCCTCAGAATGTAATGAGCAGATGTTATTTCTGTATTGCCTTTTGCTATTCACATTTTTAAAAGCCCTTTTTATTGTCCCTCACATTTCTAGCCAGCTTCAAGGCTGTTTGAGCTTTGGCTACATAAATTTTCTCCCCACAGTGGTGAACAGCATCTCCGCAGTTCTCCAATGTTCCCCAACCTTGCTTCCCCTGGCCAAATGCTTTCTTTTTTTGCTTTAGTTCCAGAAGAAAATCCCTGCTCAGCCAAGCCAGCCTTTTGTCTCACATGCTTAACTTTCAGCATTTTGGAATTGCCTGCTCCTGTATTCTTAGGAGGTAGCACTTAAGAAGTGACCGGCAATGATGGACCCCAGCACCTTCAAAAGAATTTCCCCAGGGGACCTTACTCAGTAGTTCCCTGAAGAGCCTGAAGTCTGTTCTCCTCATGTCCAGGGTTGAAAGTACTGGCACTTCAGGCTGGCACTTCTCCTCCTATCAACAGAGATTTTAAATTCAATTGCTCTGTGGTTGCTGTGGCCAACATGACCACCAATCACTAATCCACTCACAAGATCCTCTCTGTCAACAAGCAACAAATCAAATCAACATTTTCTAATCAGATCCCTTAGTACCTGTACCAAAAAGTTATCAACCAGGTGTTCTAGAAGTCTTCTGGAAGACTGTTTGTACCAGCTATGTGGTGTTCCCAGTTAACATCTGGCAAGTTGAGGACCCCCCTAAGAACAGGGATGGTCGATTTAGAGGTATCCCTTAGCTCCTTAAAGGATAATTTATCAGTGTTGTCATCCTGACTGAGTCGCCTATAGTAGACTCCCAAAATGACATCTGTTTGTTTGTCCCTTAATCATTATCCAGTAGCTCTCGATTGTGCCACTGCCAACCACAAGGTCCATATATTCCAGCCCCTCTGTTACATGCATCACTCCTTCACCTTCCCTGCTCTGCCTATCCCTCCTGAAGACCCTGTATTTGTCCAGTTTAATACACCAGTCACACAAGTCATCCCACCAGGTTTCACTTAAGCCAATGATGTCGTATCTCTGAGACTGGGCCAATGCTCCTAGCTCCTCTCACTTGTTCCTCTTGCTGTGTGCACTGGTGTAGGAACATTTCAAGTGCAGTTCATTGTAGCCAACACTCTGTGGAGAGGACTGAAGGACCTCATTAGCATGTGGCCCTTCAAACTTTTCCACTGCTTATCACTGGCAAACCTGGTTTTCTCCCAGGCCTGCCAGTGATAAGCAGTGGGATGGCACTCCAGGTTTGGAAGGTTCACAGGCAATGATTTAGAAAGAGCTACCTGGATTCTGGGATTAAAAGTTTACCAGACTTCTAAGTTTATTTTGTGGGGGGTTTTTGGACTAAATACCATTACATAGCTAAGTGTCAGGATATTAAAGCATACTCCTAAACAAAACAAACAAAAAAAAATAATAAACCAAGGATAACCTTGTCATGTGCTAAAAAAAAAAAAGATGGAAGAAAATATGCCCTTTGAAAAGGTATTGCCAGGAGATGTAGTCAAAAATCACAATTTACAAAAGCATTAACAGCAAAGCAAACTGGATGTAAACAATCTCAATACAATTTTTTTCTCAAAACCTGAAAATGCTTGTATTCACACTGCCACATCTGAAGGAAGAACCATAATGGAACCGCAGTAAGATGTGTTCACTAAACAAAGCAAGCAGGAGGATGGTCTAACCTATCATGAATGGTTGTCCAGGTCAAATAAACGTATTTCAGATTTCCATTGTGACACTAATACATCTGTGTGAATGTTAAGGGTATCAGCAGTTAGAAATAGGGGGTTTTCCTAGTACTTTGAACAAACAGTTATTAAAGCTTTTTTCCCCCCAACATATGCAAAAAGAAGTTGCTTTACAATAAAATAGATGTCAAGACTATGCAAAGACATTACCTCATTAATCTCAAGATACAGCATGATGAGACCGTAACCCTCACGTAGGGAATCACTGAGAATGATACTGCTGAAGGCAAACTTCTACTCAAGAGCCCAACAGCTAGTACAGGATTCCACTGCTCTCTCTGGTTTCTACCCATTCAGAGAAGGATTTCAATTCCGTTACAAGGAATCTAGTAATTGCTATGCTTGACACATTTAGCACTTGAATTTTAAGTTTTTCCAACAGGAACACAGCAACTTTCTGTCCGTCTGCTCAATTCAGCATGCTGGACTTCTCTAGTAGCAGAAACTCTTTCCTCAGAGAAAGAGCTCACTGTTTTCTGCTTCCTTCCAATGCTGTTGTTCAGTATGACACCTACCAAGCACCACATATGCAGTGCCTTCTAAAGAGACAGGCAGATTCTTGGCAGCAAGCCATCAGAGGGGTTTCAAGAAGTCATACCCTTACTGCTGTTCCTAAGACAAGTGATGAACACTGACTGGATGAACATCCTATGCAGATTCCACATTTGAATCACTTCTACCTCTCATTCCAGTCATTCTCACAAACAGGTCAGGAGACTGTTGTGTCTCAAGTCTGGCAGCCTCAGGTGCAAAATAAACAGATCAGTGCTCCATACACCTTTTTAAATCATTCATCACCCTGTTATTAACATAAGAATACTACTGAATTTAGATGACTTCCATCTGGTTAGGTGAAAATGTAAACTTTGCCTATATCGCACACATTAAATAAAACCCAGCGATATAACTGTCCTTCCTAGGTGAACCAAGATTTTGATTACATATAGACCTTTTTCAAAAAGGTAGCGACAAAAATAATTATTATTCTCCTGGTTGGGGTTCAGAAAAAAAAAAACAAAACAAAACAAAAAAACTTACTCACACAGCTATGCCAGCAGAATCCTTAAGTGTAAACATTTACAAAAGTAAAGCTGCACTTTCACCAGCACAGCTTGTTTTGCTTGGAGCAGGACAGAACTATTATAACATTACAAAACGTAACTATCATCCTATATGTGGGTCCTCTCTAAGCACTGTCAGTGCATAATGGGAACTCCGTGTTTCTTGGAGAGATACCAGTACAGCTGTAAATGAGAAAAATGCTCCAAGTAAACTCAACACCTGCATCAAGCAAATACCTGCAAACTGAGAAACACTTTCTAAACGTACATAGTAATCATAATTGCATACAATTCAGTTACCTTTTACAACCTGAAGAATTGTTATGAGGCAACAAAACCTAAATACCACAGCACTTAATATTTAGAGCAAATCTACTTTTCAAGATTCGACAAGCTATCAAGAAATTACTTTACAACCACTGAAAAGGAAAAAAGGTGCAAGTATTTCCAAAGCCATTTTCAAAAGTCACCATTATTTTGATAAGCACTAGTGCTGAGAAGATAAAACCAGCCTTTATCTTTATCACAATGTACAAAGTCTCACCACTACTCCTATTCTGTCACCACCTGTTTCACAGCTTCCCCTATGGCTTCTGTCCTCCACCAACTTCAACACAAAACACACTTAAGACACAGAACTATTTAAGAACTGGCTCTATTGAACACAAATTAATCATTAATAAATAACAATCTGCTAATATTTTTCATGTCTATTTCAAGATAACTGAGACACCACAAGCTTTTATTTTTCTTATTTTGCCAGCTTTCCCATCACTAAATTCTCTAGCTGCATTGCAACTGAAATGAGATCCTACTTCTTTGGGGCAAGAGTTGTTTTTGTATTCAGTTTTGGCCAGAAAAGCTTCTAGGCACTGTATATCTTCTATGAGTGCATTTTTTCAACAGGTTCCCATTTTCATTTCTGAGTATCTTATTATCAGTCTCTACCATATTGGCACCATGATCACAAAATGGGCATATTTAGCATAAAATGGCTACTTGAGAAAGATAATTTTCTGGAAAATAAGACAGTGAAACACTCAGCAAAGCTCTAAAATAACACCTCCTGAGAAGTAATTTTAAAACATACACCACACAGAGCTACAAGTGCTAAGTGGTTAAATTTGCTCTGTACTACTACCAAGTCACTATGTGTAACACAGTAAAGCTATGTCTAGCATCTAATGAGAAAGACAGCAAGAAAGTGGAGTGTTGCAGATTACTCCAACAAGCCATCATCTATATCACTGCCTTCTTTTGGCTGAGAACTTCAACTGACCAGGCTGCATCAATACTTCAAACCATTTTCTTATGACTACGAAGTTATATCAAAGACAGGACAAGTAAACAGTCTGCAAAACATTCATTGGTACGTAGGTACTCGTATTTGACAGTGAAGACAGTTTTTGAAGCTCTCCCACCATCAGGAATGACTTAGTGTTCCCTAGCTAAACAATTCTTAGGAATGCCTGTGGTAATGATTAAAAACATTTAAGAAATGTGAAATACTAAAGAGATAGCCTTGCATATGACAGTCAAAAATGCAACACCTACTACCAGCAAGTTTCCCCAAAAATACCTTGTACAACAGACACCTACATTTATGAAATTTGACCCTAAAAATGTTATGAAATGCTTAATTGCTAGTTAAAGAAGTAACTAGTATAAAGGTACAGGAAGTTTCCAAGAAGTGCCAACACATGGTGACATGCAGCAAAGTTTAGGCCCTAAAAAACACGGGAACAGGTGAGAACTTTTTTCTCAATGCCTAAATATGCTAACCTTAACAAATAAAGACACCCTTAACAATGCAGCATATTCACATAAAGGATTCTAAGGGCTGTTGAGCAAGGAACATGTTTTCCTGGAAAGCAAAGCATATTTTGAGCAATACTTTAACAAAACAAACAAACAAAAACCCCGACCACCACCAAACTAGAAAACCTCAAACCACACCACCCAAAAACTACCGAAGGAACACTAGTTCAGAAAAGTAGTTCAAAGAACTAAGACACCAGTCTCAAATTGGAAAAAGAAATCCATTGCTCAAAAACAACCAACCAAAGACAGAGTACAACTAGAGACAGGGTACACAGCAGAGGCCCCTAAAATATCATTTTATACAATGCTTGCTGCAATGAGCAAAACTATTATTAACTGGGCTAGTACTGGTTTACTTAGAGAAGTAAAGATGCACCATTTTAATGTTCCTATTAAAGGGTAAGGGGCAAGTATTTAAGGGGCTCCATATAAATCAAGACACAAGCTAGGAGGTTTGCACGCTCTGAAGCCAGAAAGTTAAAAGAACTCACTTGTATTCATCATGTTCCAAAACAACACTGCTGAAGATCTATGCCAAAACTCTTCACCTCAAACTAAAGGCTATGCAATTAGTTGTTCTCAAAAACCACACTCATAAAGATTTCTACGCTTTCTAAAACTCATTCCTCCACCTTCCAAGACCTTCTTGAACGAAAGTGTGTGCTGTGAAAGTGCCTAGGATGTCACAAAAAAAGGGTTAGTGATTTCAGGTGTGGAGAACATGATTTCATCTCCTGCCACTTCAGAAACAAATATTTTACTTTCTAGTGTTACTTTAATAATCCATAATGTTAACCAAAAGAACTACAAAGTTTTTTATACAAAAATGTGGTGGTCATGATTATTAGTGCAAACCTGTAGATAAAAATCCAGCTCTCTTCAAAGTCGCCTGTGGCCTTTCCTATTAACTGCAAAAAAAAGCTAAAAACTTATCATTCTTCTAAATTCCTCTAGGAGTATTTCAAATTAATGCCAGATTTTTATACTAGTAGCAAACCACAGAGGACAGTGGTGTTGGCTGATAAAAATATCTTCCTCTGCCTTCAAAAAAATGCTCTTTAAACCACTACATTTTTTCCAGTGCAGGAAATTCTTCTGAGTTCCAAACTGAATAATGTTTACACCTGAACATCTAGTCTGAGTTGATAAATCAATTTTCTTTCATTACTACTGTTTTGACCATACTCTTAACAGGCACGTCTCAGTTTGATCCTCCAACAGCCCTAGAACTTACTCTCTGTCGACATTTAAAAAAAAAAAAAAAGCAGAATAAGGCGGAGGTCGTGACAGGTCTCATTTATTTAGGGAAAGTGACACCTAATCCTAACCTGTCCGTCTGTTTGGATGCCGCCCGTGATGACCACTGTGGTCCCCCACGCCTGTGCCCGTGGGGAACGCTTCCCACCGCGGCACACGCGGGGGGCGCGGGCACGGCCGGGGCACCGGCACAGCCGCACCGGGACACCGGCAGAGCCACGGCCGCACCGGGACACCGGCACCGCCACGGCCACACCGGGGCACCGGCACCGCCACGGCCGCACCGGGGCACCGGCACAGCCGCAGCGGGACACCGGCAGAGCCACGGCCGCACCGGGACACCGGCACAGCCGCACCGGGACACCGCCGGCACGGCCGCACCGGGACACCGGCAGAGCCACGGCCGCACCGGGGCACCGGCACCGCCACGGCCACACCGGGACACCGCCGCCACGGCCGCACGGCGCCCGTGCCCCCAGCGGCGGCTCCGGGGCAGCCGCGCCGCCCCCGCCCCCGCTCACCTCGGCGGCCGGGATGTTCACCACACCTGTCGACCTCCTCTTCTCCCTCAGCTTCCTCTTCTCGATCTGCCCCTTGCCCTTCCTGGCGCTGGGGCCCGAGCTCTTGCCCTTGGCGGCCAGCTTCTCCTCGCCCTCGGGGCAGTCCGGCGGGGCGGCGGGCTCGCCCCCGCGGCCCGCGGCCAGGCCCGGCTCCCTGCCGGGGGTGGCGCGGCCCAGGGCGGCGCTGGCCGGGCCGCCGCAGTTCGCGGCCCCGCCGGCGGGGGGCGCCGCTCGCTCGGGGGGCAGCGTGTTGTTGTTGAGCTCTGCGGAGGGGCCGCCCCCCGCGGGCCGGGGCTCCCCCGCCGCCGCTGCGCCCGGGGCCGGCGGCGCCTGCTTCGCCCGCATCTTCTCCCGCTTGGCCTTCCACTCCTCCAGAAAGTCCGTGGTGCTGCCCCCGGCGCTGCGGTAGCCGCCGGTCGCCATGTTCCCGGCGGGCTGGACGGCGAGAGCGCCCCGGCAGCACCTCCGCGGCCGCCCGCCCTCAGGCGGCTCTGCCGCCGCCCGCAGAGGAGCGGTCCCGGCGGGGCGGGCGGGGGCGGAGAGACAGGCTCGGACACGCACAAACACCCTGGAGAGAAACAAAAGGGGGGACGTGAGCCGCCCCGCCAGCTCCCCGGGCAGCCCCGCGGGACGGGGCTCCATCACCGCCCGCCCTCACACGCGCGGCTCCCACGGCTCGGGCCGCGCCGCCCGCCGCTCCCCGCGGCCCCCCGAGCCCCCCGCCCGGCCGTGCCCGGCTCCGCCGCCCCGAGCCCCCGAGCCCGGTGCCGTGCCCCCGACGCCCGCTTGCCTGCCCCTGCCCCTGCCCGGGAGCCGCGTTCCCGCGCCGAGCGGGCGGAGCGGAGCGGAGCGGGGCAGGGCAGGGCAGGGCGGGGCAGGGCGGAGCGGGGCCGGCACTCACCTCCCGCCCGGCGCTCCGCGGCGCCGGCGGCACCAGGTGAGCGGCACCGCCTCCCGCCCGCCCGCCAGCCCGCCCGGAAGGAGCGCCGCGCCCCCGAGGCTGCCCGAGCTCCCTCCCCTTTCCCCATCGCGGGCTGGACACAGCCGAAGCCGGGGCGGAAACTGCCGAGGTGGCCTCGACAATGGGGCGAGGGCCGGGAGGCCCCGCCCGGGCCGGTGCGCGCCGCGCCCCTGATGCCCCCGGTGCCAGCCGTGCCAGTCCTTCGACGGGGCCCGGCACCTGCCCCGGCCCGGGCGCACACGGACCTCGGCGCTGCCGGCGAGGGGGCGAGCGGCGGAGCGGAGATGGACGGGACGGGACGGGCCAGCCCGGCCCGCCCTCCGCATCCCGGGCGGCTTTAACGGGACGCGGGGGGGGCTGGGGAGCCCCGCCGGGAGGGGCCGGAGGGGGCGGCCTGGTGCCATCCCCTCCGCGGGGGGCTCCAGGGGCCCGCCCCGCACCTGCCGCACAGCCGCGGGCCCCGGAGCGCTGCCCCCGCCGCCCTGCCCGGCCCCACGCGGGTCCCGGCTCGGCCAGCCCGTGGGTTCGCTCCAGCAGGGACGGGAGCGCCCGGCTTGGCCTGAAAAGGTGGTGCCCCCGCCGCGCTCGGTCCGCCGAAGAGCGGGGCTGTGCCCGGGGAGAGCCCGCAGGTGGGGGCTCCCTCGGGTGGGGGCTCCCTCGGGTGGGGGCTCCCGCAGGTAGTGTTCCCGCAGGTAGTGTTCCCGCAGGAGCGGGCTCCCGCCGCACAATGACTTCCTCCGGCCGCTCGGCGGGGGCAGACCCCGGCAGCTGCTGGAGTTCGCTCCCGCGGGCGGAAGGTCGGGAAAGACCTTGTGTTTTCCTGATGTAACAAGAAACAAGGTTTCAAGCTGTTTCCGCCAGTCACGCTGCAAAGGCGTGGAAGATGTCTAGTTTACAAATAACATTTCTCAGTGGGGAAACCTGACTGCGTTAAATGTTAGGAAAAACGAACATGCAGGGAAGAAGGTGATGGGAGTATGCGTTATCTGTTAAGCAGCTTGTATAGGTGTTAAGATGGGTAAACCATCACGGAAAAATCAGCTTTTTTTGGTTTGCCCGAACTCCCTGTGTCTTCACAGCGCCCTAAAAACTGATGATGGTACTTTTGGAAATCACTGCTTCCAATAGACTTGTGGCTTGCTTAATCCTGCGTTGTAAGGTGTATGCTGAGGGAAATGAATGTAGTGGTGCTACCTTTCCAGCAGGCTCAGGGCAAGGTAGAAGCTTATAGCAGTCAGAGCAAATACACACAGCCTGCACTTACCTAGCTGAGAGCACTTGATCACCTTTTCATCATCCTTTTTTCCCGTTTTCAGATTCAGTCCTGAATTTGTCCACCTGGTTAATAAAATTCAGTAGGACGTCAGAATGTAAACTTTGCAAAGGTTTTCGGTTTCTTTTTACAGAAAAAAAAACTATAGGTGGTACTACAGATACAGGTAAATATCTGGTGCTAGGCACTCTGCACAGTGTAAATAGCAGACTTAGCCCATGTAACCACTTGCGCCTTAGCACTCTACCTTATTCTCTTTCACAGCAGTGGGCACAGTCTCACCCTACCAACCTTCTCTGCCCTTCTGGTGATCATTCATTTACTTGGACTTTTCACTGAACTCGTATCTGATTTCTGCTCTGATTTGGGTTTACGGGTGTTTTTGCTGTGGTGTCCAGTTTTGAAGGGGTCTTTAAATGTTTGTATATGTGGAAGTTAAAGTGCAGTTTTATCACTGCAGATGAAACCTCTTATATTTCAGGCTAAGGGAAAATCCCAAAACAAAACTGGCTAGTTTTCTGTGTTATGTTGGAAAGCTGTAAAGAGGCAGAAAAATAGACAGTGAAAACACAGTTCTGTACTAGTGCTACTCGTTACTACTCAGCAATACAAAATTAGTAAAATTGGTCCTAACAAAAGTTTTGACTAAGCACAATCCTAAAAAAAGAATTTTACCGGCACTCTTATCTGTAGAGTTTTTCAGTTAGACAACTACTTGATTGTATTTCTAGAAAACATAATCTAGAAAAAGGGTTCCTCATGTGAATTCTTGTCCGCCTTTCCCATGCTCCAATTTTTTTCCACTTATAAAATTAAGAGCTTTTCTTGAGAGAATATGTAACTGTGACAATAACAGTATTTCACCCTCACTATTACACACCATGAGCAGGACAAAAATCAGTTAAAAAAGTCAGATTAGGAGGTTGTTACTTACAGTATTTGTCTATATGGAGAAATATAACAAGATATTTTAGTTCTTAAGACACCCTCAGTTCTCTGTTATCCCAGGTTTCACCAGCTGCTCCCTGGAACCCTCTCTCTGGCAGTCCTTAGCAGCTGGCAAGGCTTAGATATGTATGTCCCACTTCACATCCAATCTGCCCACCTTTCCTACATGTAGGAAGTGACATGTCTAGGCTTTAGCTGCATCTACCAGTGCTGTTGGTTTTGTTTTAATTTTTGTTCTGCTCTAAAATACATTGTGGGGTTTGGGTTTTTTATTAGTGCCAAAAAGACTTTGTGTGCCTTACAGTCTGTTATATATTAACAGGAGTTATGTTGTGGTGAGTGAGGTTGGGCTTAAGTGCCCAATACAAAAATGCTGACTGTCAGATGTTTGCATCTCAATAAGGTTGTCTGTGCTGAAGAGCTTTCATGGATAAAGTCCCAAATAGTTTAAGTATCATGCTGCATGTTTTCCTCTGCCACAAGGGAGTACAGCTTAATAGCTTGCAAACATTTTTAGAACAGCACTTTTTTCTTACAAAGAAAAAAAATCTTCAGGATATTCTTAAGGCCTAGAAATACAATTCATTTTATTAGCTATGTTTTAAACTGGCATAATGACAAGGGACCTCGAGCCTTAAGATATTGTTTTTTATATATTCAGTATTATGGAATGAGATTCTCCCCTAGGGGTAAAATTACCACCAGGATTGGGTAGAATGATCTTGATCTCCTTTGCTGTGCAAAAAATATTTAATTTTTCAATTTAGACTAAACCCCATAATTCATTCTTAAAATCTCAAGGAAATGAAGTGCCTTTTGGGGTTGGGTACTTCAAAGCTGCTTCCTTTTGTAAAGGGTTGCAGGCTGCTTGAGTTCTTTATTGTAGAGATTCAAATTATCCAGCCTTATTAAGGTTCTGCATACAAGTTTATCTGAGCCATAATCTTTTCTAAAGTGGCAGTTTTCAAGGGCTGGAAAATAAAACAGTGAACATAGTAACGTATTACTGGCTGAGGAAATTAAAGACAACATCCAAATTCCTGCTCAATGCCTGTTTGCTTGTTACGGTTGTGCTCTGATCTTAGTGAACATTTGTTATACCCATTGATGCCTGTATGTTCCCTCCCTCTCACCCTCTTCAGCATCTCTGGAAGTTCTCCCTAAAGCCTCTGTTGAGCTTACTGTATTCTCCTACCTGTTTCCCAAAAACACATGCTCTTTCTACTGCTCCAGATTTCACTCTGCCTCTGCCTGTCTTACCTGAATTTCCATGAAACTCTTTCACTTAGTGCACCTGTCTACTGCTTCCCATAATCTGATCCATTTTGAAGTCCATTCAGTCAGCATTCTTCAAGTTTCTTCTCCCAATCCAAACTTTTCTCATCACGTACTTGTTCTACCTGCTTTATCAAGGTAGATTCATTAAGCTTGTTCTGATGCTGTCCCATTACATTTTCTCTCTCTGCTGCTTTAAATTTTACCTGCTGGATAGTCCTCACCCACATCACTGTACCCTAACTAAGCTATTTACCTGCTTATTTCTGCACTTTCCATCCAGTAATGATGTTGCTTAATATTGCCATGACTCAGTGAAATCTTACTGCCATCTTTTTGTAGAAATACCTGCTCCTCTTTTTATCAATAAAATTCCAAGACCTCTCTTTAAACCTTTCACTTTAACTCTTTGGCTGTAACTTCCATCTAATCTTTCTGTAAAATCCCCTCCTGTGCTCCATGACATTTCTCATGTCAAATCTCCCCTGAAAGTAAAATAATCCTTAAGCAAAGCACCATTATCCCTCTTGACTCCTCTTTTTTAACGTTTTATTACTAATGGTTGGGTATTTTTGCGTTCTTCTCTAAATGTGGATGAACTGCAACCCTTTCCAATTTAATACCACTTTCTTCTACTTCTGGGCTATGCACGCCATTCTGAGAGGCTTAGCCTGTCATCATGGATTTTTTATTTCCTCAACTTTTCTTGCAGAAATGAATTAAATTATTCTTTTTACTCTCTCACTGGAGTTTTGTGTCACAGCACTAACTTTCTGTCAAGTTTTTCCTCTGTAAGGTTCTAACAACTCATTATGTTTTAATTTGGTTTCTTATGGGTTGTGCCTGCAAACTCATACAAATTTGACAATCCCACTTTTACTAAAATGCCACTTTTATCCTATTTGCTGTGCTCTTGGATTGGATGCTTAAACTTTTTTTTTCAGGTGCTAGGGCCTGATTTAAAATCTTGTATGTAAATACAACAGAGCTTTGTGAAATAGCTGGATTTATCAGGAGACATTAGCATTCAAGATCAATCCTAGAGTGCATCTTCTAGTCTGGTTTCTGTATGTGTTTTACCATTCTTGAACTCTGCTATCTTTAGACCAAGAATAACTGTGTAGTTTCTTTGAACTAGTTTGGTTTGACAGTGTTGTTTCTTGCAGCAAAGTTCATTCATCTGGTTGATGGAGTAATGCGGTGTGAAAAGGCAAAAAACAAACTTGAAGCTTGCTTGATTTTTTAAGTATTTCATCTTACAGTATGAAAAATTAATGCAGAGATTGCCATCTGTCTCCAGCTGGCAGTTGTTGGGTAAGAATGACAGTGGGGATGGGAATGGATTCCGTATCTGTGCAGATGACCTCAAAGGCTTGATGAGAACATTTTCTGCCACAGTTCACAGTTGGACTGTAAGATGTTCTGTTGCTGCTGCTCGTGTTCTGCGCTGTATGAGGGTACAGAACCATGACTTGGCTTGTCTTACTCGTCCTTGCTATTTGTGGTGAGGTTCAGTCAGCATAGCTTTGAAAGAGTTCACTGAGCAACCACGCTATCTCTTTTTTTGTCCAAACAGGTACTTTGTGGGGCCAGATTGGAACAGTGAACCAGGCGAGTGTGCCCTAGAGCAACTTATGGAGGAGTAGGGAAGGAAAAACAGAGCATCAAAATGTTACACAGTGAGGTTATAAGGAGGTAGAGAAAAGCTGATGCTGACCTCACAGTGCTTGGGAAAAAAAGGAAGGAAAAGGCGGATGCTGTGAGACAGACTATAAACATGCTTGAGGACCAGTTTGCAACAGGCATAGAAGCAAATCCCCTGATGGGGGATTAGTAGGGCCAGGATATACCGTACAAAAGAGGCACTTGGAAGAGACAGTTTCTCCCTACTTTTGGTATCACTGTGAAGGAGCCTAGGGAGCATGTCAGAGCAGAATGCTTAATTATGGAGGATGCATCAAAATCACAGTATTGGAAAGAAACCCAACAAACTGAGAAACTGAAAAATAACAAATTGCCAAACTGAATGGCAGTGATAAAGTAGCAGATGGAATTCAATGTAGATAAATGGGACAAATTTTGAGACAAATTTTCTAAGGTATGATACCACCTAGAAATAGATGAGCAGCACCAAGTCTGTCAAACAAATGCTCCTTCAGAATGCCCATGCTTCCTTGCCATAAGAATACCAGAGAGCCTAACAGAGGCATTGGATCTGGCTGTATGCTGGCTTATTAGTTCAGCTCCACACTTGCCCTTTTGGGAAAAAACTGCTTAGAAAATAGAGGTGCTCTGCTCTCTCTTCATTCCTCCATAAGAGAGAGCTCCTCTAGTCTTATGGACATAAGCTAGCCTTGGGTGTTTTCTAGGGCATGTCTTTGTGCCACGTTGTCCTCTAGAGTCCTGAGTTCTTGGGACTACCCTACGTGTGCAGCTGTGCTGCCACCATCTTCATTAGTGGAGAGGCTGCCAGGGTAGCTCACTGCTGTGTCATCTAAGAAACTGTCTATCACCTTGGTAATGAAGAGCTGACTGTACCTATCCATATGCCAAATAATATCATAAGTGTAAGTTACCTCTAGAAGATAACCTTAAGTTATCTGAATAATACCACCTTTGTTCCTTTTTGTGATATGTTTCCAGCACCTATGGAGCCTATTCATTCTTCCTAAAGACAGCATCCTCTGACTCAGTCCTGCAAGGATCAGGGTGTTGGACTCAGTGATCCTTATGTGGGTCCCTTCCGACTTGAGATACTTTTATGACCTCTACACAGCTAACTCATTATAAGTTTAGAACATTGTTAAACAGATTTTGGTCCACACCAAAGCCAATTCTGTTCCTGTCTTTCTGTATCTCCAAATGTAAGCACACAAACAAGTAATTAGAAACCAAATCCAGTGGTTACTGGCTCACTGTCATCCTGTCTTGTTGGTCGTGGTTACAATTCATAATCCTTCAGGGCTGTTGTGTTGTGGGTTTGTTTTGTTTTAATTAACAGCCTTCTAACTCATAAGAATTATTTTGGTTTTTTGAAGAACCAATACAAAGTCAGTAAAAATTAATTAGGCCTCCTGATTCTCACTGTGCACCTCTTGGTTAAACTGTTACACCTCATCCTTTTGATCTAACCTCAGGCAGGTGATGAGCTGCATGCAGCAGGAAAGCACAGCAGCACAAAACTATGCCCCAAAAGAATCATGGTTAAGGCTGAGTAATCTCCTCAGAGAGCTGACTAAGAAACTTGGCCTTCGCTGAAACGCAGTAGATCATGCATGCAGAATTTAGTGTGATGGCTTTTTACAATGCTTTGTTTGAGCTATCTGTTCATTTGGAGATTTTTCTCCTGCACCACAGTATTTCTAGGGCCTACTGTGCTTCATATGATGGACCATAGCAAAATTGCCTTGGAAAAAGAAACAGGCAGATATTTCAGGAATTCATTAGTAGCATTCATCTGGAAGTGTCTAAACACAAACAACAATCAATCAATGGCAGTGTGGCATCAGTGAGGAGGGGGAAGCACTCGGAAGAGTTCATAGTGTGTGTATATGAAACTAAACAGACTACAAAGGGAGTGAATAGTTTTAAGAATATAAAAAATAAAATACATTTCCTATTATTAAAATTTGGTTGATATTTTATATTACAAAATTTATTTCAATGATACATGGCTATGTTATAAACATCTAGGACACAAGTTTAAGACTGAACAATTGGAACAAAAACTGTGTGCCACTGTAATGATTTTATATAAACAAATGTGAGCATGCCTAAAAACAAATGTTATGATTTGCTCATAACACACATGATTTGTTTTTTCAAGATGACAAGCTTTAAATACATATTAAAAAGAAATTTTAAGTTAAAAAGTTACTTGAAAGAGGACAAGCTGCATACTTCACCCTGCCCATCAGCAAATCCACAGGCAATGCTCAGTTTATTTATTCCCAAGCATTAGGATCCAACAGGCATCCCCTTATGGCTCTGCTTTATTGTTAGACATTCAAAAAGACATGAAAGGAAATTAAAAAATAGTGAATTACATTTTGCCTGCAAACACTTTAAGGGGTTGAAAACAAAAGAAGTGTAAAACCTTTTACTGCTTTTACCCTGGAAACTGTTTCGAGGTATGGAGGAGCAAAATAGGAAAAGGGCCTATGAAAAATAGTGTTGAGTCCTTAGGTGGGGAATAATTGGATTGAGTGGGAACAGATGACTTTTAGGAGTGGGCTTAGTTTATGGTAAAACCATCCCCTTGGATTAGAGGTAACCAAGAGTAGGTAGGAACTCAGTGGCTGGGTAGAGACATTCCTGCTGAGCAAAGATTAAATTATCAGTGAAAAAACAAAAAAAAAGGCCAGTGGTCAGGAAAAGAGTAATGGGGTCTTTGAAACCACTACGGACCTGAGAAGCTCAGGATAAGGCAGTGAGAGGAAAGGGGAAGTGGGAGATGAGGAACCGATGGAAGCAGAGCACACAGTGATGAAGCTGCTGGACTTACGTAGCAAGGAATTGTGGACAGCAGAGAATTCAACAGAAGATATAACTGTGGAGCAAGGAGCTCTGGAAGAAGTAACCAGTGATGAGGTCAGCAGGGGGAGTGAAACAGGAGAGAGAAGTGGCAAATGAGTAGAAAATGCAAGAAGCAAGCAGGAGGATGAGAGGTGGTCTGAGGGTCCAGAAACAGGCAGCAAGTACGAGAAGGACTGAATGAGAGTGCTGGGCACTGGATGACCAAGGCAGGGTCTCAGTGATCAGGGTGGCACACAGGAGCGACTCAGAAGACCAACAGCTGAGATGAGCGGAAGGCAGAGGAGAGGCTGCTCCCTCCAGTAGTTGTGGCATGTTGGTAAGCTTGTAGTGACTTGTTAGTAAAATATGAAGGGAGTTTTTGCACTCAGTGTCTGCATGTAGCAATTCTGAGTGCCACTCCCCATGCAAAGGGAAATTCAGACATTGCTCGACGTCCCAGAGGAAGTGGCTTCTGGGGTCTCTTGGTTATTGTGGCTATCACCAGGGTGAACAGGGAATGTAATTAGACCTCAAAGCCCTTTCTTGCACACAAAATGACTATATATGGTGGTATGAAAATAGGGGCAGAAGTCTATCCATGCAGGGCTGAGGAGATGATGAGGATGTGAGTACCTGTGGTGTGCTGCACCAGAGGAGAGAGTGAAGGCAACAAAGGGACCTCATGGTGTACAGAGCACTCTGGTTACAAAGTAAAGCAACGCACTTACATAGTGATCAAACTGACGGGGTGAGCAAGAAGGAGTTAACAGTGTTCTGGCATTTCAGCCAAGTGCAGTGCTGCTACGAACCGCTGGCTTGACAACTTTTGATATGGAGGGTTTTTTTTTTTTTGCTGTCCCTCTTAGCTGTAGCAGAGCCATGCTGTGGTGCTCGGTGTCTGTTCCTAGTCTGTCTCTTCACACAGGATGGGAGTGCTCACTGGGCAGTGGGTCCCTGCCTGCGCTCACAGAGGGATCCATCCTGCCAGACTCGCGGCCAGCCCTCCTTGGTTACAGTTTGTGCCTCCTCATGGATGGATTTCAGCTCTCCAGCCGTGCCAATAGCTCTCTGCTGTTCCCAGGGTGTTAGGCTCCTTTCACTATATGATATTTAAAAGCAGTCCGTGCCACGTTCAGACGAACTCAGTGCATTCGTTGTGTCAATGAATTTGAGATTGCTGTTCTCTGCCACACTTCATCGGTCATACTAGACAGGGCTCAGGTTACAGCAGAGGCAGAGTTTCCTCGACTCGCTGTCGTTTGAGCCATTCCTACGCCCTGCCGTCTGTCGGGGGGTGTAGGAGGCAGGCTGCCGCCCCAGCGCAGCAGGGCCGGGGCTCGGGACTCCCTGCCCGCCCGGAGCCGGCCGGCAGCCGGCAGCTCTCCTGCCGGGATGCGGCGGGAGCGGCCCCGGGAAAGAGAGGCCGTCTGGTGCCACCTCCCGGCGCCGCCGGCCGCCCGTCCCCGCCCGGGGCTCCGGCGCGGGCTGAAAGCTGATCCCGGTGTCATTATTTCTAGGCAGAAACTGATGAAGTAATATTAGCGCTTCAGTGGTATAGCTTCCCCTCCTCACCCCTTATAGTTGTAAGTAGAGATGCACCTTTTTTTTTAATGTACGGGACTAAAGCATCATAAAGGCCTGTAGTGAAAGTTCTCTTATTTTCATAGAGCACTGGCATTTTATACAAGGGGAGCTGAGGATGAGTTACTGAGCAATTTACTTAACATAATGCATCACCTATAGCTATAGGTTAAGTGGGAGGAAAGAACTTAGTCTAATTTGCTCCATTCCATACAGCTGAAAGTAGAGATGCAAGCTGATAACTGCTGAAGAATCATGTCCACAGTATCTGCACTTGATGGAAATGTGGGGTTTTATTTTTAAAAAACTTTTTCATTAAATCTTCTTTCCGGGCAGTGACTAGACTCTGTGGCAAGGTGTATATCGTGTACATTTTGTGTAAATGTGTATTTTGTACCAGGCACTGGCTTGCTAAAAGAGGAATTCAGCCCAGTGTCTGCTTCAAGGACTCTGTAGTGGAAGAGGGGGAGCACAGAAAGACATTGGAAGAAGACCAAATAAATAGGTTCTTTCCCACCAACCACCATACTTTGGTTTTGCCTTTTTTTTTTTTTTTTTCTTTCGGCAAATAAAGGGAAAAGACCACACTGGAAGATGAATTGTGCTGTCTTGGCTATTTCTGCTAAGCTTTAATAGGTTTGCAAAACAAGACGTGTAGAACCCAAGGAAGAAGGGTGAAATAATTAGAGCTGGAATGTGGGGCTTTTGTCCCTGTTGTAATTGTCCCTAGGCCAGACGAGAAAATGCAGACATCCAACAGGTGATATTTTCAGATGAAAGAACTGAACAGTTCCTCCTTTCTCTAAAGGCTACATACTTTTGCTATCTAATCAGTGATACAAAATGGGGAGGTGCTGACACAAGCAGGAATAGCCGATTACCTCATCAGTGTGGCAGCAGCCCTCCCCTTAAAGTGTGAGCAATTCAGTGTGGGTTTGGGAGGTTTTGGTGTTTTGTTTTGCTTTTCATTTCTGTGCAGGAACCTGCAGTCACCTTTAGGACTTTTCTAGTCTTACTTTACATATATGCTGAGGCTGAGCACAATACGACTTGCTATTACTCTGTAACCAACTCCACTGCTGGTCCTGCAATCAAAACAAATGTAAAGCAAGTAACTCCAGTTGCCAGCATTTTTTTATTCGTGTTATTAGTGGCTTTGACCTAAGAAACTGAGAAAGCTGAATTACCATATCTAAATGTAAGTGTGTACATAACCATGAACAAGAGTTTCTTCTGAAAAACTTAACGAGCATTTGTTCTGTTCCCCAACAGACTGGCTATCCCCATGTGGGAAAACACTGTAATTTCAGAGGTGACCAGTAGACCTGCAACAGAACTATTCAAAGATTTAAAGCAAGCGGGAAAGTGACCCTCTACAGTGCAGCAACAATTGTTTCTTCACCCTCTTTAAAAGTAGGCCCACAAAAAAAAAATCTGTAACATTTGTACAGCTGTGGAGTTTTTTGTTTTGTTTTTTTTTTTTTTTTGAGGGGGGGGTGTTTTGGTTTGTTTGTTTTTTTTTCCTTTTTTTTGGGGGGGAGTTTGTTTTAAAACTACATTATATAGTGAATTTGTGTTGTGTTTTGCTGTGACACTCCTCTGGATTGTAAGTGGCAATTAAATTTCATCTGTAAAATGTTATTAACCTCTCAGTTGCACAATTAAAAGTGTCAACATCATCTATTGGCAGTACTGCACCGTGTTAGAGAGGCTGAAGCTACCACTAAAAGGGGAAAAGTGACTTTCAGTGTAACTAAAAACGGGCTGCTTCCATCCCCCCCTGCTGCACAGGCTTGAGGCCACACTTGCAGAGCCCTTGTCTGCCCTTCTTTCTGGGGAGGCCCAGACAGAGCCTGCACCACATTCCAGCGTGGCAGATCTGGCCACCTCCATTTATACTTTGGCCACAAGACCACAAGCAATACAGCCAGGACAGAAGGGTGCATGTTCCTTGCTGGAGGAGCTGATGTGTTATACAGATGCGTAAAACCTCAAGATTGCCAGAAAAAAACAGTGAACAGCTGTGGAAAGTCAAGCCATTTCCGGAATCACCCATATCAAGTACAAGTCAGTGTAATAATCAATTTAAAAATAAATAATACCTCTTCTGAGCCAGCAGCAAAGTGTAAGTCATACTGTTGGCAGCACTGGACTTTTCTCTGCTCAGCAGTTGGGATGCAATGAGGCAGGCCCTGAACTCTTGACTTGGGACTGGTTTTGCTCTGATGCCATCCCCCTTTCTCCATGTGCACCATTCATTTTGTGACAGTATTGCCTTTCCAAGTGTGACATCATGGCATACTTCCTTCTCATGAACCGCCTTTTTTTTTGGTGTAGATTTCCTGTCTACCATCATACAGATGTTTGTGGCACTCCCTGGTGCCATCAGTCTTGACTATAAACCTACTGGTTATGTCAGCTACCAGGGGTAGGAGCCATCTCATATGGAGCCCATTTGTGTATCGTGGAGGTGAAATAACTAAACTTCTCCCTCGATGCCCATCTCCCAAAGCAGGTATCTTCAGCAACCCAAAAGGAGGCTTTTTTTCCTTGTCTAGAACATAGGTAAATAGCTATTCTTTCTAAAATAGAAATGAGAGGACACTTGTTGTATGGCAACACATTTGCTCTCACTGCAGCTAATGGACAGTGGCCAGGAATACTTGATGGGTAAGATTAATACCCACCAGTTTAATGTTCATCTAAGCACAACCCAAAGTTTATCATGGAAGGTATTTCTAAATGAGGAAATTCTGTACAAATCACAACTGCTCCTTTGGGGATCTGGCAAGGAAATAGCAGAAGCCCGAAAGTGGTATGTAGTAGGAATTAGAGGCTCAGAGGAAATTATTTATGAGAAGGGAGACAAAGTGGGCAAAAAATGAAATTTCAGCTCCTAAGTCTTTTCTTCTAGGTAACTGCTACTGTTCGGAGCCATTACGATCCATCAGTACTCAAGCAGCCAAGCTGCTTCCGCTCTCCTTTCACTCTGCTGCCTGCACTATCCCACCTGTGGGCACTCCTTCTCCCCAGGTTATGGCTCCCTTCATGGCAGGAATTGGTTCTGGCCAGACCCTTTTTCTTTCACTCTCCACACCAGCTACTTCAACACCTCTGCGTATATTTGATGTCAATTCTGGACACAGAGATCCCCTTCCACACAGTGACAAGTCCCCTGAAAATCTAAGGTGCTGTTTTGAATTACCATTGAAGCCACTAGTGACTTAAGGAAGCCTGTCAGAGTGAGCAGCCAGCAATAACATATTTCTTGCATGCACACTGTATCCTGAATAATAGGAGTCCTCCTTGACCCATTTTTCTCTGTGCGGTAGCTGGATTTTCTGGGAATGTGTTGGATCTTTAGCACAATCAAGAACAGTAAGACAGCGACACAAGTTTAGCAATTGCTTTGTGAGATTCGGTTAACATCACGTAAAAAATGGTTCTCAGATTCTGCACACAGACAGGTTTATGTAAAATATATAAACATTTGTCCAAGTTGTTACAGATTGCATAAATATGGCATTTTTACTGTTGCATTTACAGATGTGCATGTACAATGATATGCAAATAATCACAATCTGATTACAATCTTTGAAAGGTACTTGAACCTTGCATCCAAGTAACGCAATGAATGAAAAATGCCCACCAAAGAATTTAAATAGCAAACTTATAACATGGTTTAAATTCATAACAAATTTCAATGTCTTCTCAGTAAAACTTTCACACATTTAAAATATTTTGTATTCATTTTATTTGTATATGTCAAAATACAATTTTTTTTTTCCAAAATAGTGGGTTTTGCAACTAGTTTCATGCAGATACAAGGTCTGCTCAGTACTACCAGTAAAATCAATATAGCACAGTAGCCATTCATTTTTTAGATATAAAGAATAAATAACCTAAATATAAAACACTAAAATATTAGAAACACGTATTTAATCATTCACAGGCACCCAAACTTTACCAAATATAATCCAAAATATGCCTAACTGTCTTGTAACAGAACTCAATACGTTGCAGCCATTCAATTCTTTATGTTAGCGTAAGACAATGGAAGTCCCTACGGTTCAGACCCACCTCTCATACAGATCAATTACAATAAGATCTCTCAAACTATCCGTGTACCTTTAAAATCAAGAATCCTGAGCTTGGTAGTAAGAGCATAACCTTACATCTTCAAAAAACCAATCAACAGAGAGAGGACATCATGTCTTCCTTACCAAAACATATCCCACCCCCATAAAATTAACCCCCCCTCCCACAAGTAGGCAGTAGAACACCATGACCTTTTTAAATGAAGGGGTACAAATTCACATTTAATATAGTATACAGTATAATCAATAATACAATAGCTACTACAAGCTTTACAATGTACAATTTGTTTTAATGGCTGATCTCTTCAGTGGTTTTAGGCAATAAACTATGTGCCAATAGGATGTCTTATTTTGAATGGTTTAGTGAAAATATAAAAGCTGTTTCTAACAAAAACGATCTTCACTTACGTACTTTCTTTGTTTTTAAAGGCCACTGAAATGTATAAAATGGTCTGACATGATGGTGTTATCAAACTGGATGCCTTCTCACATGGCAACAACAGTGCATATAAACATTATTGTGAGTGTAATGGGTTATGCTTCTCAAATGTTTTAGTACATTACTTTGGCTAGCACAACAGTTTTGGACAGCACTCAGATAAATACAGGTATGTGAAATGTAGTGAAGCGGTTATATTTATGCATTTTTTTATTATGGTGAACACTATCAAATGAAAAAAAAATGGGAGAAAAAGATAATAAAGTATTTTATATAGTTTAGACCTTTTGTAAAGATAGGGCTCCATACAATGTACAATGTCTAAATTCTTTATACCATAAAAATTAACGAACTTTGTTAAACACACTATTCTGGATAGCCTAATTTGCAATAACAAACATTTGCAATAGGGAAATATATTCAAGCATGCCACGTGGTGGTCTGAAAAATCAAACCAGTACACATTTATATATACAGCATCACTCAGTACCTGTTCAAATGAATGTGACGATTACAGGATCTAACATCTTTCACTACAAACTTTTTTTTCTTTTTTTTTTTTTAAAGTGACCAATAAAGGCAGAAAACAGGACTCTTAAAATATTTCTAGTTTCAACTGACTTTTAAAGCATTTTGTATAGGAAATAAATGCATATTGCACAAACAGTGAAAGCAAATGTTCCACCAAACATCTCTGTTCCAGGTGGTTGGACAATACAACTCTAGTTAGCTACACAAGTATGTTATTTAAAAGGGTGTGTGGTCTCTGCAAATGGTAAAGCTGTGAAAACACTGTACAAGAAAATCTGGTACATGAAAACTTAGAAGGGAAAAAAATTCAAACTTAAATCTTAAAGAAAAACTGAGTATAGGAAAAAACTGGGAATTGTGGCACAACAAAAACATTATTGAGTAACTGTCTTCTGTGAGAGCTGAAAGCTTTTTCTGATGTAAAAGTGTTTATGTACAACTAAGGCTTACTGGTTAAATATCTGAGGCGTATCTGGCCTTGAACACTTTCCTTATCATGGTGTGGCTGTAAACAAGATTTCTCAGTCATTTTATCTTCTCAGCAGCTGCATTTTAACAGAAACAATGATCTTGATACAAAAAAACACACAGGTAAGAGGGTGTTTGGCAGGATATCTGAAAATGACAGTCTCCAAGGGATCTTCCCACACTTCCAGTGACTGCCATACCATGGTCCACTGGAGTTACTAGTGATGTGCAATACCATTATTTGCTGCTGTAGTAAACCCTTTATTTGGAAAGTTTGCTTATAACTCTGATCAAGGCCCCATTTTCATCTTTTAGCCTCTGGTTGTCTGCCTTCAGGTCTGGTAGCATCTATGAAAAAATGAAACATGATGGTTATTTGCTGTTACACCCCAAGTAAAAGCAGCAAGACTATACTAGCACTGAGGGTAAAAGTCTTTATTCAGCTTAAGTATCTTGGCAGTTCTTGCCCTTCATATCAGCAGTTCAGAAAAATCTCACCTTTTAGCATGATACATTTAAGAGTTAGAGATTAGGAGTTTTAGTTTGCTTAGAATAGATGCACTAAAATTCAGTGGTGCAGATGACTGGCCTCTGACAAAAGCATTTATAGTAGTGTGAGGAGAGTAATGAAATACTTCAAATTCTGGAGGGTGGGGGGAGTTAATTACCAACAATTTGAAGAGGCTTGTCTATACTGCACTTGCACAGTTTCAAAAAAAAACATGCTGTGGCTAAGCATCTCTACCACTATGTTGTAGGATGATTTCATCCTGATCAGATAGAGTGTGATTCAGCTTGTTAGCTCATAGCATTAATCTTCCAATCACTTCCAAACTCATGTTGAAGCACACATCCTGTAATTTGAGATCATGTCCCTGAATAGCATAGTTCACACAAGATCAGATCGCTGAAAGAGATCACAGCAACACCAGGCTGCATACTCAGGCATACAAGTTAGGAGACAGCAAGTTACGGTTGCCACAGGAGATGAATGACACACAAGCACAAAAACTGGAAGGCAGAAGCCAAGTGAGGTGAGAGTTGGGACACGATCAGACAGGAAAGGAGGACAAGTCAGTGCACAGAGTTTGGTTCTGGGAGAATTTAGGTTGCCAGAGAAACCAGAATTAACCTCAGCAGTTCTCCGTATCTAAATTCACACACTGATAACAAGCCACCTATCATAGTCATAGCTAAATTACATGTATGGATTGTAGCAGCAGGTTTACACAAGAGGTAACAGCCTATTCCTGCACAGTGGTTACTCAGTAACCTCAAGTGCAAATGTAGGCAGGAGGTCTAAGTCCAGCTACCGAATCTTACTCAATTTTTCATGATGAAATCTTCTTGGCACTAGTTTGTTTTCATTTTGTTCAAGCAAATGTGTACTTTCAATCCCATTATATTCATTACTATTGAACAGAAAGGACTGAGAAGTTCCAAAATGCCAGATTAACTAAATGTGCATTACACCAGAGACTTCCTTTATCCTGTCCTTGAAAGGATTCCTGTCCACACTCATTTCATGGAACTGCAGACTCTCTCACAGAGTTAAACATGATGGTGCACTGAAAAGGACTGAGGTTACAGACCTCTAATTTCTCTCTCTGTAAATACCCAAGTGTGTCAAAGTAAGATGACAGAAGACCATAAGAAGAAAAAAGGTGGTTTCTACAAGAAGAGGAGGTAAAAATCATTCTGCTACCCTGGATTCCAACTGTGCTTCATGGTGCAGCTTAGAGGAAGTCACCTAAATCAAGTGCTCAGAGTCAGTAGGGGAGCTTCCATTATAGTTAATTAGAGCTGTGCCCTGAACAGAAAGAACTGTAAAATGCTGATTACTTTCAAAAACCATGTCAAGATGTTTGAAATTGGCCAACACAAGTGATCATTTGGCAATATTCAAATACTATTTGTGTTAAGTCTTCTGACCTGTTAAAAATAACTACTGTTAATCATGATAGGGGTCATATACAGATAATATGCACATGTACCACGTTTCTGCTTACACCTGTAATATTAGGATAAACGTGGGGGTGTTCTATGACATGTATCAGCAAACAATGGAACAGCCATTTGTTCAAGCAAGCCAACTAAAACATTTCCCTCCTCCTTTTTATTCTGTTATGGATTTCATACCACAGGTACTGGGTGAAACCACAACAGCCTTCATCTACCCATGCACAGGGAAGCAAGGGAGTCTGGTTTTGTTCTGGTTAAATAGGTATCTCAACAAGTAAGGTTGTGCATGCATTCCAATGAAACCTCAAAGTAAATCCAGGAATGTCACAGTCCTCTTTCAAATTACTGAGTAGGGAGCTGCAGGCCATAATGCTTAATTACATACAGACAGACCCACAGAGAGGTAGGTATATTTTCTGGTGAACTATTTTTACAAAATCTGCTGTTCAAAGTTAGAGCTTTAACATAATCTGGTACCACTATATATCTGCAAATCTTTGGAGATAGATTTTAATCCTGATTAAATTAATAGGTAGAATTAAGAAAGTGTTTTCTCTTTTGTTCTGAGTCTGCTAAAGAACAGGGAAGACTGGTAGGAGACAAAAGGATTATATGGCAAGAGGAAATGGCCTCAACTTGTGTCAGGAGAGGTTTAGACTGGGGAGTAGGAAAAATTTCTTCACCGGAACAGTTGTCAAGCACTGGAACAGGCTGCCCAGGGAACTGGTGGAGTCACCATCCCTGGAGGTATTTAAAAGATGTGTAGATGTGGCACTGAGGGACATGATTTAGGGGTGGCTGTACTGGGCTAAGGGTTGGACTTGAAGATCTCAAGAAGTCTTTTCCAACCTAAATGATTCTATGATTCTGTGAATAACAGGAGATTCATCAGGAAGAATAGGCATAACTAACCTAAAATACTTACGCTTCTTATCTACAGTAATCCCACATACTTCAAACCTAGCAAAAATATTTACATAATTTTCTAGGAGTAGTGCATTTCTATGGTACTCAAATTTCTGAGGTGACAAGATATACCTTTTACATAGAGAGGCAGAAAAAAGCCCCCTTTGCAGTAAATTCAGTAAAATTACAGTTACATACTGCACTTAACACTTTGAATTCCAACTTGCTTCACACTAAAATAGCATAGTATCTTCCTGAGATTGTTGAATAAGATTAAAAATGTGCTATTTTGCCTATCTGTATTATATGACTAACTACTAACTTTGCTGTGCTGTCATTGAGCAAATCATTATTCAATAATCACCTGACATACATGCACCCTACTCAGATCTATACAGTAATAATAATGTCTGTGTGTACTTGAGGATCTAACAGTTTTTACATACAAAACATCTTGGTGAATAAAAATTACAAAAAGCTCATGAACCGTTAAGGTACCTGTCAGATTACTCGGGCACACTGCTGCGGTTAAGCTACTATCATATTGTCAAGCCTTCCTGCTGTGTTTCCATTGCTTTTCTTTTGTTAACCAGGCTTCTCAAGCTCCCCAATGACCTGCCATTGAAAACTCTCTCTACAGAAAGGAGTACCGAATATTCTTCTGTGGTTAATACCCTGAACTGGCTTACTATGGTTAAAGAAATGCCACTGCTAGCAAAAAAAAAGATGGTATGGATGTGTAGCTGTGGACAGCAGTCATTAGATTAGCTCAGCTGTGTCAAAAAACCACATTGTTAGCTGAGGCTGATGTAAGACAGGCTGCCCTAAAGGGACAGCTCTCCTTCCTCACGTAGCAGTGTGATCCTGCTGCTTTCTACATGTTAGTTTAGTGACTCAACAACGCTGGGGTAAGATGGATCAAGTATTACAAAGACAAAAGGGATTTGTTTTCAGCCAGGTCAGTGAGCTGACTTGACTTGCTCAGCAAGGGTTAACACAGGGGTACATTGAGGGATGAAGGGCCTGGACCAGGAACCTTTCTATACACATCCTATTGTTAGTCCAATTCCAGGAAGACACCAAGCCAAAGGAAAAAAACCTTTCTTTATTTCATGCCTCTTAGTGGGGAAAACCTGAGATCAGATTCTGAACAGAATGTACACTCATCGCCTTCCTTTTAAGTGGGAAGGCAGGTAGATAAGAGGAAGCAGTTTAGCAAGAGTCACTCTGCAGAAGGGTTTTATTTTTTTCAACTACACTTCTTTAAAGCTTCTTGAAACCTCCAGCCTAGACAGTTGTTACATACGAGGAGTAAGAAAGGTATATATATTTGGTGTAGACTGAAACCACATTTTGTTCCTCATAGTAGTTTTGAACCCTCAGTGGGTTTCTGTAACAGCCTTGCAATAATACTAAGAACAACAGACTAGCATTTTTTTCCAAGATGAAACTCAAAACAATTCATACCTTAAACAGAAGGGGACTGAACCAATCTGACAGACTAGGCAGGGTTTTTTGTCTTTTTTTACAGTCCATGCATTGTAGGACTCTCATCCATGACTGGAATGCCTACCTATATAGCAATATAAATCAGTAACTTAACAGTGTCAAAACTGGATGTAACAAACTGTCTAGGTGTATATAAGGATTGGCAAGGACTACAGGGGAAGTTAATATGTGAAAATAGTGATCAACTTGAAAATCCAATACACTTCTGAAACAAAATACTTTGGTCCCGTCTAAAAACTAAAACACACCAATGTAAGAAATAAGGTTGCTAATGCAACTGTTAATGAATGCACAGTACTGAAACCAGTTCTCAAACACTGTTTTGTTGAGACTAGATTTGCATCCATTCTAGGCACTTAAATCATACTGCAGTAAGAAAGCTCAAATCTTAATTTCAATTTGTTAGAAAACTAGAAGCAAAGCTATTTGAGCATTTACTCAAACATCAAAACAAGGGACTGGCTTCAGTGTATCCTCATGCAAACTCAAATCCTTTCAATTGTAGCCAAGGTTTTAATATGTCAAAGATCTCCGAGATCACTGCCAATTCATCTTCAAGGACAAGCTTTAGTGCTAATCAGAACAATACACACCATACCAACACATCTGCGACACCTGTAGCTGGTACACTGGACACCATGCTTTAGCCAGACTCCCATAACTGAGAAGCAGTAAGTCAGTTTCTGTCACACAAGTGTTAATAGTAAAATTCTGCCCAAGCACAAACTGAATGTCAACACCTGCCTGGCTACACAAAGGAGAAGGAAGAAATTACAAGTCCACAGAGCGCAGTTGCCTACAGGACCCTGACAACTTGGCAAGCACTCGGGTCAAGGCCCTATTCTCTGTCACCAGTCGCTCATTTATGTGCCTCAAAGATTGAATCTGCTTTATTTGCTGCAGGTTCTGCAGGAATCAAAGAAAAAGGAGTGACAACAAGAAAACCCACATGTATATTACATTTAAAAGAACTAGAGATGAGCAAAATTGAAAGAACGTAGCAGAGACAGTCCTTAAAGTAGATTAGTCCCTGTGAAAGGAAAGTATCAAACAAGTGGCACATTCCTAAAAAGCAATCTAAGAACCAGCAGTGATTAGTCACAGCTTTCCAAAACAGTTCAGGATGCTTTAACAATGAGAGCTATTCCTGGAATTCTTCACTTAACATCCTAATTGCACAAACTAAATCTCCTATTCAAAAGTCTGTAAACACGCATTTATACTTTTACATGACTATGCAACAAACGATAGGAAGAGTATTTAATCTTTAATTCAAAACTTTCACATATTGCTTTTTTTAAGCAAGCTTTTGAAAAAAGCAATATATTTGTATTCTTTATTTTCATCAGAAGCCCAACTTTCCCTAAAAGGAATTTAGAGGCTGATGACAGAAGTTCACGCCCTGTCTTCCAGTCTTTGACAGACAATTACTTTCTTCTATCATAGTTTGCTTCCTAAGTATTTAATTTCTGAAGACCCCTGAAGGAACCACAGACATGGTGTCCTCCCTCAGAGTAAACTATCTTGGTCAGACTCCAAGGGAGCTGGAGGCATCGTGGTTACCTTCTGCCTACATCTGCCTGTCAGCTCGATTATTTCAACACAACTTGGTGCATGTATTTTAATGAAAAGTATTTGGAAGTTAATGCCATTTCCAAGCACCAGAGGGAGCTCAAAAATGAGCTTGAAAGGAAAATTTTTATTAATCAATGACAAATATCAAACATCAAAATAATGCTACTTTCACATTTCCCTTCAATTCCATCAGTTTGGTTGACCATGTCCAACATCTATATCAAAGGACATTAAAAAAACCCCAAACCCACCAAATTTCTCATCCTTAATCACATCAGAATTTAACACTGATAATGAGAACTGCTTAAAAAAAAAAACAAAGCCAGAAATGAAATTTATTTTAAATAGCATTTTGCTTCTGGGATTCACTTTATACATAGTTAAAAAGCCACCAAAAATAAATACAGTAAATGTTACTTATTTGTCTCACATCTATCTACTGCTTTTTGTTAACTATAACCTGATTATTATTCACACTATACAAAAGGAAGTTTTTCTTCTGATATTGTAACATGCTAAGTAATAATTTATAGAACATGAGATAAAGCAACATTTAATGCTTAAATATCTACAGAATTAGATGCTATCATTATTTTATAATAATGGCATTTAATAATAGTAATTAATAAGATAATAAAACTTAAGGCTCTCATATCAAAATCACAGATTGCAATTCCATCTTGAATGCAGTCAAGGTGTGTTTTGCTCCAACCATCTCTGAATGTTTGTGAGCCAATGTTACAGAAGCCTAGAACTTGGTACCTTCTGAATCCTACATGTATGACTGCTTATGCCAGCTTTGCTACAAGCTGTATATGACATGAGTGATTTTGACATGCAGCTGTAACTTGTCGTTTTCTAATGAAATTATAGAGACCAGTAATATTGCCAGACTACATGTCTCACTGACATAATAATACAGTCTATTATTAATAGTTTAGTGTGTAATAATTTACTTACTTTCAGTTCCTCTTCCATTTCAGATATCCTTCTTTCTAGCGCTCTTCTTTCCTAAATCAGAAGGTGTGTGTTAACACTGAACAATACAATTTTTTAAAAATTACAGCTTGTAAATACTGTGGTAACAGTGAAATACTTCAAGTTTCAAAGACCATACAACCAAAAGCACAGTGTGGACAGGAAACTTGTGATGGCGGTGATATATAGAAATTCTGTCAATACGGAATTTTAATATCTAAGGAGGAAGAGAGAGAGAAATTTGTATCAAGTTCTACATAACATACCCCTTTTCCTTTTCAAAAATTTAGACAGGTTAAGAACCACTTCTTTAGATTCATTTTTCATGAGCTAAGCTTTTGTAAGAGTTTAATATTCAAGAAATGCAGAAAATTATCAGAAACAAACAAAAATATTAAAAGATTCAAGCACAAAATTGTGATCTTTCATAGACAAACAAATACAGCTGAAACATCTGTCTCAGCTCAGTGGGATCTGTCCACACTCCAAACTGCAACCTAGTGTTGATACACTCAATTGACATTTATAGGACTTAGCTGAGTACCAAAGAAATCTAGCTACGTAAGATCACCTGCTTCTTGAGTAAATGTTTCCTGAATATTTTCTGCGTTTCCCATATAGTTTTATTTTCCTTTTCGCATGAGAAGCAGGAGAAATTATCCTTTGTATAGAACTTGATTACACTAATTACACAACCAAGCTATCTTATTAAAAGTTAGCTTAGTGTTTCCTATACTACACTGAAGTCTGTAGTTCAGACACACGACCATATTTCTAAATGACATTATTTTGTTTAAACCTATTTTTAAACACATCTGATAGATGAGCAGCTAATGCAGTAGACTTTGGGGTTTATAGCTTGATCTCTTGCTTTCCTGTGTCACACAATGCAGTGTTTCTCATTTAAAAGCAGCTGCAGTTATCAGTAGTCTACATTCAGATTTCTCCAGAGTGTGAAAGGCAAAAGCAACAGATTATTGCGAAGTGGACATATGCATCTGCATACAACGGTGTTATGCAAACAGCAAGCAGCATTGACTGAGGTGTGTAAAACTTTGGTTAGATCATACCGCCCAGTAGATACTGACTCTTGCCGGCCACCTTTCAGATATAAATCATTTGAATTTAGTTTAATCACAGTGCAGTTACACCCCAACATTTTCCCATTATAGCAAACAACTTTAATTTTTAACAAAGTTATGTATTACTGCAGTTGTTAGTACATAATGTACTTAAACCCCTTTAAGACCTTTCTCATAATGATAGTAACAGGTATAATAAATAGCAGCGAGTTAAATGATTTAAGTAACTAACAAAAACCCCACTCCATCTTATATTACCTAGAATTTTATCTAGTTTTACAGAATAATATATACTGTCTTCTTATATTAAGCAATATTCAACAATTCCTGCAATTACCAAGAGATGAATGATCAGATAAATTTCAAAATTTCAGGTATCTAGAAATTGTTAATCCTTTTGATGCATTTGCTTAACTATGTTGAGCTTATCTAAGAACAACTATTAGCAATAAAAGCCAATTCAATACAATCTTTATTTTATTAACTTTTTATACTTCACATTATATAAAAGAAACATGGACTGGCCTAGACACAAGATCCTTTGTAAAACCATATTGTTCTGATTAGATAAAGCTATGCTCCTCTTTTTCCTGAACCGCTTACTCTCTTAGGAACTGGCTTGAGGAATGCCAACCCATTGCACTTTCACTGGGAAGAGTTGCCATTATTATTTGATTAGTTCCTGGACTCAAAGAAAGGGCTTGAAATCTATGCAGTCTAAAATTTTCCGATATACTTCCACAACTCTGTACGGTACGCCAAGGAACATTTGAAACTCACAAAATTTGTCTCTCAGCTTGTAAAATACAATTGCTTATTTGTATTTATCAGAGCAACTAGGAGCTGCAGGCTTGTGCAATGAGATTGAGGTACAGGGATATACACAGATGAAAAAGTGACACCAGAGGTAAACAATTTTTAAAAGGTAAAAGTAAACATAAATGACTACATATATTTGTGCATTCAGTAAGGACTTAAAAAAAAAAAAAAAAAAAAAGCCAAAAAAAATCCCCTCTCCAAATTCCCAGCTGAAGAGTTCTAAATTTGGGGAAAATTGGTTAAAGGGACCTGCAGTTTTCTGAATTCTAATCCAGACTGAAACCTGGCAGTTTAAGTTTTATTACCACATAATATGAAATTCTGCAAAGGACTTTTAGCATTTCTGTCAGAGTCACAGGTCATTAATGAAACCCTTATTTTTGCCCATGTATTGCTAGGGCCTTGCATCTGTGATTCAACCCGTACCCCCATCCCCGAGGAAATAGCCCTTTTCTGGTAAACAGTTTTCAAATGAACAATATTGACAGACTCATCATGGAAACCCATCAAGTCTCATCATGGAAACCCACTTCTGAAGGCTGAGTTCAAATAAAAATCAAAGCAAGTATTTTCTAGATGTTACTACTGTGCAAATACAGGCTTAATACGTGTTTCCATTTTCTTTAATGAAAAGGTATGTTTCAGCTTGAAAACATCACAGTTCTAAGATGCCTTCAGGTTTTTCTCTGCCGGCCTTTTATTTCTTCTAATTTTCCCCTCCCCTTTTCTCTATGTAATTTATATAAACATCTTCAGTTTTAGATTTTATTTCAGAAGTCATATACTTGGAGAAGTATACTTACAAAAGTTCTACAATTTCTACTTTCACCTTTATATTGTTATAGTACACATCAAAAAGGTGTATTAAAAATCATTCTTTAATTCTGAATTGGATAAGCTTTTTTTTCTAGAGATCAGCTACTGATGACTAGCAGCTGAGACTCCTGCTTCAGTCACTCAAAAAGTGGAAGAAACTCAAGATTTTAACAACACAGGAAATACAATTACAATTGTATTCCTCATTCAAGCTCTTGTTGAAAAAGAAGTTTATAATTATAAAATACAAGGAACATCTAAATCCTGTGTAAATCATGTTTCAGCCATAGAGCATTATCACTAATTTTTTTACCTGCCAGCTTTATTACTTATACATTTAGAAAGAATAACATTTCTGAAAGACATTTTCCTGTTGGACTTAATGTCATTTTGAAAAAAAAAGGTGCAAGAACTTCTAATTTTAATGAAATGGCCTATTTTAGGAAAAAATCAAAGCAGTAACTTAAAACTGAAATAAAGTCTATCTATGCATTGATATGGAACCTACATAAGAATGGATGCAGATAAATCTATTAGATCATTAAATGTCCACTTGTGTGGCCAGGATAGCAAGCAAGAAACCAATTAAAGCTGATGATGAAACTTTTCTACTGATGAAATCACTGTCCACAGCAGGATGCCCCAAAAGTCAAGGAGGAATAAGTGTTAAAGGCTGTTGCAATTAACTGGAGATTGTTAAGGTAATGAAACTTCAGGAAGTGCCTGAGAATATTTCTACATCATCTTGTGCTCCTATAAAATCTACCAAGTGTTTGTTTATAGACCAGACAGGTTTGTAGAACTAAAACTTGTTTTCTAAACCTAAAATATTGGAAAGCAAATACAAAAGGCTAATGAATGTAAAGTTTATCAGGGATAAATAAATGTTTATCATATCACTTATTACTGTCAAAGTGTATTTGTTTTCCTGTTTAAGTTCCTAATGTGTCACTCCAGGATCAAGGGAGAAGGAAAGAACATGTGGTCAGAATTATGAAGGAGGCCAAGACCACCACAAAACCAATGCAGTCTGCTTTACATGGCTGTGAAACTAAACATTTATAGGGTTGGATTTTAAACTAGCTTGAAACTACAGCCTAAAATTACCATATGCCCAATTTCGGAAGTAATTTCTGTAGTCTATCCACACATGAATATATTACGTTACTTCTTTCCCATTCAGTTTAGAGTTGTCTCTGACCCTGATGCCCCTCTTCCCACACTGCTTTCTCATTCTTCTACTCTCCCCTCCCTGCCCCAGTATCATGTTCCCTCTGGAAAAACTTGCAGTATGAGAACAGAGACAGATAAAGATTAATTTTATATCATTAGCAGGTTAAAGATCTCATGTCTGTGAGGTAGAAACAGCTATTTCATTACCGATAATACCTGGTGAAAGAACACAGGTAGGTGCCTCTGGAAAGCTCTGAGGAAATTAAATTCTCTGAATCTTGGAAATGCATTAGAAGATGAGACACTCTGAATCTGCTTAACCCTCTGGAATGGCAACATTGTTTTGGATGAAAAGGAACAAGCAACAGATCCCTGGAGGGCAGTGGGGTTTAGAACCTGGTTATCATGAATGAACACACAACCTGAAGGCAATTCTTAAGAGTAATTCCATCTCACAGTATCTCACATTCATTGCCACTTCGAAACCTAAAATCCCAAAATCCTCTAAAAAATGCAAGTTATAATAAAGTCTTCTGTTTCCACTAAAATACATCCAAGCCATGGGTTGCAAAACAAACTAAACCAAAGCCTGAATTGGAGTACTTAAAAATTCTTTGGCAGAAACTCACCCTTTTCTCCATTTCCAAGAGTGATCTGTCAGCAAATCTTTCTTGTCTCTGAAACCCAAAATTAATGAAGACATTGATATGTGTTCTTAAACAACACAGAACTGAGGAAAAACAATTAAACATTTTTGTATTCTGCCTGAAGTATGTCTTCAAAAGCATTTTAAAGTATGTTCAGGGAAGTAAAACTGAATAAAGAATGAACTGGATTTATTATACACTTCTTCTGTGACCATGCCTGTTATTTAATCACTACATAGCCTTTGGCTAACAGGAGTAATATAGAATTTCTATATAAAAGCATTATAAAACAAACATCTTTTAAACGATCTTCACTGACATTCATAGGGCACACATGGAAGACACAGAAGAACAGGTAAATTGTGGTAAATACGATCCAAGAATTCAAAACACTCTTTCAACAATAATTTAAGAGAAATCTAACTTTTACGTATGTGTTTAGTATTACTGTATGCAGCAGTGTTATCTGACAGCAGTTATCTTTAACTGGAATGCACTATTTGCCTTTATTTCCAAGATAAAGCTATCTAACCAGCCAGGAAGAACTGGCAGCTATGCCAATCTGCCAGCACGTTTCTGAATTAATCAATCAATCCCAACTGTCAGATTGAATATAAGTTTAACAGTGTAGAAAATGTTTATCCCTATCCTGCATAGAAGTTGCATGCAGATACATGCTGGCAAGAACTGCTACTATTTAAGCAGGCAGGACACAGTTCCATACATTTTGTTCACACCTGAAGAAGAGAAACCTGTGCTCTTTCCTCTTGAGAAACAGAGAAGTACTGTCCCCCATTCCCATCTTTGGATAAAAAACAAAGCTGATGCCTAGTAAAGAGCAGCCCATAACCTGGGGTGCTTCTGGTTTACTATCTACTTTGCCAGCTCCGCATGTTTTTTTTGTTTTATACAAACCTGAGTGGTCTTCTCCAGCTGTAGCTTAAGATCTGTAAGTTCCATGTTGGTGTCATGTAACTGTGCTTTCAGTTTTTCATTTTCAGCTAGAATCTGTTCATAAAGCTAAGAGAAAATATTAATTAAAAAATATTCAGTGAGATTAGCTGAAAAACTTTAAAAACATGAATTGTATGTAAAATTAACAAATACATTAATAGTGTAAAAAGTAAAATAAAGTTTAGAATCAGCAAGCACTGTAAAGAACTGTTACCAAACATTTCTAGGAACAAGCAGCTTTGCATAGGGAGCATAAAACCTACACATATTAAAAAATACTTGCCACTTTTTTTTCTTCAGACTTCACGGATTACACCACCACAGTAAACTTTTCAACCAGTTCTTCCTCTATTTTAAAGCAAGATCTAAACATATTTTTACCTTATACATACGTAAGCTAGCAAACAAATAAAGTAAAAGGCTTCACATATGCATAAATCAGCTTTAATGATACAATCACATAAAAAAATAATATGACAGTATTTGTCATAAGAAAAAGGATCTTGGCTCCTCCTGATTTCTCCCTTTCCTTAAAGAGAAAAGAGCAAAAGCCAGGAGCTGTTTTGTAAATATGCATTTTCCCCCACTGTAGTGGTTGATCTGCTTCTCCATTCATCTTAATTGCTTTAAGTAGCATTTGTGATGCAATGTGAGATTATTTGCAAACAATTTATGAAAAACAGTAAAAAAGTTCTACTTCTGCACCAAAATTATTGGATCAGATACCTTCTTAAAATCAGGGCTATCTTCTTTTTCTAGTCTACTGCAGTATGGTTTTCGATCTTCAAGGTAACTCTGCGACCCTGATCGTCCCTGCGCTGAATCGTAACGATCACCTGAAGACATGCTGAGGGATCCTGTATCATATCTGCAAAAGAAAAGTGCAGATTTTTCTTTGCCTTTGCAGTCAAACTGAGACCATTCACGCTATCAAACACTGCGATTTTGCTGCTACCCAGCTGAAAACAACCAAATGCAATCAAGTATTTTAGTTAGACCACTGTCTAGTAATGTGATGCAAAATTGCTCTTCACATTCCCTCAGCACTGCAAGATTCTGTGTGAACGAGCAAAGGATAGAGATATATTATAAATTTAATTAAATTACTTAATTCAAGCAAATATTCACATCTTACAGGATTTAATGTTATCTTAACCAGTTTAATTCTTCTTTATAAAGAAGACATATTTTTTAAAAAATGTCTTAGTTTAATTGTTTAAAAAAGTAATCTCTAAAATACTGGCCTACATGAATTCTCAAAGTTTTATTAAAGAAATCAAGATTTCAAAAAGATTTGTTGTGAATTCTAGTATTTCAATAGCAGTAGTTTATGAAACAAATCTTCAGCAGTCTTTATCTTAGTAATCACTAAATTACAACAATTAATAAAAGTTTAGAGTAATTTCACGCTATTCCTTATTCACTAATCATGTGCTATAGTAGTTTTATTTAACAGATTTTCTGCAGAGACAGAACATAATAAAATCTAATAATTAATTCTAAAGGTCTAAAAAGAAATCAAACCTTTTAAAAAAAAATCTTGACATTTCAGCATTTACTTTTTAACAAATCTTAAGAAAATATGATTTTCAGAGGCTGTAGTACTTTTCTTGAAAATTTTCAGTGTGGTATTCTAAAAGAGGGACAACAAGAACCTCTTGTCTTCTTTGTAAAAGTTGACTCCATAGTGATAAGTCTGTAGGGAACAGTACTGTATCCACCAAGTTCTACAAAATGCCTGCCTGCTTTCAGTACACTACAAATACAGAGTTCTATATATTCCCCAGAATGCTGTATTCCACCCACACATTGAAAAAAAGTCAGTACTGTAACTTTAAAATCGTCAAAATGTAGCATCATTACAGGCCTTTAAAGCTCAAACCAACTTAACTACTGGGGTTAAACTGAATTTGTACATAAAGAACTTAAAATGACAATATGCGGACAAAAAGTGTAACAATTCTAAATTAATTTGTTTAAATTGCACATACCTTGAAAGGCTATCACTCTGAGGTGGGGAGGGGTAAAAAGAGAGAAAAAGAATAGATCAGTCAATATTTAATTAAATAAAATATGTAACAATCAGTGAACAAGTACACTAAACAGTTATGTTAAATGCAGATGCTCTCCACCAGTATATATTATCTGACATTGTCAAGCTTCAATTTTGTTATGTCTGGAAAAGAAAAGAAGTATGTGCTAGAATGTACTTGCCAAAATAAGATTTACAAGGATGTTAACATTACACTCTAAAGTCCTGAGTGCCCTAAACACTGGAGTCATTTCAGCAGTCAGTGCATTCTTTTATTTGCCTGCCTGTTATCAGAGCCATCAGAACTGTGTTCCCTGAATTCACTGTTCCTTCTTCCTCTTCTCTAACATAGCCATAATGTTTTGAGCATAATAATGACTTCAGCGCAAAATAGTAATATAAATTAAGCTACAAGATCATTGTTTCAACACAGCAGGACTGAAAACAAGTTACTACACCAACAACATAAGGTAGTACTTAGATTTCATTTAAATGACAGTTTCATTTTTTATATTACTTTCATTCATTCACTCACTCATTCCAGGTAAATCCACAGGCACAAAATTCACTCACAAGTGATGACTTAAGAATGAGGGAGTGTTCTCTAAACATTACACCAGTCATACAAACCTTTTTCCCCCTAGGTGGGGAAATACAGATTTGTAATTTATTCCAATTATAGTAACAACCTTGAGTGAAGACATTTCAGTCAAGAAACTCTACTGATGTATCATCACCTGGACATCCTCCAGTATTATTCACCTAGCAGTGGCTGAAGCCTTCCTCACAGACTTTTTTTGAGGGTAGATATGGTTTGCTTGGTTTCCTTTTACAGAAGGAAACTGTGCTTTTTCCATGTGCAGAGGAAAATAGCCACATTCTCCACAATACACTCAATTTCCCCTTTGACACCTTGAAGTACATTTACTACACAAAGGACATCAAAAGTACATGCTATAGCCTAACCAATTCTAGGCTACTGGGCACAATAAAATCAACTTTCCCCTAAGCATGAGTCTTATTTTGCATTATTGTATGTTTAAGTATTATCATGTGAGATTACAGAATTCCACCATGTAATCAGCAACCTACAAAAATCTCTTTTCCATTGATTCCTTCTCTGGGTGAGAACAAAACAGAGGAGTCTTTGTCCATAAAAACTTTAGGTTTCTAATTTTACAAGGAATGTTGCATGCAGAGAAATGCTAAGCTGGTCCTTTTAGCCTTTACTTACAATGGAGGACAGCCACTACGAGAAGTAAACCATTCCTAAATATTTCTTAGTAAATATGCTTTCCAAAGGCTGTTTTTCTTTGCTTCTAGTGGACTCCCTATGGTGCTGTGGGAATGTGAAAACTTTCCAAATCTCCATTCCCCTGCTGCACTACAGCTTCCCAAAGTGAAAGGCAAATTATTAAGTCACATAGAGACCATCTTAGAAACAAAATTTTCCAGCTACACAGGGGGACAACAAATGAACTGGTGAGGCAAGAGAGCAGTAATTACTAGAGGCAGAAAAACACAAATGGAGCCCATTCCCATTCTCCTGGTTGAGGCTGGGAACCTGAGAAGTCAGACAAGGATGCTATAACATTCAAAAAGCTGTCTTTCAGCAGTTTCTGTTCCCTGAGAGCTGTAAATTGCTGCTCCTTCTGCTCCAGCACCATCTGGCCTCCGTACCTCACTGAAAGAGCCTCACATTTCTCAAGCCCATGCCTGTTCTTGTTCCCCTCACTTTTCATAAAATGTGTTTGGGTTTGGTTTGGGGGTTTTTTGGTGGGGTGGTGGTTTAGTAGTCTTAGCTGTTTTCATTATTTTATCCTTCAAATTCTGTCAGTTCTTCCAAATTTGTCAAAATTCAATTTTTGACATTTGCCAAAAAACTGTGAAAAAGTGTAACTGAGAATCTGCAAACTTTGCATAAAGCTTGTGTGAGGATAAATGATGGGAGTAAAGACATGCCTGTGCATCCAAATCACAAGAGGAGTGTTTCTGGTACAGTCATAGCACTGAGCAGGCACAGTTACACTGACAGCACACAAGCAGTAACAAAAAATTAAAACACACGTATCCTTACCTATACAACTTGACCCTAAGCCATCACTCTATTTAAACCATGAGGGTGCCCCAAAATAGACTGTGTATTTGAAAAAGTATGCTAAGCATCTAGACAAGCACATTATATTTTACTGAGGTTACGATAATTACTGGTCATGGAAATAAAATATTAAATTCAGGTGGAATTTTCTGCACTGTATAAATGAGTGTTTCTGTAGAAGTGCCACAGCAGTAAAACTCAGAAACAAAATTTGAATACAGCATTTAATCAACACTATTAATGCCAGTTTCTCATGTTTATTCCCACAGAACCAGAAGACCTAACGATATTTATTACCCTAATATTGCTAGCTTCCACTTTTCAGAAATCACATATCTGATCTTTGGCTGAGATAAAATTTCAGTCCATTTAATTATAACCTAACCACAGTTGCAGGATCTATTAAAATTCTAGTTTTTGGGTTTTGTTGATTTTTTTTAATGCATCATACTGAAAAACAGGCATCACAGAAACACATTTTGACTTGGAATCCTTCATCTACCAAAGTAATCTTCTGACTTCCTGATTTTTAAATGGCTATCCTACAACTTAGTTCTAAGACTATCCTTCGAGTAGAAACATCACTTTCCTTTAAGTAACATGGCATTTTTTGTGCTAATTGAAAAAATTCTCTGCCCTTACTATTAAAAAGCCTAAACAAAATTTAATGAGAACATTCAAATGTCAAAAGGCTTAGCGAAGCCTTACTGCTTTTTAATAGCTCTCCTTTATGTATAAGTGATCAGCTAAGGAGTCAAAAGAGTTCTGAAGAACTGAAAAACAAGACATTCAAACTGAACTCTTACAAGCCAGTTCCTTCAAAGACCTACATCATGAATAAGATAATGATTTTTCAGACTCCTTAAAAATTTCAGGCTAAAAATTATTTTTCCTAAGGTCCTTTAATTTTCTGTGTTGTGTGCCCAGGAACCTCCTCACCCTTAGTTAGTTTCAATTCTTTGTCTACCACCAAAGCCTTTGGAAGTTTACAGTTACCATCTTCTACCTCTGGCTACCTCGAAAATCAGCAGAATTGAAAGAGCAATACTATTAACCAAACATCTGACACTGTAATTCCAGTTTATTCATATCTCTCTCCTCTTCTCTTTCTGGAACTGAAAAGAATTTACAAGCAAATAATCATGAATTTCTACCACAAAGCATGCAAGATTTGTGTCACAATGAAAGTAGATTTAGCAACAGCAAAAAGGAAAGTGCAGTTTCTTTAGGCATTTAAAAAAAATAAAAAAAAAAATACCTTTTGCCATTGATTTGAAAATAAATTGCCTATTACAATGTTCAAGACCTAATTCAATGTCATTTTTATGAGGTGGCAAAACACTGCATTGTCAAAAGTAATATATGTAGTTCTCAGTTTATCATTAATAAATGCTAAATAGTTGTTTACCAAAAAGAGGAAGTTACTTGAAATCTACATAATGCATTAAATCTCTGATGAACCATGTGTATGCAAAGGAAAAAAGAAACAACCTCATTATGAAAAAATTCTTATACACAAATTTTAAGGTCTCTCATAATTAATAGTATTATAATAACTACAAGGCTAGGACTACCCCTCCCTCCCCCTCACTGCAATTTTGACAACATACCGGACATTCCATATTAGGTTTGACAAAATTTGAAAAGAAAATGTAAACACACATGAAATACTTATTTTGATATTCAACTCACACTGTCTTTTAATATTTTCTGCAGGTGATGTGACACAAGCGTTTATATCACCTTAGCAAAATCAATTTATGCAGCTATGTGACAGGGAACTGGTTTATACTTTCAATTTATTTCAGAGCTCTCCATACACTCCAATCTGATGTTATATTGATTTATAATGCAACCAATTACCAAAGTTATCTGTAGGAAGCACACAGGGCTAGGAGACTGTTTTGACTCCTAAGCCAAGCTATGATTATCACAGAATCAATGAAGTTGGAAAAGACCTCCAAGATCATCAAATCCAACATTTGACTGAACATCACCATGTCAACTAAACCACAGCAACAAGTGATACATCCAGTCATTTCTTGAACGCTTCCAGCAATGGTGACTCCACCACCTCCCTGGACAGCCTGTTCTAATGCTTCACCACTGTTTCAGTGAAGAAATTCTTCCTGAAGGCCAACCTGAACCTCTGCTGGTGCAGCTTGAGGCCATTCCCTCTTGTCTT